>CAWUFW010019162.1:0-195909 GCA_963921515.1 Calotriton arnoldi
CCTTTTGTCAGGTGTATGACTGTATTTTTCCAATCTCAGGGCCATGGGTAATTTATAATTGATATGTAAAAACTACAGTTTGCAGAGATTGGCTAATGGGCATTTTTCCCTTGTTGAATTTCAGCTAATTTGAACTGTCAAAATTTAACAGACTATGTGAACTTTAGCGCAACTAGTAATTAGCTGGTGCGATAACATTCACACAATGTATCATTTCGACCTCTGCAAATATAGGAGTTTACAAGGGGTTTGGAAAACATCTGTCCACCAGTATCACACATCTAATATTTCACAGAATTATAAAAAAGTTTACCACAGTCTAGCCTGCTTAATTTACAATCTATATATTAATATTATCGTCAACCAGGCCCAGCCAGGGCTTCCCAAGAGGCCCTGGTCCACTCTGTCTCCACCCTTGCCCTAGATTCAGCTAACTTCAACATTATAGGTGATCTTAACTTACACCTGGAACGCCGGGATTCCAGGGAGATTTGCAACTTCCTGGGCGATTTGGAGGCCTGCCAACTAATTCAGCTGGTGGAAGGACCCTCCCACCAGGCAGGTCACCTACTGGACCCAGTCTTTTCGAATCTCTTAAATGTAGTAGCCAACACTCCTCTTCCTTTGATTTGGACTGACCATTTTTTGATCTCCTTGCGTCTTGAAATAGCAGGCCCTATCCTGAGGTCCTCGAGCCAATCCCTTATGAAGCGCCCGTGGCACAAACTGGATGATACTACCTTCCTATATGCATTAAATGCGTCCCGCCCAGACTGGCCAACGGATCTGGAAGCAGCTGACAGAGCCTTTAGGGGCTGGATTAAAAATTCGCTTGACCAGTGCACCCCGATGAAACTGACAGGGACCAAGCGCACGCACACACACGCTTGGTACAATGAGTCCTTACGGGCGGAAAAGAAAAAATGCAAAATTTTGGAACGGGCTTGGAGACTCACCTACGAAGCCGCTGCAAAAAATACCTACAGGATGGCCATAAAAACCTTCCAGAAATCAGTTCAAAAGGCTAAAGCCTCGTTCTATACCAACCTGATCTCATCTAGCTCCAACCCCTCCAAAACTATATTCTCCCTCCTGAAAGATATGTCAACATCTCCCACAGGCACCAACAACACCATATCTTCCAACACTCACTGTGACTCACTGGCAAAGTACTTTATCAACAAAGTGGAAGGCATATACAACACACTAGAAATGAGATGGAGTACCACTGAATCCACGGTGTCCCCCATCCCCAGAGCACTCCCATGCACCTTGCAAACTCTGCCACCTATGTCTCTCGAAGACCTAGACACCCTTTCGGCTAAAGTCAAATCAGGGTCCCCGGACGATCCCATAAAACCTGCTATTTTCAAGAAATTCCATCACTGCATTATGACGGAGGGCCGAGAATTCATCAATGGCTCACTTCTGTCGGCAGTAATTCCGAAGTCATGGAAGCATGCCAAAGTTGTCCCATTGTTAAAAAAACCTACACTGGACGCATCTTTGCCAGAGAACTTTAGGCCCATCTCCCTGCTTCCCTACCTGGCTACGATTATGGAGTCCCAGGTCAATATCACACTGACCAAATATCTGGAGGCCAACCAGATCTTGGATAGATCTCAGAATGGATTCCGTCCCAGGCACAGCACAGAATCAGCCATTCTGGTGGTCACGGAACAGTTGTGGGTTACGCTAGACGAGGGCAACACCTCAGCATTATTTTTGCTCGACCTTAGTGCGGCCTTTGACACGGTCTCCCACAAAATTCTTCTCCAACGACTTGAGGAGATCGGGGTCAAAGGCACGGCTCTGGCCTGGTTTGCCTCCTTTTTATCAGAACGCTCTTTCCAGGTGCATGCCCCCCCTACCAGTCTAGTAAGTACCCTCTTAGCTGTGGTGTCCCATAGGGCTCCGCCTTGAGCCCCACGTTGTTTAACGTGTATGTCCGCCCCCTGGCCCTCCTGGCTAAAGAGCGAGACATCAAAATGGTATCTTACGCGGACGATACCCAGCTGGTATTTACCTTTTCTAACAACCCTGCTCTGGACCAATTGAAATTTCGTGCCGATGTTCTGGACATTGCAGACTGGTTGGCAAACAACTATTTACAGCTCAATTCGGCCAAGACGGAGTTACTCGTGGTGGGCCGGGACTCCCACAAATGGGACTACCAATGGTGGCCTGCGACCTTGGGCACCCCCCCCCACGCCCAAAAACACAGTTAAAGACCTAGGGATCCTAATCGATACCGCCCTCTCATTTGAGTCCCATGCAAAAAAAAGTGGCTGGCACCTGTTTCGGTCTTCTGCGCGGCCTAAAGCCCATTTTGGGGTTTTTTGACGCTGCCACCCGCCAACTGATAGTCCAATCAGTTGTCCAGTCGCGCCTGGATTACTGCAACGGTCTTTTGCTTGGCGTAAATAAAACAGTCACTGCAAGACTCCAATGAGTACAGAATGCAATTCCAGTTTGAACCAAGCCATATGCAAATCAGTCTTGACCCTGTGCCTCATGGGAACAGTCCAGCCCGAACTGCCAAGCCAGGTCCTCCCTGGACTGGAAACAAGCATCCTAGGACCGGTTTTCGGGTTTCACCTCTTCAGCCAGGATAGCTTGATTCCAGTGGCATGGAGAGCACGGGACCCACGTCTGGGCATACCCGTCCCACTCGGGTGACAAATGCAAAAACAACAGTTGATGGACAGAATGCAGAACAATGTCATACATTCACCCCAGTACAGAGATCTGGGCCTAAATCCATCGTTTTTGCTCACCATGCCATTCCAGTTTGAACCAAGCCATATGCAAATCAGTCTTGACCCTGTGCCTCATGGGAACAGTCCAGCCCGAACTGCCAAGCCAGGTCCTCCCTGGACTGGAAACAAGCATCCTAGGACCGGTTTCGGGTTTCACCCTCTTCAGCCAGGATAGCTTGATTCCAGTGGCATGGAGAGCACGGGACCCACGCCTGGGCATACCCGTCCCACTCGGGGTGACAAATGCAAAAACAACAGTTGATGGACAGAATGCAGAACAATGTCATACATTCACCCCAGTACAGAGATCTGGGCCTAAATCCATCGCTTTTTTGCTCACCATGCCATTCCAGTTTGAACCAAGCCATATGCAAATCAGTCTTGACCCTGTGCCTCATGGGAACAGTCCAGCCCGAACTGCCAAGCCAGGTCCTCCCTGGACTGGAAACAAGCATCCTAGGACCGGTTTCGGGGTTTCACCTCTTCAGCCAGGATAGCTTGATTCCAGTGGCATGGAGAGCACGGGACCCACGCCTGGGCATACCCGTCCCACTCGGGGTGACAAATGCAAAAACAACAGTTGATGGACAGAATGCAGATCAGTTGACTGGGGGTGAGTGCTTGCATTGTTCAACACTCCGTCCATCATCCCCTTTGGTTTTGCTTTGTTCGCCTTAAGTTGGCAGGGTATGCCCAGACGTGGGTCCCTTGCTCACTTTGCCACTGGATTCAAGCTAGCCTGGCTGATGACGGCTGATTAGCCAGAAACCGGTCCCAGGATGCTTGTTTCCGGTCCAGGGAAGACATGGCTTGGCAGTTCGGGCTGGACTGTTCCCATGAGGCACAGGGTCAGACTGATTTGCATATGGCCATGTCTGAACTGGGGTGGCGGAGTGAGCTAAAGAATGATGATGGATTAAACCCAGATCAGTTGACTGGGGGTGAGTGCTTGCATTGTTCAACACTCCGTCCATCATCCCCTTTGGTTTTGCTTTGTTCGCCTTAAGTTGGCAGGGTATGCCCAGACGTGGGTCCCTTGCTCACTTGCCACTGGATTCAAACTAGCCTAGCTGATGACGGCTGATTAGCCAGAAACCGGTCCCAGGATGCTTGTTTCCGGTCCAGGGAAGACATGGCTTGGCAGTTCGGGCTGGACTGTTCCCATGAGGCACAGGGTCAGACTGATTTGCATATGGCCATGTCTGAACTGGGGTGGCGGAGTGAGCTAAATAATGATGATGGATTAAACCCAGATCAGTTGACTGGGGGTGAGTGCTTGCAATGTTCAACACTCCGTCCATCATCCCCTTTGGTTTTGCTTTGTTCGCCTTAAGTTGGCAGGGTATGCCCAGACGTGGGTCCCTTGCTCACTTTGCCACTGGATTCAAGCTAGCCTGGCTGATGACGGCTGATTAGCCAGAAACCGGTCCCAGGATGCTTGTTTCCGGTCCAGGGAAGACATGGCTTGGCAGTTCGGGCTGGACTGTTCCCATGAGGCACAGGGTCAGACTGATTTGCATATGGCCATGTCTGAACTGGGGTGGCGGAGTGAGCTAAAGAATGATGATGGATTAAACCCAGATCAGTTGACTGGGGGTGAGTGCTTGCATTGTTCAACACTCCGTCCATCATCCCCTTTGGTTTTGCTTTGTTCGCCTTAAGTTGGCAGGGTATGCCCAGACGTGGGTCCCTTGCTCACTTTGCCACTGGATTCAAGCTAGCCTGGCTGATGACGGCTGATTAGCCAGAAACCGGTCCCAGGATGCTTGTTTCCGGTCCAGGGAAGACATGGCTTGGCAGTTCGGGCTGGACTGTTCCCATGAGGCACAGGGTCAGACTGATTTGCATATGGCCATGTCTGAACTGGGGTGGCGGAGTGAGCTAAAGAATGATGATGGATTAAACCCAGATCAGTTGACTGGGGGTGAGTGCTTGCATTGTTCAACACTCCGTCCATCATCCCCTTTGGTTTTGCTTTGTTCGCCTTAAGTTGGCAGGGTATGCCCAGACGTGGGTCCCTTGCTCACTTTGCCACTGGATTCAAGCTAGCCTGGCTGATGACGGCTGATTAGCCAGAAACCGGTCCCAGGATGCTTGTTTCCGGTCCAGGGAAGACATGGCTTGGCAGTTCGGGCTGGACTGTTCCCATGAGGCACAGGGTCAGACTGATTTGCATATGGCCATGTCTGAACTGGGGTGGCGGAGTGAGCTAAAGAATGATGATGGATTAAACCCAGATCAGTTGACTGGGGGTGAGTGCTTGCAATGTTCAACACTCCGTCCATCATCCCCTTTGGTTTTGCTTTGTTCGCCTTAAGTTGGCAGGGTATGCCCAGACGTGGGTCCCTTGCTCACTTTGCCACTGGATTCAAGCTAGCCTGGCTGATGACGGCTGATTAGCCAGAAACCGGTCCCAGGATGCTTGTTTCCGGTCCAGGGAAGACATGGCTTGGCAGTTCGGGCTGGACTGTTCCCATGAGGCACAGGGTCAGACTGATTTGCATATGGCCATGTCTGAACTGGGGTGGCGGAGTGAGCTAAAGAATGATGATGGATTAAACCCAGATCAGTTGACTGGGGGTGAGTGCTTGCAATGTTCAACACTCCGTCCATCATCCCCTTTGGTTTTGCTTTGTTCGCCTTAAGTTGGCAGGGTATGCCCAGACGTGGGTCCCTTGCTCACTTTGCCACTGGATTCAAGCTAGCCTGGCTGATGACGGCTGATTAGCCAGAAACCGGTCCCAGGATGCTTGTTTCCGGTCCAGGGAAGACATGGCTTGGCAGTTCGGGCTGGACTGTTCCCATGAGGCACAGGGTCAGACTGATTTGCATATGGCCATGTCTGAACTGGGGTGGCGGAGTGAGCTAAAGAATGATGATGGATTAAACCCAGATCAGTTGACTGGGGGTGAGTGCTTGCATTGTTCAACACTCCGTCCATCATCCCCTTTGGTTTTGCTTTGTTCGCCTTAAGTTGGCAGGGTATGCCCAGACGTGGGTCCCTTGCTCACTTTGCCACTGGATTCAAGCTAGCCTGGCTGATGACGGCTGATTAGCCAGAAACCGGTCCCAGGATGCTTGTTTCCGGTCCAGGGAAGACATGGCTTGGCAGTTCGGGCTGGACTGTTCCCATGAGGCACAGGGTCAGACTGATTTGCATATGGCCATGTCTGAACTGGGGTGGCGGAGTGAGCTAAAGAATGATGATGGATTAAACCCAGATCAGTTGACTGGGGGTGAGTGCTTGCAATGTTCAACACTCCGTCCATCATCCCCTTTGGTTTTGCTTTGTTCGCCTTAAGTTGGCAGGGTATGCCCAGACGTGGGTCCCTTGCTCACTTTGCCACTGGATTCAAGCTAGCCTGGCTGATGACGGCTGATTAGCCAGAAACCGGTCCCAGGATGCTTGTTTCCGGTCCAGGGAAGACATGGCTTGGCAGTTCGGGCTGGACTGTTCCCATGAGGCACAGGGTCAGACTGATTTGCATATGGCCATGTCTGAACTGGGGTGGCGGAGTGAGCTAAAGAATGATGATGGATTAAACCCAGATCAGTTGACTGGGGGTGAGTGCTTGCATTGTTCAACACTCCGTCCATCATCCCCTTTGGTTTTGCTTTGTTCGCCTTAAGTTGGCAGGGTATGCCCAGACGTGGGTCCCTTGCTCACTTTGCCACTGGATTCAAGCTAGCCTGGCTGATGACGGCTGATTAGCCAGAAACCGGTCCCAGGATGCTTGTTTCCGGTCCAGGGAAGACATGGCTTGGCAGTTCGGGCTGGACTGTTCCCATGAGGCACAGGGTCAGACTGATTTGCATATGGCCATGTCTGAACTGGGGTGGCGGAGTGAGCTAAAGAATGATGATGGATTAAACCCAGATCAGTTGACTGGGGGTGAGTGCTTGCATTGTTCAACACTCCGTCCATCATCCCCTTTGGTTTTGCTTTGTTCGCCTTAAGTTGGCAGGGTATGCCCAGACGTGGGTCCCTTGCTCACTTTGCCACTGGATTCAAGCTAGCCTGGCTGATGACGGCTGATTAGCCAGAAACCGGTCCCAGGATGCTTGTTTCCGGTCCAGGGAAGACATGGCTTGGCAGTTCGGGCTGGACTGTTCCCATGAGGCACAGGGTCAGACTGATTTGCATATGGCCATGTCTGAACTGGGGTGGCGGAGTGAGCTAAAGAATGATGATGGATTAAACCCAGATCAGTTGACTGGGGGTGAGTGCTTGCATTGTTCAACACTCCGTCCATCATCCCCTTTGGTTTTGCTTTGTTCGCCTTAAGTTGGCAGGGTATGCCCAGACGTGGGTCCCTTGCTCACTTTGCCACTGGATTCAAGCTAGCCTGGCTGATGACGGCTGATTAGCCAGAAACCGGTCCCAGGATGCTTGTTTCCGGTCCAGGGAAGACATGGCTTGGCAGTTCGGGCTGGACTGTTCCCATGAGGCACAGGGTCAGACTGATTTGCATATGGCCATGTCTGAACTGGGGTGGCGGAGTGAGCTAAAGAATGATGATGGATTAAACCCAGATCAGTTGACTGGGGGTGAGTGCTTGCATTGTTCAACACTCCGTCCATCATCCCCTTTGGTTTTGCTTTGTTCGCCTTAAGTTGGCAGGGTATGCCCAGACGTGGGTCCCTTGCTCACTTTGCCACTGGATTCAAGCTAGCCTGGCTGATGACGGCTGATTAGCCAGAAACCGGTCCCAGGATGCTTGTTTCCGGTCCAGGGAAGACATGGCTTGGCAGTTCGGGCTGGACTGTTCCCATGAGGCACAGGGTCAGACTGATTTGCATATGGCCATGTCTGAACTGGGGTGGCGGAGTGAGCTAAAGAATGATGATGGATTAAACCCAGATCAGTTGACTGGGGGTGAGTGCTTGCATTGTTCAACACTCCGTCCATCATCCCCTTTGGTTTTGCTTTGTTCGCCTTAAGTTGGCAGGGTATGCCCAGACGTGGGTCCCTTGCTCACTTTGCCACTGGATTCAAGCTAGCCTGGCTGATGACGGCTGATTAGCCAGAAACCGGTCCCAGGATGCTTGTTTCCGGTCCAGGGAAGACATGGCTTGGCAGTTCGGGCTGGACTGTTCCCATGAGGCACAGGGTCAGACTGATTTGCATATGGCCATGTCTGAACTGGGGTGGCGGAGTGAGCTAAAGAATGATGATGGATTAAACCCAGATCAGTTGACTGGGGGTGAGTGCTTGCAATGTTCAACACTCCGTCCATCATCCCCTTTGGTTTTGCTTTGTTCGCCTTAAGTTGGCAGGGTATGCCCAGACGTGGGTCCCTTGCTCACTTTGCCACTGGATTCAAGCTAGCCTGGCTGATGACGGCTGATTAGCCAGAAACCGGTCCCAGGATGCTTGTTTCCGGTCCAGGGAAGACATGGCTTGGCAGTTCGGGCTGGACTGTTCCCATGAGGCACAGGGTCAGACTGATTTGCATATGGCCATGTCTGAACTGGGGTGGCGGAGTGAGCTAAAGAATGATGATGGATTAAACCCAGATCAGTTGACTGGGGGTGAGTGCTTGCATTGTTCAACACTCCGTCCATCATCCCCTTTGGTTTTGCTTTGCACTGAATGATGCACACAAGACATTTTATGATCCAAATAGCAAGGTTGCACAAAGCTGTGAAAGGTCGCTATATTATGCATATTCCCACACGGATCGCTGGAAGGATGTCTCATACATTAACATAGCTGTTTACGGTTTTTCATTTCTTACTGAGACTTATATATTGGATTATTTTGTTTGAATAAATAGTTTTTTTCTGTTTATCATTGGTGTACGTGTCGTACATTTCCTCATTTAAATACAAAACTATTTATTGGAAAGCTCAAGCTCTGATTGAACATTGACCTTTTTTTGTGTGAGTACTGTGGGCCTGATTACGAGTTCGGCTGTACATCAGACTGCTGAACCTATGGTGGAGGTGCGGTGGCGGTAGAGGACCGCCGCACCAGTAGTCCGACGCGGTATTACCAGCACGGCGGTCGAACCGTGAGTGGACCACTGCAGCCGCCAGGGATCTGCGATCCCCAGCGCAGCGGTCTTGAGGCATAAATATGCTTGGCAGTGCCGCTGCGGCACCGCCAAGCATATTAAAAGTTTCCTCACTGCGACCCTAACCACAACGGTGAGACCGTGTTGGTTAGGGTTTCGGTGAGGAAACGGGCCCCATGGTACCTCATGGCCCATGGGATGCAAGCAGGGGGGCACATGGTGTGCCCCCCAGTATGCATGCACCCCCTTTCCTGCACGGCATGGGCTTCACAGTCCATGCTGTGCAGGAACAGGCTTTGGCGTTCCCTTTGCAGTGCCTTTTTGAAAGGTACTGCTGTGGGAACACCAAAGAACTGCTCACCAGACCAGGAGAAAACTTCTAATCTGGCGAGCGGCAGCCAAGTTTAATGGTGTGGGGTGGTAGCGTGACGCCCCACTCCTGCACCGTCAAACTCGTAATCAGGCCCTGTGTCTTTTGAATCTGAGTTCCAGCTTCTCTACTGCCTCCAGGAGTGACCTTTGATTGCTAGTCTATTGTACAGTTGGAGCCAGGGTCCCCTATTTTATTATGCTTGACCAAGCAGTCACAAATACATTATACCTCACGTTCCAAGTGAACCCATCTATCCATCCTCTGCTATCTCTTGGAGAGAGGCAGCATAGTCTTACTCAACCAATACTCGAGTGTTGTTTCTTTTCACAACTAAGCAGTCTAGGCCGATCAGTATCTGTTTATGTTGGGTGTATATGCCCTCATTCATGATCCCTAACAATGCTGTCTGTAGTGTGAATGTGACCGGGGCCAAGAGGGCAAGAATATTGGCTAGTTCCGTGGGTGCCATTTCTGCCATAAACAAATCGTGGTCTAATTCTTTGTGATTCTTTGGGAGCCTTCCACACTGCAAATGAGACCGATAATATTATGTCATTCTAGTACATTCTCTCAATGTTTATTAGCTTGTGTTTAATTGAAGCATTCTATGAGTTCATCTGTTTGTCAATGATTGATTGATGTTCTTATGGACTCACATTTCTGAATGTATTGCATTTCTGGCATTCCTTGGTGTGCTGTAGCCACTCACAAGTATCTCAATGGAGTGAACATTGATTTTAAAGCCAATACAAGCGTCCGTGTATTAGTGTTTCTGAACGGGATTGTTCCCAGATAACGTGGGTGAATTCAATGTATTTGATATCATACTGGGGTTCCACAATGCTATGTATTGGACTTTAAGAAGAGAACAAAGACTTTGAAATGTCTGTGTCAATTAGCAACAATTAATATCTGTTGCTAGAGGAACCACAACACCAATAGCTATCATTATGTTTCTTCTGTCCTTTTCCGGCTTTGATGCACTTAATTGTGTAAAGAATGCACTTCCGCAAATAAAAAGGGAGATTTTTCTTTGCTCTCTCTGGTTGGTAGTGGTATCTCCTCAAACATTGGAATTATGGTTCCAGAGGACAGCCGCTATAACGAATTCCACTGAATTTCTCACCCTGCCAACAATGCGTGTTTAGGACGAGCCTAGGCTGCGCACATGCGCTGTTTGCACGACCTGCTGTAATCAATAGAATGACTCTTTCCCACCTGCTGCTTACCATACATTGACTCCAGTGTCACTCTTCTTTGCTGCCTCCTAACTGGTTCCCGCAGCCGATATGTCACTTCCGTTGAAGGCTGAGGAGCACCGGCCAAGTACAGTTTCCTTACACTTTCAGGGCTTATCTGTTGCTTGGAAGAACTCTTTTTCTTCTGCTGCCCTTCCCTGCACTACAGTCCCAGCTCGTGTCTTCGGTGCCCCGGCTCGTCACTAACTAATCTCCCCATGTGGTGCTATGCCCCACCACCACCTCCTGTCTCTGTTTTTTTTCCGTGCTCCTATCCTCATGCCTGCAGCTGCACGCTGCACTCACTGCTCAGTTATATGGCTCAGCTGCTGATGGTTTCCTCTTCACACTTCCTGTAGCCCGGGGGTAGCTTGGGTGGCTCATATGCGGTGCACTTAAACCCCACTGACTCACAGGCTGAGCACACAACAAGCCAAATGTATGAAACCCCCCTCCCACCACTCAAAGAATGCAGTGTTTCTCTCACACACAGCCCGTCTGTCATCAGCGTAGAGCATCGTGCAGGAACACATGGCGGGGTACTGTTCATTCAAAGACCGAGAACGTGTTGCTTGTAATTTCCTCCCTCCTCCATGCCCCCGTTCTGGCTCCCGCAGCGATTTCAGTCTCTTCAATTGAAGCCACGCTGCCCTGACAGGGAGCTTGCAAACCCTTTCTCGGGACCAGGTACTTCTCTTCCGCTGCGTTTGCTGGCAGGTCACTCAACCCCTCCACTATGCTCATGTCCTCTCCCTGCTCCTGGTTATAGCCTACTCTTGTCCTCCCATCACTGCCCCACTGTTGCACTCCTTGCTCCCTCCTCTCCAGCACTTGGAGATGGCCAAGCGATGCTTCGCGCTCTCCTCCCTGAGCTGGGAAAGCTGCTGCCCTCTGCCCTCCTCCCCTGGCACAGGAACAGGACCCTTAGGGCTCCACGCTCTTTCTGAACCATTTTGTGTGTGCTTTCAGCAGGGAGGAACTCATCGGACAAATAAGCGACATCCAGCATGATCCTTGCACTCTGGGTTTATTTACTTGCATCAGTGAGTGTGTGCAAAAAACATCTGTATGAGGGGAAAAGGTGCAGACTTGTGTCTCTTAGCTGGCCTGTTCACTTAAATCTTCATTTGTGCTTCAGTTTAAAGTCCCTTCCAGGGTCACAAGCAGGTCTGCTGCTGTGGAACAAGCGCATAGTATTTCAGTTAGTCCATATTTTATTTTTTATCTAAAACTGTTGCTTGGTACCGCCAATGCAAATAGCACTACACTATTTTATATGTATTTTAATACTTTTCACTTGTGGAGTTATGGTATGACACCTGCGATCGTATTTCAACATTTCCAACCTTAGCAGATCTTTGAGGTGGTACTTTTTTGGGAAATTGCATCAAGTATTCATTCATTTTGTTTTTTTTAACTTCCAAAGATTGTGAGATGGTGCCATGTGTGTCCTGCTACGGGGCACGGTCGAAAATAAAATAGTACACTGGGACTCCTAACAGACCTGCCCCTTAGGTGCTGCTTCTAATGTGTGGCTTGCCACGGACTTTGTATATAACCATATCAAGCCACAAAATTCAACAGCTCACCACATAATTAAACTCCACTACATGCCACTCCTCAACACAAAATACCATTCCACCTAATTACACTCCATAACACACAATCCCACGCCACATAATTCCATTGCACTCAATACAACATAATTACTATGCACATAATTCCACAGCACACCATGCCACATAATTTCACTACACAAATCCATTCCACACCACACAATTCCACGCCACACAAATACACAACTAATCCAATCCAACCCACATAATTCCACTACACACCACATACATACACTCCATGACACATAGGTAAAAGACATTGCCATTAGTTCGAACTCAAACAAATGCACGACCTATTGCATTTCTATTGCTTGTTTTTTCTTCTCGTCAGCAATACCATGACAACACATAGGTGATTTTTATTACTATTAGCTAGGGTTGGTGCCCTCTCTCGTTTAAGCTATTTTTCCAGAAAACTCTTGAAATAAAAGAAATTCCTGTCTTAAATTGGCTTCTTTAGTTAAAACCTGTATAATGAAAAATCATATGAAGGTTTCTGCCTCTTGATAGCCCACAAGAACTAAGGCTGTGAGATATATCTTTGTATACGTCAAAACATAACTGCTTGGTAGGTATACTGGATTATAGTTTAGTGATGTGGATGCTTCCCATATCAGTCAGACTCCGTACCTCTCATCCGTTTGCAGTAATTTGGATTTTGTAAGCCAAAGAAGAAATCTCTGAAAAACAAGCATACATATCCATCTTCTCAATTTCTATGCATTCTTCAACTGCTTGCTGCATGTAGAGCCCTACTATGTACTTCCACTCACAATACTGCAGGCTTGTCCCCCATTTGGCAATGGAATTCTTTCCCATCAAAAAAACACAGTGTTGTCTTAAAGGTTCAGCTTGTGGGGGGTTCTTGGAGGGACAGAAGAAAAGAGGACTTTTGCTGGCAAGCAAAGGCATTATCCTCTGCATCACACATCAACTGCAGCATATGTAAGATCTCCAGATTTTTATGTGGATACCTCCTACCTGATATAATCTTGGATTGTTCTTGGAGTTTTCCTCAATTATAACAAGCATGCTATTACCTGTAATACAAGGCCCAGGTATGTTTTCAGTGGCTACATATTTTGTTCTACTCTGAAGACTACTGTGGTCTAAATCTAGACCTTGTCTTTCCAGTAAGACTTTTTGACATCATAGGCTGCCATGCTTGTGGGAGTGACCAACTGGTAGTCTCACTACAAACTTTTTAATAGAGGGATATAGTGAGTAACTTGTTGTTCTGGCAAACGACTTGGGCAGCCAATCATTTAAAAGTTGTAAATCCCAAAAATTGGACTCACATCTTCCCTTTTGCAATCTTCTCTAAATATGATAATTATTGGGTTACAGCAGCTCCATACGTTTTGAGAAGCAGCAATCTGCATTACTGCAGCAATTGACATTGGCCTTCCATAAATTCTTGTAGTGGCTAGTCCTTGACAGAAAACTGGATTGAAAGATTTTATTCAAAAATCCCACTTTAATAACATTGTCCCTCCTAACTTCAGTGGTTGCCTTGGCAGGTACATCAGTATGCATATCTCAGCACTTGCCATCTCAAAAGAGGCTGTCATATGTCCCAGTTAGGCCTGGAAGGAAACATTGCCATTTAAAATGCACACGTATCTTTCCTAAAGTTGCCCTCACTTTTACACATTGACTTTGACACACATTTGCGTTCATGACAGTTTGGATTTGTTTCTTGGAAAACTAACCTTGCTTACAGAATCAACTTTGCAAGAAGAATATCATGCCACCTTGACACCATGTACAAGGTTTATACATACATTGTGCAAATGTGTTTGTTGTTTTCGTTCATATGGTGACACAGCTATCTATAACACACAAACAATGGCAGCCTGATCAAGATCTCGGCCTAAGGCAAGGATGTCTTTTGTTATAAATAAACATCTGCTTCCGGGTGTTGGCAGAGAAGCACTTCTGCTGTAATTGCGAGGCCCCTACATGCTGATGCTTCGGGCCCAGCAGCTGACTGATATCGCCGCAAGGGATATCCAGCTTGTGAACAATACGAGGTCCTACATTCTTTCCCAGCAGGTATCTTGTACGGGGGTTCTTGGCAGAACACCCACATACTCCCTAGACACTAAGGTTAGGGACGCATTGTAGGAGTACACCAGATTGTGGTAGAACATTTTATTCTATTCACTGTCCTGATACTTCTAATAACTTTCATCTGCTTCTGTCTACTGATCATTGCAGCAGATATATTTTATACAAGAATCACGTTGGTTCAATAAATATTGAAAACGTCCCTCTGTGTATTTATTGTATATTTCTCTGAGCAAACGAGAGCATGAGTAACTGAGCAAAAGGGTTCTAGACCTGTTACCACGATTCCTGAGGGAACAGGGTTGTCATGTTCAGTGGTTGCCAGAACTAGTTGCCCCCTATCTGGGTTTAGAGGGGTTTATGGTGGCACAGTGAGCTAGCTGGTCTATGGAGCAACATATCCTGAGGGGGTGCTCGGAATCAGTCTGGCACCATCCCAACGTTTATGCTGTCCACAAAACACGCAGTTCCTACTGAATTGTGGAAACTACGCAAGGCAGGGTTTTGTCCAGGCCTCTTCTGCTGGGTTCAGTGTGCTGGGTGTGGGTGTGAAACTCTTGAGCAGTTTGCATGCCCTGGGTACAATTTCAGGAAACAAGGAACTTTAATGGACATTCGCCATGAATAACAATTTTATGATGTTCACTGAGACATGTGTGGGTGAGATTGTAACAGTTCCTGTAGTATTTAAAAGTGTCAAGGGCAACAAAGAACACACTGGATGGTTTCCTAATGAGCCCTAAGAATTGCAGATGTCCAAGTGGCCTAAAATGACGGACATGTCTGACTGAGCTCCTGTTCGCAGCCCAGCATGTCTGGCACAATCCATCACACCAACGGTTGCCCTGAGACTCGCAGGGCAAGGAACACCTGCTGGGACCCCAGAGGCTGCTGTGAGTCATGGGGGAAATCCTACACTTACCGAGGCAGAGAGCACATCGGTGCGGGCCAGGCTGGCTCACGAACAGAGTGGGCGTAGTGTCTACAGTGCGCTTTGACAGCACACGGTAAATCAAGGATCTCCCCAGGCATGAGCATTAATCGAGTTCTGCAAAAAATGGCATAGGATGCAATCCTGGGTGGCTGCCCTGCTGATGCTGATTCCTTGAACAGGCTCGGCCAGCAGAGAAATGGAGATGCGCAGAGTATTGGGTGGCTAAGTGCGGCTTTCCCAGGGTGCAGGAGCAGTGCTGCCTTGACTTCTTGCAGAGTGACTGGAGCAAGGAAAACTAGCTGAGCCCAGGTAGAGCAGACAATAGACCAGCCACAGGTCTTGTGGTGCAAGTGCCCACCTCACTCAGTCACTGCTGAAGATGGATAATAGAGAAGAAGGCAGAACCGAACGCACAACGCAGACCCCAAGCTCCATTGACTGCGACATCAGGTAAGTAGCGATTGGAGGGGTGTCCCTCTCTTGTAGCCACATCGCAGCTGGAAGCGGGCCCCTCTGCTCCCTCTCCATTGATCTGGGGTGCATCTACTTCCCGCATTGAATGCTTGGATCGCCATAGGCCCATGGGCCCTCAGTTTATTGATCCAACGGCGGTGGGGGGCCCTTCACGACAATGGGGCTCCTGCCCTGGGTGACTTTCCCGAACGGGTTGGGACCTGAAGATTGAAAACCAGGAGTTGACGGCCGTAGAGCAGGATCAAACCAACAGGTTGGGGAATTGTGGAGGATGCTGAGACAGGAAACGTCGTACTTAGCTTACTACTTTCACACAAGGCGCCCCATCTTCCACTATGAATGCCTTTGGGAACGCTAATTAGTGGGTGGCCGTCGTTGGTGACATTGAACTGCGGTGTGGCAGGCTTCACTTTCATCCTTCCGTGCCTATTGGCTGACAGGTAAAGATGAACAGAACCTGCTGTCCACAAATGAGAAAATGTACAAGTGCCCAGATGACATTGGACCGGCGCAGGGAGCCCCCCCTCCCCTCTCCAATATCCTAAGCTACCATGTCCATCCTACAAGCGATAAAGAAATCAAAGTCTTCTCTAAAAGGCAAAATTGTCGAACTCAGACTGGATCTTTCATTATTGCGACAGGATCTGCACAATGTGGTAAACACGGTTACAGAGGCAGTTAGAACATATATGACCCAGCACTCAAAGTTATCTCCTAGCTGTACTATCAGCATGTAACTTGCCCAGATAATAATTTCAAAAATAATTCAAACACAGCCACATAATGCACAGACTCGTAGGTTTGTTTTTCTTTAAAAATTAATTCCTTTATTCATAATCTTTTTTTTTAAAACATCTTTTCTCTGTAGCCATAGCCAACGCGTTTTGTCCCATCTGGGACTTTCTCAGGGCTGTTTCTTTGTTCTTTTTATATGTAATAACAAGTGCAGTTATCTTTCCCGCATGAGATCTTGAAAGATGCGTTAAAATCTGATTCTTTTTGCACATTTCCTTACGAAATCTAAGTAGAAAATTCTTTCATCCCATGTAGGATGTGACCCTTTACAGTCCCGTGAGTTGGGTCACTCAGACGCAGTGCTTCATGCAGTATCTGCTGGATTTTCAAAATCCTACATAGGATGAAGAGGTGAGTAGCCCACGAGGTGTCCGTCTGCTAGTGGGAATGACCTGCATCCTCACCGAGTGGGCCATAACTTACAGATGGGGCACAGCAATCTCACTGTCCATGCGTGAATGGGAAACTTGAATGAATTACTGTGCTATTATAGAGTGGGATGTGTACAAAGCCAGAGGGAGTCCTCACAAGCATGACATAATATGGGGACCCTGGTTGGACTACTCCTTGTCATAAGTTTCACACCACTATGCATCACTGATGTCTGAGATGAGTGCCACATTTTTGTCGTCCAGGCTATCTCAATATGCTTTCATATAATAAATGCACCACCACGGGTGGGGGAATGGGTATTAGTGTGACCAAGATAGGCCTATTCTTCTTTCTTTGCTTTACTTCTTTGACTTCCCTGATGTCATCTTTGATGGTTCACCTAAACTCCTTGAAATTGAGGGCACAGTTCTGCCCTCGTCACAGACGCACAGCATATTAAAGAAATGTCCACACAGAATCCTTTTTCGGTTCATCATCCATTATAACCATTTTATTTCATTTTATCTATTATGTTTTTTGTTGTTTTCACCATTCACATGAAAGGCGTCATGATTTCCCATAGCTTCTCATGCAAAAGATATGCCTTCCAGGCATTTGTCTTAAGCACGCGAGAAATCACTTGTCCTCAACAATCTTTATCATATTGACCCAATGCATTTCGGGCTACCTTAGCCCTTCCTCAGGGGTAACTACAAAATTTAAAGAAGACCACCCTTAATTATTGATACTACATTAAAACATATAAACATGATTTCGTAGGATCCAAACACTCAACAACGATTTTTTTAAATGAGCGTGGTGTTATCAAACCGCCTTCCATGTGACCGTGTGCAATGTAATCTGTTTAAACCAGTTGTGAGGTGCAAACGATCGGCAAGGCTATGAGTCATGAAATATTCAAATGAATGATAGAATGCACACCCTTATTGTTCATACTTAATCATTGTCAAAGTTTGTCCAATGTTATACTTGCGCGTGCAGCCTGAGATAGTGCCTGGCCCCAGTGGCACACGAATGAAGATCCATGAAATTGAGGGCACAGTTCTGCCCTAGTCACAGACGCACAGCATATTAAAGAAATGTCCACACAGAATCCTTTTTCGGTTCATCATCCATTATAACCATTTTATTCCATTTTATCCATTATGTTTTTCGTTGTTTTCACCATTCACATGAAAGGCGTCATGATTTCCCATAGCTTCTCATGCAAAAGATATGCCTTCCAGGCCTTTGTCTTAAGCACGCGAGAAATCACTTGTCCTCAACAATCTTCATCATATTGACCCAATGCATTTCGGGCTACCTTAGCCCTTCCTCAGGGGTAACTACAAAATTTAAAGAAGACCACCCTTAATTATTGATACTACATTAAAACATATAAACATGATAACATGATCAATGCTTCGCTAAACATATTGTATATAAACTTGTTTTATAAATTAATCATGATTTAAACTGCTAATAAAACTGAAAAAGCGTACCACATAGTGTCCCCTGTTTATCCTGTGCATCTATTTGCCCGTGTACTTAAGTTATGAGACTATACAGGTTTTAGGACAAGGTTTCGGACCAGGTGATTGACTGGAAGACTCTTTTGATGAACTTCTGTTCTCATTGGACAACAGGCCATCATGACATTTCTCAGATAAGCCTTTCTTCCTTTAATGAAAGTGACCATCACAAGGGATCTTTCCCACCAGGACTTTTCGTGCAAGCCCTACAATGATGGCTGAGTATCATTCAGGTCATGACTGCTGATACACATGGACTGGAGTGCGATACCTTCACCTCAGTCTGTTTAAATTATGGCTGATTCTTTCTCCTTCGCACTGCCTTTACTTTTTGATCTCCCTGATCCACTCATTCCTGTTCACTTTTGTGGGCCTCTCCATAGCGGCTCCACTGTCTTTGGTGGACAATGTAAACGTTCCTGAGGCTGACAGAAGTGATTTTCATTGGATTACAAATGTCATGGTCCCCAGTACTGGTATTCTACCTCAATACTGTATTTTAAATACTGCGCTACAAAAATATTGTAGCCACAATATTAGCTATCACAGTATTGTAAAGGTAAGCATAGTATAGGTAAGTATAGATTTACTATTATTAACTCCATGTATATGCTCAGTGATTATATATATCTTCAAGGTATGTAGATGTGCAGTTAAGAATAGTAGAACAATAGAAAGTTGAGAGCGTCTTTGAAGAAAAGGAAGAGGCAGAGGACCAGTAACGACTGGCATAGACCTTCTGCTTCAACAGTGATTTGTGTTTCTGTTTCACACCATGCACTTAAAACATTCCACCCTCAGTTGATGTAATATTCAGTCCTATAACTCATGAGATGACCATTAACAACTATTATAGCACTCAACATCACGGTGTAATGTTATATTAAATACATACATACCTATGTATACTTACTCAGGGCTTTAAGTGGGCCGGGTCCTGCTGGTGCTCAGCACCGGCAGTTCTAAGAAACAGGTGCTGAGACTGGTCCCTATCGGGCTTTCCATTTCTGCCCTCACCCTCAGGGTGAAAAAAAAATCCTAACTCTGCAACAGTACCACCCTTCACTACCTGTGATGTAACTTCAAAAAGACTCGTTATAGTTCTTGCACAGGCACTTGCACAGGAACTCCCTTCCTCTGTTATTAAGGAAAGAGACCACTTTTGTCCATTTTCGTAAGTTACTGAAAACTTGGCTATTCAATCAATAGTTCCTTCTTCTTTTTGTTTTTCTCTTTGGTCCTCTCAGGTTGGCGCCGGGAAACCCTTGGGTAGCTGTGCGCCTTATAAATTCAAAATAACATAACATACAACAAAGCCGTAGTTGTTGCTTATTTATCTTATGTAACTAGCAACCATTGGCAAAGCCAATAGTCATGGCTTGCTGTAGGTGTAATGTTACTTGCCCTGTTATATACCTGGATACATGACAGAAGCAGCAAAGTACCAGTCGGGCGGCACACTATGCTAAGCACTGATTTTTAGCTTAGGTGTTTTAAGCGACGCCCTTAATTACATAGGCCACGCCCCTTTGAGAGACCCCTACATTTTTCATCCCACTTAAAGCCCTGTACTTACCTTCATCTTTTTTGGGCATTTTCAGCACGATTTTTTCCACATGATACTGTAGCATTTTAAGCACAGTACTTCCGAAGTACCCTTATCGGGTTCTGTTGTGAAAAACTGGAGTGCTTATTCTAATTCTAAGAAGAAAGAAGAAAGAATTCTAAGAAGAAAGGATGCTGAAGTATTCTGGCAGGTCGCCATTTTTCTAATTCTGAGAAGATAGGAGAACGAATTGTCCTGGCAGGTCGCCTTCAGCAACGGACTCTGGCTGCTGAGATACTTATAACACCTTTAATAGCCAATATATTAGTCGTCGCGTACTAAAATGTCTATTTAGGCAGCCGGTTACTGGGGGGAGTGAGTATCAACTCAAAACACCGTCCCTGCAGTGAAAATGAAAAATCTACTGATAGCGTACGTATATCAACAGAAGTTCCGTTTGAGCACTACAGCGTACCATTGTCATCCAGAAAACAACACAAGACGGCAAACAAAAAAATATAATAAAAAGAGTGCGGAAGCAAAATGCTGTCGCTAAATACCAACAGCGAACATCTAACTTCAAAGCGCCCGTTTTTCGAGAAAAAAAGGACTCGTCAGGGAGGAATCAGAATGCGCCGCCTTGAGTCAGTTAATTGCAGTTTTTCCACCATCTGTCTCTGAAACTACATGAAGCTTCCCCACCCGTGCGACGGTAAAACAAACCTTGTGATTCACAAACACTGATGACGTCAAGCACTTGCACAACCTAAAAGAATGGCTCGATTGTCAAGGCGCCTGAGGACATCTCCGCCAGGAACACCCACTGCACATGGCGTCTGTCTGACTTCCAAAGAATGTCGTAATCCCCAGCCCATGCACTGACGTATTGACAGTGAAATCTCAACAGCGCACTGGATGTCCCGCCTATAAAAGAAAGGGACAGCTAGCATGACTGTACATTGTCTCATCGTCCATCTATTCTTTTGTACACTGAGCAAGTGACTTAGAACTTCCCAGTCTTTAAACCTTTGCCTTGATTACAATTATCCGTCTAATTCTGTTTAGGTTCCGAACTTCTGTTTGCGGCCAAACCGGGATTCAAAGGTGGGCAGAGTTTGCCCATGAGCGAATCTCAGTTGTGCTACTTGCCATAGTCAAGCGCTAGAGCCCCCATGCCATTTTCCCAAAGGTTTTCAGCAGGCAAATCTGGCGAGGATTTTACTGGCAAATAGAAATAGTGCCTCTTCCAGAATGCGGAAATCAGAATTTCGCACCGTTGTACAAGTCCCAGCGTGCTCAGATTGGAATTTCTTACATGGTAGTTGGCAGGCAAGATCAGCAGTGGGGACTGTGAACTGAACGTAGATGATTGGTCCAATTTATAATCTTGATTTAATATACGTTCACTTGCTAAGTACTGAAATCAACGCGCTTGTTTCAAGGAAACACGCTCTGAGTTCCAGCACTCCCTCGACAAATCCGCGATCCCTGGCTGCATCACAATAGTCCAGACTGTCTGTGGCGAGTGACCTCCGTGGGCACTTATAAAAAGAAACCAAATGGTGATGACCAACTGAGCAACAAAGGTTACGAAGGTCAAGAGAGGGTATTATTATGAGCAATACAGATATATTAGAAAAAAATCGTTTATTTGAAATAAGGTTCGCTGGTGTGAGACTGGGTAGGCCACCCCATTGGATTTTCTATCTATAATAATGTTTGAACTTAAACGCTTTTTAGATGAGTGATGTCCTGGGGTGAGGGCCTTTTATTTATAATTTGCTAGAATCCTAAAGTACAGTGGGTCAGTGGTTCAGAAGCATTGAAAGGGTCCTAAAGCTGTGTGTATTTTTAGGTCTCGCGCCTAGTGTTGCAGTGCGAAGCACTGCTCGCGCAGCGCGAGACTTATTGTTAGGGGGTTTCAAAAGCTGACCAGACGCTCGTGCGTCATGGCCTTTTTCCTGCGGTTACGCGCGCAGGGCCGACATCTGTTTCCCATTATTGTGCCCAGACGCGGGCGCGATAATTGGAAACACATGCCTGCAGTGCGTGCAAAGGCCATGACGCACGAGCGTCTGGTCAGCTGAGCAGGCTGCCGCGCTCGCCGCCCCCGCTCCTCTCTTTTGGTGTGCCCGGGACGATTTCTAATCCCAATCCAACCCTGTACCCTGCTTGAAATCACCACTCACACTTACAATCCGGACAATGCTCCCCTTCGTTTCATTGTTCGAAGTTTGGAAACTCCTCCCGTGACCTTCAGCAGAAAGTTGAGAAAATGATTTGCCTTTTTGACAGTCAGAACAACATCTAAGAAACTCCCCGCCTGGGCGCAGAAATCATGATCCGGAGGCAGCCTGAGCCTCTCAAACTGCAAATTGAAAACTGTAAATTGAAAGGGAGCTCCGAGATTGTAAACGGGGTGCGGGGCGCTTGTGTCACATAAACAATTGACCTCCCTGGGCGAAGTTAATGCTTGGAACGTCTCTAAATTTGTTTTGCGTCTGCTGTGGTTGTGCTGTGCGCGTGAACCCTTGGCTCTTGCCTGCAGACGCGGTGCCTGTGTTGTCATACTGTCTGTAGTCTGAAGCGGGCTTGAAGCAGTCAAGGTACCTTGTCTTGTTCCTGTGTGCTGTCAATGTGGGATCTTCTTCAGATTTTTAATTTTGTTTGTATAATTCAATCAGGGTCCAGTTCTTGACACTTTCTCTACCTCTCCTCAATCCTTTCTTCCTTTATCATTTTCGTTTTCTGTACCATTTCTAGTTTTTCCATGATATTTTTCTCCATTTCTCTCTTTAACCATATCTGTTTTTCTCTTCCTCCCTCTCACTCGCTGCCGCCCCTCCTCCCCTCTCTCTTGCTTTCGTTGCCTCTCCTTTTCACCTTTAGTTTCTAGCTCGAGGAAATCTTAAAATTATTGGGTGGCGGGGATGCGTGATTGACATTTTACTATTGATGGTCCAATTATACACAATTATGACTTAAAAGTCATTGTTAGATTTGCAGCACGTCGAGCCAGGAGGGTTGCTTCGAGGCGGGAGCACCTCGGGAGACGGTGCGTAAAGCCAGATGAGTTGAATTCTTAAAGTGGCTGCGCATCGAACATTTTCCACTTGATGACATCTTGAAAGGAACTGGTCGGACTGCTCTTCCAAAACAACACACACACTGCGTGAGGTTCCTGCGAAGTTTTTGATTAAACCTATGAATCCTTCAGCTCTTATCAGCAGAACTGGTTTATTCCACTGTGTCATACCCCACGGAAGAGCTTAATTTGTGCCGGGGAGGGTGCTGGGAGTCGGCACTACTTTCTGGGAACCGAGATTTATTTTCATCCACAGACTTTTGACCTAGAGCAAGAGAGAAACAAGCATTTGCAATGCAATAGTCTCGCATTTACGCTGAAGTTTCAGCTACTGACATTGCAAATAACAATGCCTTTTATTTTTGTTTTTAAAACATAAATAAAAGGCATTGTCATTTACAATGCCAATAGCTTAAACTCGCGTAAATGCGAGACCTATTGCATTGCAAATGCTTGTTTATAGTGTGACTAATGAACACAAAGCGCTTGTTCTGAAACATGGGTGCAGGGACAACATGTTTGCATTAACATAACATAGAACAAAAACTGGACAAAATTAGGAAAGAATAAGAAGGTAAATGATGTCATGCACCGCATTGCTCTAGTTGTGTTACTGATGGACCGGGAGTGATGTTAATCCTGTTATGGGTTTTGGTGCTCCTTGCTGAACTTGTATCCCATTAAAGCATTCTATATGACAATTTCAATTTAGCTTGTAGAACCTATTTGGTCGACAAAAAATGGCAGAGAAGTCTTAAACTTTAAAGGTCTAATTTCAGATTATAAATCATACCCAAATCAAGTAATATAGTCAAAAATCGATTAATCAATAAATCAGTATGCAAAGCTCAGTTAAAGTACAAAAAACAATTAAGGAAATCAGTAAAGTTCAGGTCAGCAAAATAAAAAGTTGGAGAGCGATCCGAGATGGATTCGCCTCCTAAGGTCTATAAACAAGCATTGAAAATGCAATAGGTCTCGCATTTCCTTGAGTTAGAGCTATTGGTGTTGTAAATGACAATGTATTTTACCCATGTGTTATGGAGTGTATGTATGTGATGTGTAGTGGAATTATGTCGGTTGTATTGGTATTGTTAGTTGTGGAATTGTGTTGTGTGGAGTGGATTTGTGTAGTGGAATTATATGGTATGGTGTGTAGTGGAATTATGTGGTATGATGTGTAGTGGAAGTATGTGGTATGATGTGTAGTGGAAGTATGTGGATAGTAACTGTGTAAGTATGCAAATGGAGCTGGAAATAGGTATACTCAGCAGAAGTGCCTTCAAGCACAACACAAAGTGGCTGGCTGTGCTGGATGAAGATGCTTGTGTTGAGAGAGTTTGCCCAAGCGCTCTCCAGTTCAATAACCTCGCCTCGGTTTCTCACAAAAAGATACTTTGCATTATCCTCTGCTTGATGCTTTCATGTTAAAAATGTTCTTTAATTAAAGGTTGAAACAATTAATGGGTTGGTATACTAGTACATATTTTAATCAAAGAATGGCCGAAAATGCATTTTATCCTCCCAAAGTCATTACTGTGTTTACTACGGTGCCAGCTGTAACAAGCAACACAAAGGGGGAGGGAGGGATGTTTTCTTTTTAATAACTCTGATATCATTAGCCTGCGAGTCTTGGCTGACAGCACTGAGAAACAAAAGACGACCCATCTTCAAATTTTCGCATGCTTGTAAGAGTTTACAAGCTTGGATTTCATGTTACCACATAAAAAAACAACCTCCTTGTGTTGCATAAACGAAACTGAAATACTTTGTTGTTTACAAAGTGCTACAAGTCAGTAGGGGGTACTTTTGTATATTACTTAACAGCCTTCTGGCACAGGGCATATTAACTGAAGCAAATAGGGAGGGGCTATCTGTAATTCCAAAACCTGTGGCAGAATAAAAGATTACAGGTGTGTGCAAGCAGTCAGCTTAAATTCTATCGTAAGCTCTGTAGTGAAAGTACTATAGGGGTGAGAACGAGCAGCTATTTAATGAAATTACACAGATGCAAGAGTTTGTAATAATAAATTTAAGATAAAGATCTTGAAGCTTACAGCACAAAGTCTAAATAAACCAGCCTGACGTGTTTTCTGCTGAACGGGGTGAGCGGAGAGAGAACAGGAATAGCCTGTTGGGAATTTGCCTCCCACTTTGTAGCAGTGTTTCTTGCAAATGGATAGCCATTTTAAATAATGCTGGTTAGTAAAAAAAAGCACAGCTTTAACTCCTTGCTCCTGGGAAACACAGCACGAGCAGCAGACGTAGCAGTTAAAGGAAGGCATTAATACGAATCACTCCCAGGCAGTGACGCAGAGTTAATTAAATGTTACTACCTTCGCTTGAAGTGCGGTGTCAGTGAAGCATGTGATGCATAAATGTATGAGTGAAAGTGCAGCATTAATGAAGCAGGCACTGAAACGAAAACACTACACTGTGAAACGAGGGAGAGGCTAGAATGACAAGAATTCCCATGCTCCTTCAAGGTTATGGGTTCACATGTTAAATCACCTGGGTAAGAAGTGACATCATTTTGGGGTATTGGGCTTATTATGCAAACTGGGAGGCTGAGAACTTCTCCGCTCTATGGAAGGATGTGGGTGGTACTTGTAGGTTGTACATTGATGTCTTTCGAGCCTTGAGAGGCTGGGTTGGCCTGGGGACAGAACAGCACTTCAAGGACCCTCTCATTACTGTGTCTCGGTTTGGCCCAACTGAGGAGCCTTGATATACTGAATCCGGCAGCATAAAAGAGCTGCACAAGAATACAAACCTCCTAATAAGGAACTTTAAAGCAATCTACATAAACATAAGGTACAGAGGCACAGACAGGCAAAGTGAAAAAGACAGACACTGCAGGCACACTAAGTGAAACAGAAGCGGAGACGCAAAATAAAACATAAAACCAAAAAAGACTTCCAAAAACAGAGAGGCGACCTGTGAATGTGCACACCAATAACAAACAGCGGGGAGGGGTAAGAGAAAGGGGGCCAGCAACACGGCAACAGCGATGCACGAGGATAAAAGCAGAGATAAGAAACATGCAAATAAGTGAAACAAAAGCAGATTCAGAAAACTAAAAGCCGTTACGTGCTGCACGCTAAAGGAATGTGCCCAAAGTGCATTCATAAGCAGTTGCAGAACTAAAAGAAACAAGTTATTACCACAGCGCCGTGTGCTCCTGGCTTCAGTCTTGTCACCAGGAGTCAGGATGCCCAAACGCGAAGTCTGCAAGTCTCTGGGAAACCCCTCTGAATACGGGTTTCCCAATAACAAAGGCAAGCAGGAGTGGATGCCTGCTTGTGCCCCGGGGGGACCGTATAGTGCGTATTGATACTGGAGCACTGTAGTCGGTCCCTGCTTGTGCCCCAGGGGCACTATAAGGAGCACGCTACATGTGAGCAATGCCGAAGGCAGTGAAGCTGGAAATAGAAAGGCAGCTGTGCACAAAGACTTCGTGCGCGTTGCTGCTCCTACCGGGCAATAAATAGCCAGCGTGCTCGAAAGTCTCCAATTACAAAGGAAGACTACAGCGTGCAAAACAGATGGCACTGAAACAGATGGCACTGAAAGAAGTGCAAGCAGAGTGAAATAACACTGTAGTTAGGCGCTGCTGTATCGGGACTACACGGAAGTTAGGAAATCGCCAACAGAAAAGGAGATACCAACAACACTAACACAACTAAGCCAATAGCAAGCGGAAAGACAAATAACATTAAATTTAACCCAACATACAGATTACTTTATGTCTCGCTGAGACAGCGCATGCAGCGCATGCGCTGCCAAGGCGAGACCTAAAAGGGGATCTCTCCAAGCATCCAAAAAGAGCACACTTTCATAGGGTTCTATACACAGGATTTCATACATTCACTACACTAGTACATGGTTCTCACAAATTAAGTAAATCAGAATTAAGCAGAGTGAAACAGTTGCAAACAAATTCATTTAGAAAATCTCTCATAATTCTACAAGCAGAATTTCTCACAAACACCACTTATACTAGAACAAATATTTTACATCACTAATGATTCTGCTTATACAGCTAGGTGCGTCCTTGAATAGAAGTTGTACCGAAGCAACAATTTAATTTTTCATGAAGGTCATTGCCTTGCTTGTGAAAAGTACATTCAAACATCTTTCTACTAAGATATTGTTAGACTTGGCACCATTGGCGTGGGTGTCCCCTGTATTTTTGCCTTTGCCTCCTGTGTTTTTGCTGTGTATTGGACTGCGTTTTTGCTGGTCTAGATGCTTTGGGCACTTTGCCACTGCTGTTCAGTGCCAAAGTGCAAGTGCTCCCTTTGTAAAGTATTGTTATGGATTAGTGATTCCCTGATTGGCATATTAGATTTACTAGTCCGTCCCTAGTACAGTGCACTGTGTGTGCCCAGGGCCTGTAAATCAAATGCTGCTAGTGGGTTTGCAGCACTGATTGTGCCACCCACATAAGCAGCCTGTAAATGTAACCAGGCCTGCCATTGCAGAGCCTGTGTGCAGTCTAGTACTGCCATGTGGACTTGGCAAGTGCACCCACTTGCCAGGCCCTAACCTTCCCTTTTCTTACATGTGAGTCACCCCTAAGGTAGGCCCAAGGTACCCCCCTGGGCAGGGTATGTGAAAGGTAGGACATGCCCTGGTGTGTGTGGCATGTTCTGATAGTGAAATACTGCCAATTTCGTTTTTCACTATTGCAAGGCTACCTGTTCCCATAGGATAGAATGGGGAGTTTGCTTATAACATCTTATAAACATAACTACCCCTGGGAACAAGGTAGGAAAATAAAGTTTAGTATGCCTGAACTCAGGATGTTAAAATGCATCTTTTAGTGAAGGTGATTTTTACATTCTGTGGTTGAAAATACCACTTTTAGAAAGTAGGTATTTTCTTGCTTAGCCATCTAGTGTGCCTCCGCTAGGATGTGTATTGACTGGCTTTGGGATGACAGGGGCTGGGGAGGTGCAGTGGCTCCAGAGAGTCTGGATGAGTCAGGGCTGGGCTGAATAGACCTGGGCTGCATTTAGAGTAGGGGGAGGTGATTTCCTTTCACCTGAATGGGCCTGGCCTGCCTGACACAATGCTGTCTCCACCTCCTGTCAAGAAGCTAAACCAGAGAGGACAGAACTGGTTTTGACTGAGCACAGGGCTTCTCTGCCATCAGAGAACAAAGGATTTTGCTGCATAAAAGAGGGGCCCAGACCCCAGACTTTTATATCACTTCTGGGAAATCAAGAGGAACCAAGGAGAAGAGCTGGAGAAACTGGAGGAGGAGTACTGCCCCTTTGTGTGCTGTCTGGGGTTGGCCTGCAGTGGCTGTTTCTGCCAAGGAAAGGAGAAGGACTTTGCTGTGTGCTGTGTCCCCTGCTTGAGGAAGATCTCCAAGGGCTTGAAGTTGAGCTTGCCCCCTGTTCACGAGGTCTCAGGAACATCAAAGACCTCACTGAGCTGCTGGGCACCGTCTCTGGAACCGCTGGTTTCAGTTGTCAAGAGACAGGCGACTCTCTATGATCATAATCTTATGCTGTTAGAAATGATCGATCTCATCCTAGACAACAACTTTTTCTTGTTTGATAAGACCTGGTACAAACAACAGCAGGGGACTGCCTTGGGATCTAAATATGCCCCGTCTTACGCCAACCTCTTCATGGGGTGGGTGGAACACACACACGTATGGTCAAGAGCGGCCTCAGACTGGACCAGGCACATCCAGTTCTGGGGCCGATACTTTGATGACATCATCATCTTGTGGACAGGCACTGGACCTCAGCTTAGAGAATATTTCAACTTCCTCAACCACAACACCCTTAATGTCACCTTTACTCTTGAGATGTCACAATTCAAAATACACTTTCTGGATCTTGAGCTGTACGTTCAGAACAACACAATTCAAAGCACACTGCACAGGAAAGAAACTGCAGTGAACAGCATATTGCACTACACTAGCTCACATCCGCCTTCAACCAAAAAGGCTATCCCCTATGGAGAGCTGCTGCGTATCCATAGAAATTGTAGCGAGGAGGCCAACTTCGACACACAAGCCAAGCTAGCAATAGACAGATTGAAAAGAAGAGGATACGAACAGCGTGTCCTCAAAGTGGCAGAAAATAGGGCTAGGGCCACAAGGAGGAAAGACACATTAGTTAGCAAGAAAAAGGACATTGACAAGAGGAAACAAAGGCTCTCTTTCATCACAACTCACTCTGCACTCAATCACGAGGTCTTCAGAATACTTGGCAAACACTGGACACTACTCAAGGGGGTGCCTGGAGTCAACAGTATCATTTCAGAGAGACCATCTATGATATTTAAGAGGAGCAGAACAATCAGGGACGCTTTGTGTCCAAGCTACACCTTGTGTAAGACACCACAGCGACAAGGTTGGCTTCACAAACCCTCGGGATTCTACACTTGTGGCACTTGCAACATTTGCAACTTAGGCTGTAACAAAACAACGACCTTCAGCTACAACACAGGTACGCAGCATAAGATACGGCAGTTCATCAACTGTCTCACCACCTTTGTCATCTATGTACTTATCTGTGGATGCAACAAGATCTATGTGGGCAGTACCGCTAGACAGCTCAAAACACGCATTCAAGAACACCGTAGGGCAGTACTCAATGAGGACACAGCAAACGCACTGGTTTCTCACAAATGCACAAGTGGAGTAGACAAAACAAAATTCTGCTTCCATGCCATAGACGTTGCCCAAAGTAACACAAGAGGGGGCGATAGGGAACTGGCGACTCAGACAGCTGGAAGCCAGATGGATATGCACTCTACGTGCCTCCACTCTAGGTCTCAATACTGACAAAGAGATGCACTATTTCTTGTAATGGTCCCCGAGACTTAAGAACATTTGCCACTATGAGACTCCCCCAATGCATCTGGATCCTCTACATGCACAAATACTATTCATTGCTATACAGTCCAAGTCTAGACGTCTTGGCGTTTATGAATTTTGCGCTCCCATTTTAGACTGTTTAAAATAATCCCAAACCCCTGTGTCTTGAGCAGGGGACAGTGGACTATCAATGAATCCAGACCTGTCTGAATGTATAAATGTTACATCTATAATTGGCAACCGAATATTAAATGTGCCCTCCCTCATGCTTACAGCTTAACCAACTGATCCTGCTTTTTTACCTTCTAATTGGTGGCACTGTAACGCTATTGCCCGCCCACTTAAATGATGGCATCATCAATTAGTTTGAACCGTGGGTATGTGGCACTGTAACCTTATTGCCAACCCATCGAATTCACAACATTACCAATGTCTCTTGAATTTCTCATTCGCTTTTTTTACTTTATTCTCAACCATGACTGTACTGCAATGACATCACATTACCTGGATGCAAATAACCCCAAATACTGTTTTAATTTTTAAATCTTTGTCACATCTTGGTATTTTTTACTGGACTAACAGGACAATCTAACAAGGAATGCGTTAGACCGTGTTCCGCTGATGTTTTCACATGCCTCTTGATACCATGACTCTGGCTTTCCTCCTCCTTTCCGTTTGACCTCGCTCCTCACGCTCTTCTATATTATGTCGACACTTCTTATCGTTTACTCTTTGCTTCTCTAATGGCTCCCTCATGGGATCCACTTACCGGCACATTTGTTAACTGCCGCAGTCGATTACTGCTCATCACCCCTCTTAACACCTCATCCTCAAATTTGCGTCCTATAAGCGGTTATGTGACCCAACTCGAGTGCACGGTATCTCTCGAGCCGTCTCGTATTATTAGCCCATAATAGGCTTTCTCCCGCTCTGGGGCTTTGCTTATATACATCATACTCTTAATGGCCAGCTTTCTCAAGCACATTTAAATAATACCCGTTTTCAGAGCTTTTTTCAGCTTTATGGCTAGTAAATTATGCCACTAGATTAAGAATACAATCTCACTTTGCGTGGTTCGTTTAATTCTTTAACCAGAAACCACCATCTTATTCTCACGAGCACTGAATTTGCGGCTTAGCCTTCGTGCTGCGTTAAAGGTTCGCAGCTTTCGCACTAGATTAGTATTATACTCCTACTTTGCGTGGTTCTTTCATTTCTAACTGGAAACCACCACCCCATTTTCATTGGCACTGAGTTAGCGTTCTAGTCTTCCATCACCCGGAAGTAGTACTAACGCAATTCACGATATATGGCGGGAACCGACGAGTGAGATTCAGATCATTGGACGATTTCGCCGAGCATTGCACGTCAGCCGGACACGGGTTAAGAATACGCTACACTGCGGTCTTACTCAAGTAAGTGATGGGGCAGATCAGGCGCACTTCTGAACGCAAAACCGCGTAGACTGCTTATGCATCTTAAGCTGCGATAGATCATTGCGCACACTTTAAAAGTTCTTGGTGCTCGCCCTATACTTAGGGGCTGGGATACTGCTGGACATCCCGTCTAGCATCCCATCTCAAACTATTGTCGCGTAAATAATTTTTTAACGATTGACCCCACACAGACTTTTACGAATTCCAGATATAGGCACTAGCGCATGCGGCGCAGCCTCTGTTATTCTTCGTGGCATGAACATTGTGGAGCCGTTCAATCCTCATGGTTAGAACATGTTGGAAGCGGCAGCGCGGTTCAATTAGACCTTCGTCGAGCATGCCTTCTCGGCTGAATACCCAGCGGGGACACCGCTTAGCAAGGTTTCCCCACAGCATGCTTTACGTTTTTATGCACACTTTTATTTACTTTACGTTTAGGAACCAGTTTGCCCACACCCTCATGTCTCACTCCTCTCTTACCATTCCCGTAGACTTAAGAAATCTTGGCGACACATTGGCCTTTTGACCCTGATGCCTGTCCTGGGATCTCTGCAATAAGGATACACAGGCGGTTCCCTGGGCCTGAGGTATGTTTATCTGCCTACTTACTCTTCGGTCCCCCCCTTATTCTTTTTCACATACGAGTGGCATTTCAGATCGTAATCACACCTCTTTTCTCCCACATAGGCCTCATTACGTTCAATATACGTCATTAAACGGACGCCACACGCCGACCACGCTCTATCAGTTTCTTCCTTGGTGATACATTTCTACATTTACTTAATGGTAAGCTGGCTGACCACGAGACTTCTGAAATCCGTATCACATACTGACACTTGAGTGTTGATTAAACCACGGGATCACACCGCAGCCCTGTGATATCACTGGCTCGGACACTTCTCTCTCTCCTTTCGTCACTTTCAAAAACCCTTCTTACCACTTATTCACTACACGGGCATTTCCTTCGCTGCCCTCCTTCCCTAGGATCAAGACTGTCCTAAACCCATACCCTCTTCTCTTTTCTTCTCCTTTTTTTCTCCTTTCTTCTTTTTCCCCCTTTCACTTCTTCGCTCAAATCACTTATCAAATTCTCTTGTTTTTGCACCACGGTTTTCTAAAACACATGTATATTGTATGCCATTGCAGCCCTGAAGAAGCCCATGGTTGGGCAAAACGCGTTGGCTGTTTCAAAAGATGCACATCAAGCGCATTTGAAATAAAGACACACAAAAGACTTCAACAAACGACTACTGATTGTTTATCAAGCCATACAGCTTGCATCGTGTTACTTGTTACTAGTGTATATTGCCTCTCATCTATCTTCTGTGTTTGTTCTATTTGTGGTCAAGTGGCAGCTGACCATTTGAGGCGGGCAATACATATATACCACGTGACTGACCTAGGTAGTGCAGTTGTCTATAACTCGGCTGCTTTCTCTTTTGCTGACCTCACTGAGCTGCTGGGCACCGTCTCTGGAACTGCTGGTTTCAGTTGCCTGGAGAAGAAAAGGGTAACCGACTCTGTCACTGAGTCAGTCACAGGATTCCATGTCCTGAAGGCACCGTAGAGAGCACCGCCTCGTTTTGCAACGCAACCCTGGTCTCACCGACTCAGTCAACGAGTCGCTGCTTGCACCGCTTCCTGTGCGCATCACACTCCGCACCGCTTCACTACACGCTGCACTGACGTCATCGACTCCATCGCTGCCCGACTTGAACATCGACCGGCTCCGTCGCCGCATCGTGACCTGCCAGCACCGCATAGAGCACGTCTCACCCTGCAACGCAAGCCTTGGTCTCACCGACTCCGTCAACTAGCCGCTACCTGCACCGAACCATGAGGACACCGCACGCTGCAACGCTTCCATCTCACATCGCAACCGCGACTGTTGCCCCGGAACGGCTTGTACCATTGTGTCGGCCGCAACAACAAAAGGTACTGTCTCTGAGTCTGTCGACACTTTAGCTAACCCGTATTGACACGGTTGGTTGGAATTGTTAGACTCTGTCATATTCAGTATCGCAGTAGCCCCGGACGGAGCTACCGAGTCAGAGGAACTGTATTTTCATGTTTTTCCTGTAATTTAAAGGTTATTTTGCACAGTAACTATTATTAAGAGTATTGTATGTTGGATTTTTGTCGTTTCTGGTCTTGTTGGTTTAGATAAAGTTTGCTTATTTTTCTAAACTGGTGTGGTGTCCATTTGTAGTGTTTTCACTCAGGGCCGGATTGGCTACCAGGCTTTCCTTCATAAACAATGCAAAACAAATGCTTTAAAAAGTAGGTTTTAAAGCTATTTGTTTTGCATTGTTCATTTGGAAGCGCCTGCAGCTCCCCAGCAATAAAATCGTCCCCTCCGCAGTGAACCTGGGCCCCACCATGCCACCCCAGCAAAAAACGCCCGGTAGCCAGTCCGGCCCTGTTTTCACTGTGTTACTGTATGCATGCACAAATGCTTTACACACTTCCTCTGAGATAAGCCTGTCTGCTCGGGCCAAGCTACCAAGGGGGTGAGCAGAGGTTATTTTAGAAGTGTATCCTGTAGGAATCTGAGTTTCTGTTGCAGAAACCCCCCAACTTTTTGCCATACTACTGATGCACTTTGACTTGATGTGCCCTGGGTCCCTGCCAATCAGGTTCCCAGGGCCTGTGTTCTTTCCCAAAACTGTACCTTGTACCCCCAATTGGCACCTCTCTGGCAACATGTCAGTCCCTTGTAAAAGGTACCATGGGTACCAAGGGCACTGTGGCCAGGGAAGGCCTATAAGGGCTGCAGCACTTACTGTGCCACCCTTAGAGGCCCTGTACCTTTACACACACACACACACACACACACACTGCCATTGCAGGCTGCGTGTTTTGGTGCAGAACAAAGTGAAGAGTCGACATGGCACACATCCCTGTGCGCCATGCCTACAACCCACTGCCCTGGCATAGGTCAGCTATCCCTCTAACTGAGTGCACTATACCAGTGGTGAGGTACAGGTGCATGAGCCCTGTACCCCTACAGTGTCTAAGCCAATTCTTAGAGATTGTAAGTGCAGTAATGCTATTCAGAATATATGGTGCTGGGAGTTTGTCATTACGAATTCCATAGCACCATAACGACTTTACTGAAAACTGGGAAGTTTGGTATCAAACTTCTCAGCACATTAAACCCATACTGATGGCAGTGTGGGATTTAATGAAAAATGCACTAACCTGAAAAACGACCAGACTCTGGTGGGTTCCCTGACTGGTACACACCAGCCTGCCACCACAAGACATGTTTTTGGACCCCTGGGGTGGAAGCCTTTGCTCCCTGAGCCCAGAAACAAAGCCTTTCCTGGGCGAGGTGTTCACACCTCCCCCAGGCCAGGAAGAGCCGTCTGTGGCAGGTGTGACCGCTCTGCCCTCCACAGGGCTTGGTCGCCCCACTCACTGCTGCCGCTCCTGCCTGCCTTGTCGCCTCCTGCCTGCAGATTCCTTCGCTCGCTGCCCGCTGCTCCTGGGACTTTCCCGCTGCCCGCTGCTCCTGGGACTTTCCCGCTGCTCCTGGGACTTTCCCGCTGCTCCTGGGACTTTCCCGCCACTGCGGCCCCGCCCCCGTGATTCCATTCGCCGCCCCGCTCCCGCCACCCAGCTGCTCCTCCCTCCCGGCTCCTTACTTATGACGCCCCCTGAGCGACCGCGCAGCGGCCGCGCGCAGCGGGAGCACCGACGGAGCGCCGAAGGTGCGCCAAAGGTAAGCCCGTCTGCGCCCGTCCGTGCCTGGCACGCGCCCAGCGCCAGGACCCCTGGATCCCACCGATGCAACACTACTCGACGGACCTACGACGCCGCCACCCTCACCGCACTCAATGCCGGCCGGAACCCTGCCTGCTACCGAGCCTCCCCGAGACGCACCCACGGACCCTTCACCTGCCAAGCCTGCCGATTCACCTGCCCCCGGACCTGCACCACCCCCGCCAAGTCGAGCACCAGCAGCAACCACCTGAAATGCATCCTGTTGAACACCCGCTCCGTCCACACTCACGCCGTGGAACTCTGGGACCTGCTCGATGCAACAGCACCGGACGTCGCCTTCCTCACCGAAACCTGGATGAACGCCTCCTCAGCGCCCGACATCGCCATAGCCATCCCGGACGGATACAAGATCACCCGGAAGGACCGCGTCAACCAGACGGGAGGAGGCATCGCCATCGTACACAAGAACACCATCCGCATCTCGACTAACTCCGACGAGACCTTCACCGCCGCCGAACACCTACACTTCCAGATACACACTGACCCCAAGACCACCCTCCGAGGCACCCTCATCTACAGACCCCCGGGACCACGCACACTATTCAGCGAAGACATCGCAGACTTCATCAGCCCGCACGCCATGCCCTCCGCCGACTACATCCTCCTAGGGACCTCAACTTCCACCTGGAGAACAACAACGACAGAAACACCACCGCCCTGCTGGACAACCTCACCAACCTCGGACTCAAGCAACTGGTGAACACGCCCACCCACTACGCCGGCCACACGCTTGACCCCGTCTTCTCTTCCAGCAAGCACATCTCCTTCAGCCACGCCACCGGACTCCACTGGACCGACCACAGCTGCGTCCACTTCAGCTTCAGAAAGACTGCGACCCACCACCACCCGCAACAGGTTCCCCGCCGGAGCTGGAGCAAGATCACCGCCGAGCAGCTCACCGCCTCCCTCAGCCAGAACACACCCACCAACACAACGGACCCAAACGAAGCAGCCAGCAACCTCGCCAAGTGGCTGACCGCCTGCGCCGACGACCTCGCACCACTAAAAACCCTCCCAGCAGACCCGGAAGCAAGAAAACCCCTTGGTTCACCAACGAACTCAAGGAATCCAAGAAGAACTGCCGCACTCTCGAGAAAGCCTGGCGACTCGACCAGACCACAGACAACAGGACCGCCCTCAAGCACGCCACCCGCAAACACCACCAGCTGATCCGTGCCACCAAGAAGTCGGCACTCAAAGAACGACTGGACAACAACGCCCACGACAGCAAGGAACTTTTCAGCATCGTCAAAGAGTTCTCCAACCCCAGCGCCGGAAACAACGACATCACCCCCTCGCAAGACCTCTGCAACTCACTCGCCGCGTTCTTCCACCGCAAGATCACCGACATACATAACAGCTTCGACGCACAGACCACGCACCCTACCGCCGAACCAACACCCGCCACCACCACCCTCTGCAACTGGACCCCGATCAGCACCGAAGACACCACCCGCACGATGAACTCCATCCACTCCGGATCACCAACCGACCCCTGCCCACACCACGTCTTCAACAAAGCCGACGCCACCATCGCACCCCATCTCCGGGACATCATCAACTCCTCCTTCCACACCGCCACCTTCCCGGAGAGCTGGAAGCACGCCGAGCTTACCGCCCTCCTGAAGAAACCAACGGCGGACCCCACCGACCTCAAGAACTACCGTCCCATCTCGCTCCTTCCGTTTCCGGCCAAAGTCATCGAGAAGACCGTCAACAGACAGCTTGCCGCCTTCCTCGAGACGAATGGATCCCTCGACCCCTCGCAGTCCGGGTTTCGGGCCAACCACAGCACCGAGACCGCCCTTATCGCAGCCACCGACGACATCAGAACCCTAACCGACAACGGGGAAACAGCAGCCCTCATCCTCTTGGACCTCTCCGCGGCGTTCGACACCGTCTGCCACCGCACCCTAGTGAAGCGCCTCAGCAACATCGGAATCCGAGAGAAAGCACTGGAATGGATCATCTCGTTCCTCGCCGGAAGAACCCAGAGAGTCCGCCTCCCCCGTTCAGATCCGAGGCCACCGAAGTCATCTGCGGCGTTCCACAAGGATCCTCACTCAGTCCAACCCTCTTCAACGTCTACATGAGCCCCCTCGCAGCCATCGCACGCCAACACAACCTCAACATCATCTCCTACGCCGACGACACCCAGCTGATCCTCTCCCTCACCAACGACCCCACCACCGCCAGAGCCAACCTACACGACGGGATGAGAGACGTCGCCGACTGGATGAGGAACAGCCGCCTTAAACTGAACTCAGACAAGACGGAAGTCCTCATCCTGGGTTCATCACCCTCCGCCTGGGACGACTCTTGGTGGCCCCCGGCCCTGGGCACCGCGCCCAAGCCAACGGACCACGCACGCAACCTGGGCTTCATCCTGGACTCCTCCCTGTCGATGACCAGACAAGTCAACGCCGTCTCATCTTCGTGCTTCAACACCCTGCGCATGCTCCGCAAGATCTTCAGATGGATCCCCACTGAAACCAGGAAGACCGTCACCCAGGCACTCGTCACCAGCCGACTGGACTATGGGAACACCCTCTACGCCGGAACCACAGCCAAACTTCAAAAAGACTCCAGCGCATCCAGAACGCCTCCGCACGACTCATCCTGGACATCCCCCGACACAGCCACATCACCGGACACCTGAAAGACCTGCACTGGCTCCCCGTCAGCAAGAGAATCACGTTCAGACTCCTCACCCACGCACACAAGGCCCTCCACGACCTGGGCCCCAAGTACCTCAACGACCGCATGACCTTCTACACGCCCACCCGCCAGCTACGATCAACCAGCCACGCCCTCGCCACCGTACCACGCATCCGCAGAGCCACCGCCGGAGGAAGATCCTTCTCCTACCTGGCAGCCAAGACCTGGAACTCCCTCCCCACTCACCTTCGGCGAACCCAGGACCATCTCTCCTTCAGGAAGCAGCTCAAGACCTGGCTGTTCGAGCAGTAAGTTACCCCCTCCCCCAGCGCCTTGAGACCCTCCCGGGTGAGTAGCGCGCTCTATAAATGCCGTGATTGATTGATTGATTGATTGATTGGCAGGGGAGCTTCAAAGGCCTTGCAGCCTTTGTAATGCGACCCCCAGCCTCTCCTGCTATCAGGAGCAGGCCCCCTTCCTGTCTCCCCTCCTTTTCGGCGGGAATGCAGGTGGGAAAAATTAGCCAGCCCAGAAGGTGTGCCCACCTCTGCCATACCCACCCCTCTGGTGGGGGAGGCGAGGTGAAGCCCACTCTTCAGTGCCCGCCATGTTGCAGATGGCAGGCACTCCTCAATCAGGATTAGGGATTGTGCTCACTCCCCCACGTGGGGTGAGCACACCAAGGGTGTATTCACCCTAAGGTCAGTAGCCCATTGGCTACTGACCTCGAGACCCCTAGAAACGCCCTCTAAATACAGTATTTAGGGGGCAGCCCTGAACCAAGATGTTAGACAAGAAACTAGAAGAAGAAAAGAAGAAGAAGGACCGAACAGCCGTGCCGAAGGTAAGAAGAGGAGGACACCCACTGGATTGGCCCCAGCCCTACCGGCCTGTCCCCACCTCGAACCTGCAGAAGCGAAACTCCAGTGTGTCCTGCAACGAGCAACCTCGAGAACCCCGAGGACCTGCCCTGCCTTCCAAAGAAAAGACTTTGTCTCCTGTGACCACCGGATTTGTTCACCAACAGACTCCAGCTCTGGCGAAATCCGCCAGTCTGCCCCACTCTGCACCCGAGGCCCACGGCCCGAGTTCGAGTGGCCCAACACCACGAGGAGGTCTCCCCGGTGATCCAGACCCGAGATCCAGTGATCCCAGACCTGCCTCAAGCCTCCAGCCAACGCCTGCAGCCTAAACCCGGAAGGTCCCCCCAACCGCGACCAGGAGCTGATAAGAATATCCGACCCTAAATGACACTTCTGCACCCGACGCCCCACGGCCGTGGGTGGCCCAACCGATGGTGTCTAGCCAACCCCCAGCATCCCAACTTACCTCTCCAAGTGGTGGTCGCACCCAGAAGACCTTCGTCCCTGAGGCTGCAGTGTGTTTGCAGACCGGAGAATCCCGATTGAAAGTAACGGGGCACCCGACGACAAAACAGCACCCTGCACCCGGCCGCCCTAGTGCCGCTGAGGGTGCACTTTTGGTGTTAACTTGAACCCCCATTTTCCCTGAGCTTAAGTCCAGGAGCTTTGCTCCCACAACCTTGTGGCCTACTTGTAAGCAGCCACCAACCAGAGGCCCCCTACCCCCCATTGGATAACATTGGGCCTCAGCACTCTGCACCCGGCCGCCCTAGTGCCACTGAGGGTGTAACAAGAGTGCATCCTTGACCTTGGGGGACCCCTGAGTCTAACCCCAGAAACCCAACTCCCACAACAAAGTACTTACCTGTTAACCGATAACACTATTTCCTCCCATAGGATAACATTGACTGTTTTTCTATGAAAAAGTTTCTAAGTGTGGAGTTAGAAAATCTATAAAAGTCTCTTAAACTGTATACAAATAACCAAAACCCTTTTACTTACCAGTTTACAGGAAATGCCCCAGTGCAGTATCCAGGTATACTACACTGTGTAAGAAAAGTAATCTGTAAAGTAATCTACTTGACATCCTATTGAAAAGTCAATACAAAGTATATGTACAATATTTCAAACAATGCATTACCAGTGATTCTACTGTAATCAAACCAAAGTATATATACAACTGCAATTCAAACTGTATTATTACTGCAAAGTATAAATCACTTACCTGTGCCAGGCTTGCTTGGTTCTAGAAAAATAAAATAACTAAAAGAATATTTTTATACAAACAAAATTGGTCTGAGTTCACTCTCTGAGTGTGTACAACAAATTCTTAACACTACCCTCTGATAAAGCCTTACTGCTCGCCCACACTACCACACATAGAGAGTAAGGTATTATCTACTTTTACCTCTGCCTACCTATGGGTTCCACTGGACTCTGTGCACACTATACCTCACTTTGGTATAGTATATACAGAGCCAGCTTCCTACATATCCCCCTTACCCTGACTAGGAAGAGGGGTCCCTACTTGGACAAAGGTGCAAACCTCTGCCAACTAGAGACCCCCATTTCTAACCGATATGAAAATATAAAAGGTATCCATGTGATACAGGACACTGGCAGTAAATGTCACAAACAAGTATGATTTCTATAATGGCTATGTTAGCTAAAGTTCGAGTTTCATTGGTGCAATGCAAAACATTTTAGAAAAATAACTGTACCATAAATTAGAATAAGATGAAAAATCAAAGTCTAAGAACTTGGCTTTCTGGGAATTATTGAAACCCAAGAAGCAGCTGAATACGTGACTACATTGGCAGGCAAAAATTTAAAGGGACCTTGCGCCCCAAGAATCTGAGATTTTAAGAGAAATCAGGAGAAAGGTAACACGAAGAAGGAAAGAATATGGTCAGAGAGTACGATAAGCCAATATCAGCAGTGCTGGAAATTGAAAAATATTTACTGCAGTGACCCATAAATTGAGAGTGGGTCGATGGAAGAAAAGGGATTTAGCCATGAGAGCCAGCATAAACAGGGCATTAATCTCTGACAGCCAATGCGTTCATATTTATTTTTTACAAACTCTGCCCCAAAGAAAGTTGCAGCAATGAAAAATTCGACGATAAAGTCATTCTGGCTTCCCTTATTGGTAACAAACAGACTGCATTTTAAACTGGCTCTAGTGGTTGAGGCACTTTCTACATTGGTGGCAACATTTTGAACAAGTGCAGCACCAAGGCTGGAATTGCACAGAACCTGGTGAGTGAACATTCAAAACCTTTTCCAAGAGGTTGCCCCCTGTGGTCCTGTCTAGAGCATAGTTATAAAGGCTGTGGCTGGCCTGTTAAAAAAAACCTTTCCTATTAGTTGGCTGCTAATTGTCAATGCGTGGAAAACCAAAGGATCAACAAAAACAGCAGATCTCCGAGTGATAGCAGCTGAGCTATCAGGATGCTGCTGTGGAATGTCACCTAAGTGAGAATGGTGTAAGAGCTCCCATATTTACTCACTTACTCACCTATACATTTCTCTCAGTGAATTGAGCATCTGTTCCGGAGATCTCTTGGTTACCATCATGTCACTCATGACTTAACTGCACATGTTTTGTGGGTGATGAGAGCTTGTATTAATCTGCCCTGCTGGATCTGTTCTGCGGGGAACAAAAGATTGCACTTGTTGCCTTCTGTGAGAAAGGGATGCTTGCTCTGCTACTGCCATGCTGTGCCTGTTCTGTGAGGAAACAAACCTTGCACCTGCTGCCGAATTTGTACCTGCTTAGTAATGGGGGAAAGCTTGTGCTGCTGCTGCCCTAGCGGTACCTATCCTTCGAAGAAGATAAGCTTGAACAATTTCTGCCCAAGTTGTACCTGTTCTAAGTAGAAGGGTGTTTTCACTCCCGAAGTCCCATCTAATGTAAAAACAAAGGGCTTATTGAATGACCTTGTCTGACATGCCCAGTCCAGTCAGAAGCTTTTTTCTGGCCCCTGGCAATCACTAATGTTGGGGCTCTAACCAAGAGACCCTGGTTTCAATCCCGGCTTGATGAAACTGTGTGACCCTGAACAACCACTTTTCTTTGCTGGGACTCCTTTTCCGTGATCATCATATTTGAGGGCACCTTGAAATAATTCAGTTCAGGATGTGCACTATACAATGATCATTCATATATGGTTTCATAGATAATGTTGCTGTTTCTGTAACAAATGCCTTGTATAGGAGACACAAGGCAACTGTCTTGCCTCTAATAAAGGCTCTGTAAGAGATGCAACAGACAACTGTCTTGCTTCTTGCATCAGTAATAAATCTGTCATTAGGGCAAAAGGGGGAAAGAAAGCAATAGTCATCCAGGATCTGAATTGCACAATGTCCAATCAGGAAACCTGGTTTCAGTCCCAGCCTTACCAAACTATGCAACCCTATGTAAATTCCTTACTTCACCGGGCCTCCTTTGCTATAGTCTTCATGTTTGAGAGCACCTTGTAATAACTCAGTTCAGGATACACACTGCATAAAACCAGTGAACAATAGTGCCCTCAGATGCTTCCCAGTCCTCAGTATGGAACCACTGATAAAGCTTACCATATGAGGGATCATCATCATATTATTTTAAATTAATGTATGGTAATTTCATCAAAGGTGTGGGTGTTTTTCCTGGGGCTTTGTATTTCTTGTATGCTTATGTCGGTTTACGGAAAGCGTACTACAGTCCTTCAACACCTCTCACTCCCTCTTTAATTTGTTAGCTACACATGTTGTCCCTACTTTCAGTGCTTAATTTATGCCAGTTGTTGTAGATGCTCAATACCGCAGTGCTTAATTTGAGCCGTGGTTGCGGTGGGGGCCACAGGTACTCATTTTTGGGGACCAGCAGTTATTTTTTTCAATTTGACATTTCCCAAGAGTAAGGGGGAGCAAAACACACAAAAGGGAAAAAAAGGAGAAAGACGGAACTCTCGTCACAAGGAGAGATAGCAGGAACATGCAAGAGTGAGATAAAGGGTAAGGGGGTGTCTAGTAGTGGATTAAATAGGCAAGATTGAAGACTAGCAGCGTTGGTATTCGACATGCTGACATTTAATAGCATCAGACCCAGGCTTCTGAGCAAAGCTGTGGGCACCGGCACTCACTGTTTTACAGATTAAACACTGAGTACTAGCATTTAATTTTGGCAGTTCACCCCATCGAGGCACCGTCTATTTTTTTTAGCAGTGCACATCAGCAACAGTTTGTAACAATTAAATGTGCATAAAAATGTTTAAATATCAGGTCACCAAGCCATTCTCAGAGCCTGGGATACCTGGTATTTTTGGGGGGAGAGAAGGAATCAACACACTTCTTGGAGTGTGATGGTTAGAAGGTATTAATGGCACTGGCATTTGGCAGCACTGTTTGCTGCCATAGGTGGTGCAAGCTGCTGTGGCCTCCAGAGAAATACGTTTGGCCCTGGCACTTTTTTTCGTTTTTTTTTTACCAAGTCAAGCACTGCCTGTTCTGTATGTGTCTGAGAATCTTGTGATGTTTCTTCTCCTACTGTCACCTGTCCTTTACATATTCTTTGTGTTAGGGAAGGTTGCATTACTGCTGTCCATGTTGTACCTTTTTGCGTGGTGAAGTTTGGTATAAAACTTTCCACTATACAAGAGAAAAAATGATTTTCATTGCCAATGTTTGTTTTTATGCATGATGTGAATGAAAGTGAACTTATACAAAATATGTGAGCACAGTGTACTTTTGGATTTACATGTGAAACAAACAGTTTTTGAAATGGACTAGACAACTTTGTGAATGTTTTAACAAAGCTGACAAGTAGCCCCATGTCATGTTATATATCTTTGGCTAGTTCTGGCTCCTTAGCCAACAGCACCTTGCATGCTGGGATTTTGATCCCATAATGAAAGCGTTAGAGGCAAAACTACAAGCCCCACAATGCATCATGCTGTTGACTAAAATGGTATTGTATGTCACAGTGCCAATAAGCAGACATGGTAAATGCAAAAACAAATTGCTCCTGACTTTCTGCCTTTTTAGGTCGAGCATTCGAGACCTCTTGTATATACTTTAGTAAATACTTATATGTGTATGTACTTTGTGGGCTCTGGAGATCAGCCCTAGAACTTGTCTGCTTCCGCTTAGGGACTTTTTTTTCTGTTCAACTACCTCTATTTAACTGTCTTGATAGAAAACGACCAGTAGAGGTCAGTAAAATACCAGAATTGCTTTCTGCTGAGGGACTTTCTTTTTCTTATTTTTCTGGCAACTGCCTCTATTTAACTATCTTGATAGAAAACGACCAGCAGGGGTCAGTAAAATATCAGAATCACTTTAGTATTCTCTAGAGCAGGTTTTTTCTTACATCGCTCCTAGCTCATGAAACAGCCTCCCACTCCACAGCAGGGCCTCCTCCACTCTTCTTGAATTCTGCAAAAAGCTGAAGACTTGGTTTTTCAATTAACCAACCTATAATAGGCATGACTAGGCACACACACCTGCTCAGTGCTACGATACCCTTGTGTTATGTTTCATAACCTAGGCCTAAGTAGCAAAGCAACCTTTTACCTACATTTGTCCTACCTTGCTCTGCATACTGATTCTAGCAATGACCTTTTACCCAGTTATGTGCTGAATAAATGTCGATTAGGTTCCTTGAAACTAGCCTCATTTACTATGCACGAGGATTCTTAGCATCATATCTTAATCCCCTGCACATGACGTACATGATAGGATTAACATACTCTGTACAAAAGTCATCGCTATCTTCATCCTCGGGCAACAGGGCTGCTTTGCATAATTACAATTATTGATTTAGGCTCATCTACATAATCGTACCCACAACATATTGATTGTAGTAGAACCCCAAGGTTACCTTTTTGGCATGAAAGAACTGCACCTTCACTAGGTAAAGGAGGAGACACGTCTATGCTGACACTGACACGGAGGTCCCTGCATGCAGAGGCTTTAACATGGAGCGGTCTGACATCCCTTGCGGGGTTTCCAACTCGTCACCAAGACGGGGTCCTTCATTCTCTCCCATCAGGTAATGGGGTTGGCTCTTTCCTAGGGGATTCTTGGCTTCACACCCACATACATGCTAGGTACACTTAGGTACACTTAGGTACACTTAGGTAGAGTCCGCATTGTTGGAGTACGCGAAGATTACTTGTATATATGCCTGCATATATTTGTTGCTTAGCGCCATGGTAGAAATGTATCTATTGTTTACTCTGTTGGTGCTTGTAATCTCTTACATTTGCTTCTGTCTATTGATTGTCGCAACAAACATGTTTTATACTAGAATGGCGCTGGTTCAATAAATGCTTATTGAAAACGTCCCCAACGTTTATTCTGTGTATCCCTCTTAGACTAAGTGAGCACAATTGACTGAGCGAAAAGTACTGTACTGTTTCCACGATCCCTGAAGGGTCAAGGGTTGTCATTCTCAATGGTTGCCAGAAACTATCCGCTCTTTGGTAGGGTTTGGGGACTTATAGTGGCACTGTGAGCTAGCTGGTCTATAGGCTGACATATCCTGTGGGGGTGTTCAGAATCAGTCTAGATACCAATCCCTTAGTTTATGTTGTCCAACAAACGTGCAGATCCTATATATGTTTAGGAACTACACAACACTTGTGGGCGATAGTGCACTTTACAAATACAGATAACAACTATGTGGACTCTTTTGTCACAGATTTCAATCATCATGAAATAGCTCAGATGATTAATGTGCCTGCTACAGAGAATAGCCTGTAATTGCAGGCCATAGATTTTGTATTTTATGTGACCTACCTCAGTGGGTTAGTGGTTTTATTGTAGAGATCTTTGAGATACCTGCATGCCGCAAAGTATAATCCTTGAAAGATAACTACAGTTGAGCACTCGCTACAAATAGTTCAGTTTAAACTAAAATGCTTACGTTTGAAACCTTTCAGGTTCTAAATCAATCGTTTTTATCCTAAGGTTAGTTAAATGGGTTCCAATGACAGTAATAAACACCTATTAAATGCAAAAATTCAGTTGACATTGAGTGCCACAAAATATTATTATTAATGGATTAACACCTACATCCACACACACAGATACCTAATATTTCTAGAGAACACATATAGTACAACATATGTTACATTGACCAAGAGTCTTAGAAAGTCAAAACCCTTTACAGTCTCTTTTTATCACTTACCAACGTGTTAAATGATACTTCCTCTGAATGGCTGATGGGGTAACAGTCAACTGCTCCGAGTCAGGACACTGTTTGGAAACTAAGGAATTAGATTGTCCTTAAAGTGAGGCATTATGGTGCTGGTTATGCTAGAAAGGAAAATAGGAGCCCTCCATAAGTTCCCCACAGTGAAGTACTCCGAATGTGGAAGGTGCTGCTGACTGTGTCCCGATGTCACCATAAAGCATCTGAACACAGCCAGATGATGTCCCAGCCTGGAACCTACTTCTGGCTCAAGAATAAATGCTGGAATAAGACTCTGGCCATATCACACTCCAATTATGTGCTGTTCCCTGGCGAAATTCCATTTGGGTTGGATGTAAAAGTCAATTAGCTTAAATAAACTCAAGGAAAACCTTCTCCAAATGCTTCACCATTTAGAGCAACTAGGAGATGGGCCAATAGTTTGCCAGGTTGTCTCGGTTGGTGGATGGCTTCTTTAAAAAAGGGATGACACAAGCCTATTGGTAGGGACTAGGGCCCCAGCAAGAGAGGCATTAATGATGGCTCTTGACCAATTATAATCCAGTATCAAATAAGTTTTGTGTAACGTATGGGGAAGCAGGTCCCAAGGGGAACCAGAGGATTTTCTTGAAAGAGCTAGTGCAGCCAAATCATCTCTGTGCAAGGGGGGAAACTGGATAAAGAAGCCAAAAGACATCTGGCAGGAGTAGTGGGGGAGGTGCAGTAGGCTGACTGGGATAGAGATGCCTGAACTGTTGACATTTTACTCTTGAAGATATCTGCAATAAGATTGATTGTATCGAGTTTGTAGAATCTGCATGCTTTGGGTGTCTCCCAACTCCTTGCTAACCAAGAAGAATGCCGCCTTCGGATTATGGGCATTGAAGGTTTTGTTAGCGAAAAAATTAGATTTACCTCTCCCGATAGCACGCTTATAAATATAGTCATATATAGTCAATATAGTAAATAAAGTCTCCTGCACAGTGAATGGGTATGTACCCCTGCCTTGAGTGCCTGACTATATATGAAAATAGTATCCTGACTTTTCTTGTGACCCTGGCATCAAGCTAATCTACTGTGAGTGGAGAGACCTAGGTCTGTCTCTAAGAACATGAGATCCAGGACATGTCATGTGATCTGGAGGGGTGTACCAAGCATGCCCTCATAGAAGACAGAAGATTACTGACTGTCATTGGTGCATCATGTAAAGTGGTAGTGGCTGTGTATAGTGTTTTATGATTATAGTGTGCCTAGAATGTTTTTCTTTGTGCCAGTTACGGTGTTGTCTACCAAGCACTCTCATGTAAAGTCCTGCTGTTATGTGACGACCAAAAACCACGCACTGACATCCTGTGTCCATGTTGAATGCATGTGTGTATAGTGAGCATATGATACCTGTATGGTAGCAGGATTATGTGTGTGCCTATGCGTGTGTCAGTCTGACTACTTAATTTAGTGGGATCCATTTTGGATGCCCCTGGTTTAGCATGGCACAAGATGAAGGATAAGGACAGCTTCCCCTGACATTGGAAGTGTATTGCCTACATTCTTATGGCTGGGGGTGAAGATCCAAACACTGACCTAAGGAGGATGGAGACAGGGCTATCTTTAGAAATTCCATAATAATTCTGTTAGCAATGAGCTGCTGATTATTTCTTTCTGAGAGCTGCCATTTGGTGGGTAGTAGGGGGAGAGTGGTGGGACTGCAGTTTCTTTTGCTCAAGGTCAGAGGGTTTGTAGGCCAGATCATCCCTTGTGTGTGTCCCTTATTGCTACACTACAAAGGCTGATGACAGCTAGGTGCAGAGATGTCACACTTCATTGTGCTCCTGTTTTGGATACTCCTAGCTTGGAGCAAGCCCCGGTACTACCTGCTGTCAGAAGCATCACTTTACACAAAGGCTGTGTCTGGAGATCACAATGAGAAGCTTACTTGAAAGAGAACTACCTCAAACCGGTTCTGAAGTTTGAGATAGTGGACCAACATCCCCGGTCTGGAAAATATATATACAAGTGGGATCCAAATCACCCTACTTTGTTCCAGTCCAAAGTTCTTCTTGACCAAGGAAAAGAATGCTTTGCAGAGTACTCAAAGAGCTGTTGTGTAACCAGGGCTAGTGTCAGTCTGACAGGCAGGCTCCCATAGGTGAGGAGATATAACCTGAAATCTACACTTCCTGCTGAAGGAGCTCAGGGCCTGTCTAGTGCCTAGAAGCCTCTCCGTCTGTGAAAGAAGGCAGTGATGTGCCAGGCTCTGCAGGAGGTGATGCTATCCAGATGAATATGCCCATTGGGCTCCTGGCATGATGAATAGCAAGAGAAAGCTAACCATCAAAGAGTGAAGCCAGGAGCAACCCATAACATGAGTAGGTCTCTTGGTCTCTATACAAAGTTCCTGCAAAGAACTGCCCCAAAGATTTCACCAAATCATGTGTGGTTGTGTCAGCTGACAGCCACTGCAGGCAGCAAGTTAATATTGCCTCTACCCACAACACAAGGGAAAAAACATGCTGTTAAGTGGAATCCAGTCAGTCTGGAAGGCCGCAACTGCTGAAGAAGCCATGTTGTGACATCCAGACCTGTTGTGTTGTAATCATCCATTGATGCTGGTGCTGATGAGGGGCAGCCTTGAGGACAGAAGGCATGGGCTGAGTCGTCACATCACCCAATCTGCAAACAATTGCACAGGTACAGCGAGGCTTCACCAGCAACCATAGCAAATTATTGAGTTGCGCTTCAAGGAAATTGTGTCAGGATTTCAGACTTAATGCCTATACTAAAAGCGGGGGTAAGGACTATGTAACAGAGTTGTACCGCTAAGCGCAAGGGGTTAACAGTGACATAATCTACACCTTTGCTTAACTCGTGCCTCTGCCACAAACTACTCGGGACTTCAGCTACTTGGGTCGCCTCGGTGAGGAGAGAATACTAGAATTAAGTGGTGTAGCACTTACTGAGATTGCAACCAGAGTTACAACTTGGTATTCACTGATCTAATTAAACTTTGTTGTATATACAATTCTGTTGTGTGATTAAAGTAATCACTTTTACAAAAAGACAAGCACTGAGCTGGGCATTAATTTATTGCATCTGTTGCTTGACTGCTGCGTTCAGAGCCCTTCCTCTCCGCACTACCATCTTAAGAAGCCTGTGACTTCTCACCTTCCCTACCCTGGGAATCAAGTGTGGAAAGGTAAGTAGTTGGCCCAGTTTGTACAGCCATAGTAGGACGGACACTAGTGGCAAACGACCTAAACCACAACGGTTGGAGCCCTGTAGCGCTTGTCTGCCCTGTGGTCCCCGTAACAGTGTCTGACAGTTGTGTTTGGAAATAATTGTTCATTACTCTACTGGTCTTTTAGTATCGTATGCTTTCAGCTGCAAAGCTGCACAAGTACCTGGTAGTTCTTTTTTTACAAGCGATTTAAATTGTACATCCCACTGAGAAACAATTTTGAAAAGTGCCCTCCATGTTATATACATGGTGTAATGAGATTTAATCTCCTTTATGAGGGTTATTCATTAAAGCCACATTTTAAGTCATAAAAGCAATAGCTTTCTCCTAGTGTTTTGGGTAAACATCCATTATTACGCGGCTGTTACACCGCGTACCATTACTTCGCAAACGTTACAACGCATGCGATGTTACAACGCGTAGCCTTTACTACGCAAGTTGATACATCGCATGCGTTGTAACGCTTGTGAAGTAAAGGCTATCCACATTGTTGTGTGGAAACGGACGCGCTTCCGTTTCATCACAACGACGTGCAACACTGACGACGCAGGAAGCCGGAGAAGTCAGGAACCGAGGAGAGAGAGGTAAGAGGGGCTGTGTAGTATTTAAGGGTTTAGGAGAGGGGGAGGGTCGTGCAGGGGGTAGTCTTTTTGGTTTAAGGGTAGTGTAGTTGTGTTTGTGTAGTGTAGAGTAGTGTATTTGGGTTTAGGGTAGTGTCTGGGGTCTTGAAGGGTAGTGTTTGGGAGTAGGGACAGGAATGGGGGTAGGGGCAGTGTCGTGCTGGGGGTAGTGTTTTAGGGTTTAGTGTAGTGTTGTGGTGTTAGTGTAGTGTAGTGTTTTAGGGTTTAGGGTAGTGTTGTGGTGTTAGTGTAGTGTAGGGTAGTGTTTTGGGGTTTAGGGTAGTGTCGGGGGTCGTGCAGGGTAGTGTTTCAGTGTAGGGACCGTCTTGGGGTAGGGGCAGGGTTGTGATGGGGGTAGTGTTTTAGGGTTTAGGGTAGTGTTGTGGTGTGGTGTTAGTGTAGTGTAGGGTAGTGCTTTAGGGTTTAGGGTAGTGTTGGGAGGTTGTGCAGGGTAGTGTTTCAGTGTAGGGACCGTCTTGGGGGTAGGGGCAGGGTCGTGCTGGGGGTAGTGTTTTAGGGTTTAGGGTAGTGTTGTGGTTTTTGTGGAGTGTAGGGTAGTGTTTTAGGGGGATGTATGACGATACCACGCATGCATTACATCGCATGCCATTAGATCGCGGTTTTAACAACGCAAGTCGTTACAACGACTTGCGTTGGAGGGCGCTGGACTTAGGAGTAGTTTAATTTACTATTCCAACTCCAGCCTACGTACAGTAGGGAAGGTGTTGGATAGTAATTTAAACTACTCCTTGTCCTATAGCGCCCTCCAGTGCAAGTCGTTGTAACGACTTTCGTTGTAAAAACCGCAATCTAATGGCATGTGATGTAATGCATGCGTTCTAAAGGTTGTTTCCTGTTTTAGGGTTTCGGGTAGTGTCGGAGGTGCGTGCAGGGTAGTGTTTGGGAGTAGGGACAGGAATGGGGGTAGGGGCAGTGTCGTGCTGGGGGTAGTGATTTAGGGTTTAGGGTAGTGTTGTGGTGTTTGTGTAGTGTAGGGTAGTGTTTTAGGGTTTAGGGTAGTGCTGGGGGTGTGTGCAGGGTAGTGTTTGAGTGTAGGGAGTGGGCTGGGGGAAGGGGGAGGGTCGTCCAGGGGGGTAGTGATTTAGGGTTTAGGGTAGTGTAGTGGTGTTTGAGTAGTGTAGGGTAGTGTAGGGTAGTGTAGTGTTTGAGGGTTTGGGTAGTGTTTTAGAGTTTGTGATGTGTAGGGTAGTGTATTTGTATTTAGTATTTAGTGTAGTGTTGTTGTTTTTTTGACATTCAAAAAAGGGGTTAGGAAAAATAAGCGGGGTAAATGTCTGTTTTTATTACTAGGCAAGTTTTAGTTCGCATACATTAACACTTGCAATGTAAAGGTATGCGAACTAAAAACTTGCGTAGTAACGGTATTTGCTAAGTAAAAACATCGAAGAAAAAAGCTACGAAGTATGGTATGCGAAATAACGAGTCATATTCGTGTTTTGTTTAGGCATTCTGCCGTTGCGCTATATAGTGTAATTGATTTGAGAAAACTGGAAGGGAAATGCTAAAAGAACGCACTCCAACTATCAGTGGTTTCTAGTATTGAAAGCTTAAGGTTAGAACTTGGCCTGAGAGGTTGCAATTTGTGGATGAAGTCTTGGGGTTGAAATTTGTCTGTTGTTTGAAAAAGTGAAACTTCATGCTCAACTGTTGGCTAGTGTCTTCAGGCAATTTGTGAAAGTGAGACCACCTGTGCAATAAAAAAAACTGTAAATCCTGAACTGGTAAATAAATTATGAGCTTCTGGATACTTTTAATTCTTTTCTAGCCTAGCCATAGATTAAAGCCACGCTAAAGCAGTGTCAGAATTTCACTTATTTACACTCACACCGAAAAAAGGTACCCCAACAATGAATAAACCATACCAAGCTAACAATTGGTTTGTCCTGGTTTTCTAAACTGCACCCATAATTAATGATACGGTGCTTATTTTAGATGGCTAGAATGGTCTACTATTGTATCATCCTTCTAAATCTGGGAACGTATCTTGAGAATATATAGAAAAGTTTTCTTACAATTTCAGAAGTACTAATGAGATGTAATTTTCTGATATTTTGCTCACTGTTTTCTAATACTAGAATGATATACATAATTACATAACTAATTAAGTACAACGTTAAGCTACAAGCAGGTGCTTCTATTTGGTATGCAAGATATAGGTATTAGAACAGCAAGTGGGAGTTTCTTAAAATATGTAATGTATTGATTTGAATGTGTTTTTATTCAGTTGACTGTTTTATTGCTATTTTGATTTACTTGCTCATTCTTAAGCGTCCATTTGTGTACCAAAGTATTCTAATGAAAAGGGAAAGATATATAGCAAAATTATACAGTTGAGATATCATTCACACAACCTCTCGATTTAGGTAGGAGACTCGTTTTTAAAACTAGAATGGCTTTCTTGAACTTTATTCCTCTTATAACTTTCTCCACTTCAATTAAAGCTAATGGGTAAAATTCATGTCCCCCCTTTTTTTGCTGCCCCTCTTGTCTGTTGCTAAATATTGCGGGTAAGTTTTTTCATGTAACACCTCCTACTGTGAAGTTACTCTACTCCAGATTATGTCATTGATTATTGCCTGTGCTAATTAGAAACACATTTTTTTTTTTACGACATGTGCCATTATATGGTTACTTCACTGTACTCACGCAGTTTTAGTTTATTCTAAAAAATAAATAAATGAAATAAAAATCGACTTCTACGAACTAGTAGACAGAAGCACTAAATGGGTATAAGTAGAGGTCATAATGAGAGAACACAGAGTGCTCTACGGGCAACTGACGGCAGTTAACAGTGACATTTAGACACCTCTGCTGCGATGTTCCATGCCCACGCGCCCCTCCTTTCAATATAACCGCCTGCTGCCATCGCTCTCGTGCCTGTAAGAGGGAGCTGAAAGTCATACACCAAAGAAGGACGTGAGTAAGGGTGCACATTTGTCGCTGAAGGGAGAGGTTAGGCAGTTCCATCCTGGCGCTGACCCGCCTACGAACTTTCAAGCCACGCCCTCTGTCTGTTTAATCTGAGGTGGGCGGGGCCGTGTGGAGGCAGGGCATAGCTATGGGCGTGTTTATCACTGTGCACGCCGTTCTTTCTGTAGAGTGCTCTGCAGTTTTCAGGTCGTACTGGAGCGGCAAGTGAGGCAAGTCACCGAGGAGGCACACGGTGCTCTTCACCTGCAGGTAGGCACAACTGAGTAGGGGAAACAGGCACGGCAGCCAAATCCATTTTTTATATTCAAGATTGGCCGCGGACCCTGAGCAGTAAAGCGGGTGGAGTGTAGTGTGTGGAATTTTGGGTTGTTCTGTTCCTCCTCAAAAGCCACCTTGAGGTCTCTATTGTGGTGACATATGGGTGTTTGTGTGAAGCATTGTATTCCTTGCGTGTAGCAGACCAAAATGGCCTCGGAAATGAGGACAAGTTTATCAGTTTCTTGATGAAATTATAAAATAGCGCAACGGATGAATGTGCTTGTTGTAGAATATAGTCTGTAGTGAACTAGTGCCTAAAAATGATTGTAATTGTGACTTTGTGTAATGTAACTAGTGCTCATGTAAGGCGCTCGAAAACCTTCGGGTCGAGTTCGCGCTATAAAACATTGCCAAAAAAGTGCAGGTCACGGATTCGAGAACTGCGGAATGGTGGAGGCTGGTGGCGGATAGTAAACCAATGGCCTCCTAGATGGTCTCCAGCGATCTTTTCGATTGTGCTCAAATGTGCCCCCTCCCTCCCCCATTTAAAAAAAAAATGCCTAGGCTCCATACAGCAACGTAAATGGAGTACTTATCGTACGGTCAAATTGAAAGCTAGACAAGTCGTGAATGGGTACAGTGTGGGGCTAATTAGTGGGGTGGGCCTGAAGTACCTTTATGCTTTATGGGGGGTGGTGTGGGAGGGGGTTATTGGGGGGTGGGGATGTGTGTGCAGAATCTACTGCTGTTCTGCTTCAGATAAGTCCTGCTCCACGCCGATAGGAGTCGAGGGTGGTCTGAGTTTACCCCGGGACCTTTCAAAGTGCTTACAGCAAAATGACTTGTCAAATTAAAAGGACAGGGGAGAGGAAATATAGGAAATCATAAAATATAAAGAAGAAAGAAAGTTGGAGAAATTTTTCGGTGAACTCAAATGAGTGTCCCTGTTAGGTTAGCTAATTCCCTAACGCCCTAAATCTTCATGAAATGAACACACTATTGAGACTGAGGCAGATCATTTTAGTTCTGTATGAAAACTTGATCTGTCAGTGAAAGTGATGCATGCACACTAAGAGGACCTAGAATAATGCACACGCTAGTGACTGGAGTAAAGAGATGGTCTAGACTCTCTAGAGGCATATTGATGAAAACGATGGAATGAATGTAGCACCATAGAATAGGCCTTCTCTGCATTACATTGTTGCTAAAATTATGTATCCTTCCCCTTTATGAAAAGTGCCACACTACTATTGTTGCCATGCATGTCATAAGAGGTTGTGTACGTTCAGTAGTTTTCATAACGTTGCAGTATGCAGGATTCTCATGACTTGCCGTTGCTGCCTTCTACGTTGAATACATGTTGCTGCTGATTACCACTAGAAAAGCTGCATATAACCTGTAGGAAATGTTGTGTTGTGCATTGGAGAGTGCTGTAACTTACTCTTTGCTTTTTCCCTGCCTCCATGAAAAAGGAAAACACTCATCCATCACTGATGCCAGTATTGATGTTGGTGTGCGCGACTTAAGGGTTCATGTTCTTTTGGGGGTTTAGTAATAGTGTTGAGCACAGGCCTCCGGTGACGTACAAAGAAAACATTCATATCCTGCTTGCCTTGAGCTGGTTTGAATGGACTTTGGATGTTACATATTGCCTATGTTGTAAAGGCCCTAAATACTTACCAGTTATTGCATTACTCAGTTTCCACTTCCCTCACTTTAAATAACCACAGTATGAGGCAGTCCAACCTCCACTGAGACATTAATCACACAAAAAAAATCAATGAATAAAAGGAACCACCATTCCTCCTGACGTTAAAATGCACAGGCTCAACCAGACTTAGTTGGCCTGCCATAACCGAGAGGGATGTAATAAATTAAAGTGAGGGAGTAGTGCTCAGAGTAATGCAATTACTTACCAGGAAGATGTTGCTGAGGAATCCCCGAGGGTGAAGGGAGGTCTCGGAAATCGCTCCTTTTTGCTGTAAATCCACAACCTCTTGATATATCAAGGTTGCCTGATCTTCCGCGAAAACCAGCACCCGTGGGCGAGACTCCTGAACGGGGCACCCATAGAATTCGATATCAAACCCCCGGACAGTTTGAAGGACCCAGGCGTCCGCCGTGAGTTGTTCCCAGTTTTGAGTGAAGAGAGCTACCCTCCCACCCAAGTTTAACTGGGGAGAAAGGCAAACTCTCACCTGCATGGGTTTGCTGTCCTCTGCCAACACCTCTGGATCCGGGGCGACCTCTACAAGTCTGGAAGAATTCCCCTTGACAGGATTGGTCTTGGATTCACTTGGATCCTCTTGTAGGGCCTTGGGTGAAGAAGCGGATGGCCGGGTGCCCCATTCTATGGTCGGCCGAACAAAAATGCGCAGGATGAAGATCTTTTTAATGGAAGCCTGCCCTTTGTCCAAGGAGGCGAAGGTTGCCGCAAACGTTCTAAGTTTTTTTAATGAACCCCTCCCCGAAGATCCCACCTTGCGTCACCTCGCCTGTCTCAGTGGAAGCTAAGTCCCCTAGTTTGGGGACCATCATGCGCAGCAGGGAGCAGCGACGCTACATTGACAGGGCGCACTTAGCCTTCCCTAAGAAAATAACAGCACGCTGCGCCCAACCAGACAGGGAATCCAACGAGACCGGGGTCCCAGAGGCCTTGGCCTCCTCCACCAAATCCAAAATCTTTGTAAGAGGGCCACATATATCCAGCAACTTGTCCTGGCACGAATGCCAGGACCTGTCTATACCCTTCTTGGGGTCCCTGATACATTTCTGTAGGAAAGTGGCCATGCGGGGGTCTAACTCAGGCATCGCTGCCACTTTGCCAGGAAGGGAGGGACGTGTACATTCTGCCCTAAGGCAAGCCCTGACCTCTTTATCCAATGGCTTCCTAAGCCGGCTTCCCACATATCAGGAGACCATCTCTGATGGTACCCACTCAGCGGAGCGGGGATGCACCAAATCATCTGGGTTCAACATGTCTGAGGGGCTCAGGTCTAGGGGCGCCACAGGGTTTGGGCGCCAGGGCCGAGAAGGCCCGGCCTCGTCAGGAGAATCCCATTGGCCATCATCCTCCTCCGTGTCCGGTGAAAGACCACTGCCATATCTGCGAAGGACTCTGATGCAGCCAAAGGCGCAGGGTGTGCCAGAAAAGCCTTTTTAAGGTGTTCTAAAGCTCTCAAGTCCATCTCTGAATCAGATTTGTGCTAAGACGCCCTGCGTGAGGGGGCCCAAAGGGGTGCATGTCATCTGGGTCACTATGGGGCGCCACGCAGGCAAAAGCCTCCTCCGTGATGCGCCTCTCGAAGGGGCCCATGGCTGCTGCCACCGCCTTGTGGATTGAGCCGTCTATCACCTCACAAAATTCGTCATCCAGGGTTAGGACCTGGAGTGCTGCTACTTCAGAATATTCCATGACCTTAGGGCACAGGAAGTTTAATACCGCTAACCCACTGAGGGGTGAAGGTAGATAAACTGGACACAGGCAATGCGCCAGGCCCTGAACCTAACGTGTAGACCCCACAAGCTGAACTTGTTGTATAAATACTCAGCTCACTCCAGGTGCGTGACTAAAGTCTATTAATTGCATCCTAAGGCAAAATGTGGCAACTGGAAACCAGTCTAACTATGGGAGTGCAGAGCGCTAGCACAATATAAAGAGGCTCCCTCGTGACCTATCTAGCTATATCCAATCTATTGGTTGCTCTTCAGCATGGGCTTGCACAGGTGTGCTTGAACAACAACTAAGTGTCAAGAAAAAACATGAAAATTCTATTAAGATATATTTAACTTTTTAAAATTCTTTTCAATATCAAAAATTTCCTTACTTTTTTCTTTTTAGTTTTTTTAGAAATATAAAAATATTATTTCAAGCACTTACATACAGTTGAACAGGATAATTTCATGAAATGTTAAATACAAGACATATTTGAATTAATGCCCCTGAATGCAGAATAGTGAAAAAGAAAGAGAAAATCTTTCATTCATACTGTACTACCCACATACATACTCATACACCATCCAATTTTTTTTTTACGTGTATCTGGGGAATGAGAGACAACAGATAACATGATCAACCACATACATACTCATACACCATCCAATTCTTTTTTTTACGTGTATCTGGGGAATGAGAGACAACAGATAACATGATCTCTGTGACCAATAGCATTAACTGCGAACAGCAAGATCTAAACAGCATTGGTTGACACGGGTTTCGGTGGCTGAGAGAATGATGACACCACCTTCATCAGGACCTTAGTGCAGAGCGCTAGAACAGCAAGGCTCACGCCAGGGGCAGACTCACCCTAAAGATCTGAGGGTATCTTGTAAAAATCAACGCATGGGCCCTGCCTCAGAACAGCTAAGAACGCTCTATGGGCGTGTGCAATACTCGCTCACGCAAGAAAAACTGAGCCCGCTACCAACCCGTGTTCTGCTCTGCAACGCGAGCATTAAGCTGTTCAATTATCAGTACCGACCCGTGTACCACAGGCGTCTGGGCTTCCTGACGGCTCAGGGAAAGGCTTGGAGTTATTCCGCAGGGACGTAGCTCGCTAGTTTCTTCCAGCGATCTCGAACGTGCTGAGGTGCCGCAGTCACCCGGCCAGAGTGTTACCTGTGCCCGAGCAGAGCAGCCGAGACTGCACCTGCGGTGTGCAGTACCGCTGAGCAGCGGTAGACTCATGATAAAGGCAATAAATAATTAGATTGACAGTACAATTGAACAAGCCGCAGTAAAACCAAGCCACAAGGAAAAAACCCATGACTTATCTTTCTGGAAGCAGGAAAAGAAAGAGGAAGCAGATTTGGACATGCATACTGTTATGTGGATACCCTGCTGTTAATTGGCTGATGCGGGATGGCTGGTTCTAGGCTTCCTAGGAAAGATAGTTTTCTGTTGTTATGTTGAAATCGGCTGGAAGTGGAAATAAAGAAAGTACAGCATAATCCTCGCCTCCTTCCTGACATAGAATGGAGAAATATTTCTTCTTGATGTAGCGATGCCACTAGTGGTGCCAACATTTTTGTATAATCCCTGGGGCCAACTTTAGTCCATAAAACAGAACCTTTAAACTGATGCTCTTTTATGGACAAAGGCAAGAACCTATAATCTTCAGGACTCTGGATGTGTAAGTAGGCGCTCTGTAGGTCTAAGTTTGTCACACAGTCCTGTCTGTTTATAAGTCCAATACATGCCTGAAGGACCTGACAGCTTTTTGAAGTAGAAAAATTATGGAATAAGCTTCTTTTCCTCGCTCTGACAGGGGACCCTGTACGAAGGCCTTTTTGTCCAGTAACGCTTCTGCCCAAAGATCTATTTTTGATCGATCTTTTGGCACAGTACGGACGAAACTTGAATCGGAAGGAAATTCTACAAAGTCTATATGATGGCCTTTCCTGATGACTCTCAAAACCCACTGATCTGTGACATCCTTTTTCCAGGCTTGCTGAAACTGTTGAATTCTTCCTCCCACCGGACCTGGAATGATCAGAGGATGGTAGTAGTCAGTACTCCTGGTTTGTCAAACCGTTCTTGGTCAAAGATTTCTTGGGCTGAATCTTCCTTCTCTGTTAGGAAGAGGACCTTTAATCCTTTATAGGACAGCCATATGAGGAGTGACCCCCAATATCCCTGCAAACTTAAGGACTTTCCTCTATAAGGAAAAGCGTGGTTTTGTCTTAAAATTATTTGGTAATCATCTCATCTAACTGCTCACCGAACAGTTTTTTACCGTCAACGTGATTCTTTAATAGGGCAGAATTTTCTAATGCCTCTAACTTCCAATCCCATATCCAGAGGTTCCTTCTTGCCGACACCACTGAACCTTTGTCCACAGCAGTGGAACCTGAGCACATCCGAGGAAACGTCCGCCAAGTACTTGACCTTCTGTTTCATTGCTACTAAAACCTCTGAACAGTCAGTCATCTCCTGAATGGCGACTGCTAGATTTTCAAAGTCCTTCACTAGCGATTGTGCAGCATATGCTTAGAAGGTGCCTGCTTTGAGAGACCAAATCTGTGCTGCAAGAGACTTTTTCTATGCGTTCTCGATCTTTTTATCCATTAGATCCATTAGATCAGATGGAGAGAAATCTTCTGGATTTATGGAGGTTCTGTCAATTAGAGTTACCAGGATGACCCATAACTTCATATTGTGCGGAAGCCCTTCAGATTCCTCCAATGTATACAGCTTCTTCAAGAACCCTGAAACTATAGCATGGTTGTCCTCCTTTCATTCGCCAAATATCAGCTCCTTGATCCTATCATGAGATGTATGACATAAAGAGGTGGCTTGGCATATTGCAGAAAAAGCTCTTCCACATCCTTCTCAGATTGAAATGGAGGAAAGTCCAAACATCTCTGCTATGTCCCAGTGTCTCTAGAATTTCCTCCTTTCTAATGTATTTGCCTGATGAAGTTGTCAGAGTTTCTGAATCAGAATCTGCTGGACGCGCTGTACCAAAGACATTGAAACCCCTGTCCGATTTGGACTTATGTCTGGCTTTTTCTGCAAGTGCTTTAGTCACATGTGTTGCAGAAATAATTGCCAGCATGCTACCAGCCAAAGAAAGGGAGCCAACAGACCTGCTTCTTCTGGCAGGAATTAGTCCCTCTTCATCAGACGATGAAGACGAAGTGTGCCTTCTCTTAGATTTACTCTTTCTCTCCACTGTGATTACCACAATGAGCAAGTAGGGTCTACCTCTTAAATATACTTTCATGTCCTTTGGAGACCTACCAATCAGGTCTTAAAGAATTTGCATGCCACCAATAAATGCAGAACATATTCCCGGCCCACCCAAACAAAGCGCCATAAGCTGAAAAGAAACGTCAGGCTGCCCCACAGTGCCCAGCCTCTTCTATTACCTTAAACTATCCTTACCTTTATTTTCCTTTGTATGAAGTGACGAATCGAGATGCTGCTTCTGTGACACGGTGAGTCTGGTGAGACCAAGCAAAAACAAAAGAATGGAGTCTGGCATTTTATTGATTGATTTACGTGGTGATTGGTGTCTGGAGAGGCACCCTGTACTGTGATAAATTCAAGCAAGGGAGGGACGAGGTGGTAATGGATATGTGCTCAGTCTTCCTTGTGTCTCCCAGCTAAGTCCACAACCTTCTCACAGGCCACGTACACCATTGTTTTTTTTTATTTAATTCTACTTTTGTTGAATCTCCACTGTGCCCCCACACCACTATATGTATTTTATTCCTGTTGACTCCAACCTGTAGTTGGAGGTCATCACTTGGCTGCTGCTTATGGTTTGAATGACCATGATATTCCTTTATACTGATGCTGTTTTCCGGGCTCTCCTATCTTAAGCTTTATCCTGCAAAAAGTAAACATGCATGCAGTGTTGATCAAGGTGCTTTGAGCAGAGCTATAGTATCTTCCCCATGCTATGTTCTAGACCGGAAACCTGCTGATTGCCTTTATCACAGAGCTTTAGTTGGTACCCGTGGAATATACACCGGGCTATTAGAATTCTGCAATTCTGCAGCTGTGGCATTTTCTATGTAGTTTTAGATCTGCTGCACATGCCACATATTCCCTCATCCGCTGCTTAATTTTCAGATTTCAATAAAGGAAAAAGTCAGTTTCTAGCTTAATCAGTTCAAATATTAATGAAAAAACAATGCAGCAGACTTGGGGCAATGCAGTGTCAGGCACTTTGCAAACGTTAACAGGTCACTTTTCAGTCATTAATTAATGCATTACTTACTTACTGCCTGTTATGCCGACTGGAATGTAGGGCAGCAATGAAGGACTTCTATTTCTGTCTGTTGTGGGCTAGTTTTTGTTTGGTGCCCCAGCTGTGGTTCACAGTCTTTATTTCTGTTTCCATAGTTCGCCTCCAGGTGTTCTTTGGTCTACCTCTGTTTCTTTTGTCTTCTGGTGTCCAGTGGAGAGCTGTTCTTGTAATGGAGTCTTGTTCTCTTCTAAAGTGTGTCCTATCCATCTCCATCTTTCCTTCATAATGATGGTGTCCATGCTCTCTTGCTTGCATCTAGTGAGCAGCTCCTGGTTGGAGGGGATTTGTTGCCAGAAAATAAGTTCGATTCTTCTCGGGTTACTGGTGTAGAAGGCTGACAGTTTGGTGATGTTACTTTTCATCACCCGCCAGCATTCTGATCCATACAATAGTATGGATAGAACACAGCTCTGGTAAAGCCTCAGCTTGGTGTTGGTGCTCTACTGAGATGACCTCCACACATTGTTCAGCATCCTGAAAGCATTCCTAACCTTGTTCAGTATGCTCTTGATATCACTGCCTGCCCCTTCATCATGCCTGATAGTACATGTTGAGTAGGTGAACTCTTCAGTCATGGCCAGGTCCTCTCCATTCACCTTGATTGCTTAAAGGGTTTCGGGTATCGAGAGGTATGACTTCTAATTTCTTTGTGTTGATCTTCAGGCCCACTTGCTGTGTATAGATGTTGAGGCGAGACATCTTTTCCTGTATATATGATGGTGTGTGTGAGAGAGCACCCTACTCTCACATCACACAGCAAGAATACTGACCAACACACCCTAATTGTCCCGAAGAAAACAGAGCCTTTTGGAACAGTTTCAAATCTGTTTGAGGGGAAATCTAGATAACCATTCAGGCAATGAAACCTCCCACACATTTCGACGATCCTATTCCCTCACACCTGCTGAAAGAGATCCTGCAATCCGTCACTCCCTTATGGATGAAAATCGTAAATGCAGTTCTCTAACAAGGATCCCTCCCAGAATCCCTGAAGATGGGCCAAGTATCTCCCCCTACTAAAAAAAAAAAAAAAAAAACTGCACTGATCAGAAGGACTTAAACAACTTAAAAACTGACCAGTATCCAGTTTGCCTTTCCTGACTAAATTGGTAGAAAAATGCTCTAACAATCAGCTATGCAAACACATCAAGAATTTTGACCTGTTAGATAAATGCCAATCAGGTCTCTGGCCTGGACACAATACCAAGGTTGCCATTCTAAACTTCCTAGACGATATACAAACATCACTAGACCAAAACGAATCATGTCTCCTAACACTTCTAGATTGGTCAGTGGCGTTCGACACGGTCTGCCACAAATGCTTCTGAGAAACTCTTGAATTAAGACTGGGTCTATCAGGAGCCGTCCTTAACTCGTTTACCTCCTTCTTGCAAAACTCACAACAAAGAGTCAAAATAGGCACCACCTTATCTGATGTTGCAGATTTCGACAGGGGCGTTCCACAAGGATCTACAGTCTCACCAATGCTCTTCAATCTATACATGGGATGGCTCACTGAAATTCTTAAACAATCAAAAATCTCATACAACATGTATGCTGATGATACTCAGCGCTACATCAAACTCTTTTCAAGAGGATATCCGGAGACTGGATGACACTCTGAGGAAAACAGAGGACTGGCTGGCACACAACCATCTAAAACTTAACCTGCTGAAAACCGAATGCATTCTCTTCTCCCCACCCCTTAGATCCAAATAATTGCATCCTTGGTCTCATAACATCAAATCCCTAAACTGCACCCCAACCATCTGAGACTCCGTAAAATCGCTAGGCATCACACTAGACTAAAATCTAAACACACAAGCGCACATCCAAGCTGCAACCAGAAGCGATAACCTACATCTGTACCATCTAAGAAAACTAAAACCCTTCATACCACTATGAAGGGTTTTAGTTTTCTTAGACGTCAAAACAGTGGTTCATTCTCTAGTGCTCTCCAGACTGGACTGTGGGAATGCCACACTCGTAGGTCTACCTGAAGCCAGCCCATCCCCAATGAAAGCGACAAATACAGCAGCAAGACTTTTAACAGGCATACGTTGCTATGATCACATTTCTCCATCACTCAGAGTCCTCAACTGGCTCCCAGTTGAAGCTAGGATCCAACTGAAGGTTGCATGCATATCACATAAAGTCCTACACAATTCGGGTCCTAAATACATGGTGAATAGGATCAAGCTATCAGGAGGTGGAAGGTATTCTAGAAGTGCTAAATCCCTCATACTAGAACCAACCAGATTCATAAAAAGAAAAACTCACGGCCGCACTTTCGCTGGATCCGCCCCAAAAATGTGGAACTCCCTAGCACCTGCAAAAAGAGTAATTACCTCACTCAAGTTTTTCAAGAAGTAAGTCAAAGCCATACTACTAGAAAAAATTGTGGCATGAGAGAACTATTTTGAAACTGTCATTTCACCCTATTTGATATTGTATCCTGTTGTGTTATACCTTGCTCTTCGAATTCTATATACAGTGTATCTTATGTGACAGGTGTTCTTACTGCACTGCAACCCTCATCAGCCCTCTCTTTGTACAGCACTCTGATACCATGATGGTCATGTTCGCTCTTTATAAAACAACAATAAATACATAAAATCTGAAGGGCCTCATTCTACCCCTTTTATACCTTCATAATTGACTAATTTTCAACTAAAGCCAGACCTCATCTTATATCTAGATTGCTTTAGGTCCGGCCTTTGAGAGTGCTTTGACTGCCTCACCAGACAATTTTTTCCCACAACCAAATAATTCATAAAATATATACATAGAGTTGGTTTTCGTATGTGGGCTTCATCCATTGGTTTGTTAAGCTGTCACTCACGCTTTGCTTCCACCCACCACAGCATACAGCTTGGGATAACGGGTCTGCCCACTTTGTCATCATTTTGAGTGACTGCACAAAGCCTCTGCACATTGTACGCATACAATAGAAAACAGTTACTCTCTCTTCAGTAAATCATGTAGTTGAAAGTGTGTTTTATTTTATTTTTTATATTAATTTTAAACCCTAGCTATTTATTTTACCTGCACTTCAGGTTGATGAAAATGTGTTTTCTGTCTTATTTTTAAAGTTGCTGTTATGAAGTGTTAGGTGGTGTTGTGACTTTGTCACAGCCTCCTATTTGAATGAGTGATTATTTGGTGATTTATTCTTCTCTCATTTTTACATTAAATAGAGGCCTAAATAAAGCATGTATATACTCACTTAGTATTCGTAAATACCTTTATTTTGAAATCCTTAATAAAAAGCATTTATTTTGTTAATAAATCTGTCACTCTTTGATACGGGAGTAAGATATGCGATGATAGCACCTAGGAACAGTGGGGTGATATAAACCCTGACATTTTGAATTGCTATAATTATTTGAGCATACAGTTGTGAAATATACATATCCGTATGAGGGACGGGACTCTGTTCACCCACCCTGGTTTTTTATTGGATTGCAATGTCCCTTCAATTATATAGAATCAGAATTTTTGAGTATTGTACATACACATATTTACTTTGTGATGAGTCAGATATAAACAGGAAAGTCTGTATCCACAAATGTTTGAGTACATTTTTAAAACATTTCAGTTCATCTGCACTTCAAGGGTACATGCTTTAACTTTTATGCAAAATTATTTTTGTGATAGATACGAAATTAACTTTGGGTAATCGGATTCCTAACAAAGGTTTTCTTTACAGAAAAAGGGCATGTTGACGGGTGAAACATGTCTGCCTTCAACTGGAAACCGTTTGTTTATGGAGGTTTAGCTTCTGTCACTGCTGAATGTGGTAAGTATTTTATGCATTCTCTAAGGCAACTAGTTTTTAGCGTGTGGCTGCAGACAACTTTAGCTGTCTGTTGTTGAGTATTACTGTCATCCGTCATCTACACATCTATCCGGCATATCATGAATGGTTGCATACTGTGTCTTTGACTTTATCTTCTTGTGACATAAAGTAATTCCTACTGTTTCACTTGCATGGAATAACGCTGCCATGCTGTACTTTACTTTATGTCTTCAGGTAGATGTTCAAAATGCAAGCCACATACCCTGGCATTTGTAGGTGCTTTTTAATTTTTACTAGCTGATAACTTAGTACCTCTGGAGAACTAAATTAACAATTCAATATTGCATTAGTATCCCAGAAGTAGGGCATGGCACAGGCCATCGCAATACTCTTCACACTTTCTACCTCTGCAAAATATTGAATTTGTTAGTGTGGTATATTGATTCTCTTTTATGCAACTTCTAAGAGGCGTATATTGTTGTTCTACAATGTTCAATGTGTGTATCGAATTAGGAATTGCCTATGTCTGGTGACATGTACCATCACCTCTAGATTTCTGTTGGAAGAGCAAAATGTAATTTTCACAGATTGATGTGACAAACACTTTTTCAAATACATTACAATATGTTTGTTTATTTCATAAGACCTGGATGGGACTTCAGTTGATGCATCAAATAACAAAATTCAGAAATCCAATGACATACTAAAAAAAATGAAAGGTTTTGCTTTGGCTTGCCGTAGTAGTTCCTAGTATCCGCAGTGTGTACAGTGTTTTTGCATTAGTGCCCCTAAGATTCAGTGCAGTGTGGTGGGTTAGTGTCCTTAGCAAGCAGTCCGGTTGATTAGTGGCCCTAGGATGGTGTACGCTGGTGTTAATGACACTGGGGCTCATCGGGACAGTGTAGTTAGTTACAGTCTCTGGGATTCAGTGCAGTGTCCTGAGTTTGTGCTGATAGGATGCACTTTGTTAAAGTCCATACTCTGCATTCTTGGGGTGAGTGCCCCAAGAATGCAGAAACCAGAGTCCTATACCAGAGTCTCCGAACCAGCAACTTAAAAAAACTCAATGTATTGGATGCTGCACATTTGAAAAGATATAAAAGTGAGCAGAGTTTGTAGTTCACGCAGATAGCTGCCATTCTTTGGTGCATCAAAACCATTTCCTTCTTGCGACTTTGCAAGTACAGTGGATCCCTGAATGAGACGAAGCTAAGTATGACAGAAGTGGCAGAAGTAGCAATCCCTTGCTGAGTGATGTTGGCACGCAAAAACCTCTGTATGGCTCTGCTTTGTGTTCTATCTTAGCAAGTATATGCATGTTTTTAATTTCTTTTTTTTCTATTATTCTTATAATAATCACTCGTGCATATCCAGCATCTCCTGTGGAATGTTGTGAGACCCCTAGAATGTGATTCTGAGGTCAGAGAACTCCCAAAGACCATTCATTTTCTCGAGAGTGACTACCGTGTTTTCTAGCAGGCTATGAAAGATTGGCATCAGTGGCAGCACACGTTATAGATAGAGCCTGTCGCCTACAGGAAGATTTGCTATCTGGCTTCTCATGGTAAAAGGCATGCCTGGCTTTCTTTATCCACATCTTTCACTCCATCCTTGTGAGCTACTGATGGAGGATGTGGGTTTGCTCTTCATCTGCACTGGGGGGTGAGCATGCAGGTGTATTGTGTATCGGACAAAAAATCCGCGGGTCTATCGAGCTTAAAACAGCTCTCAGGCACAATCAGTACAAGACTAAGATTCCTACTTGGACATAGGAGGAGTCCTTTTAAGAGGACGGAATCCCATCACCCACAGAGGTGGCATGCTTCATCATCTGGGATCTCCTCTTGGTTGCAATCCCTAGTGCAACCAAGGGCTACAACCCCCTCACTGTGAGGAAGGAGCTCAGGGATGTTTTACTGATCAATTGATCGGATATCCTAAAATCCGCTTGATACGAAGCGTAAAGAGTATTATGGATGATGGTTTCAGTGCAAAAAATGGTGATGTGAAAAGTGATCTTAAAATTGGCTACCAAGAGAAAATAGAGTTTATTAGTTAACTCTTGGTGTCAAGGTTAAAAAACAGTGCACGTGCAGTTTAGGAAATAATGACTGCACTGGTCCGAAAAGCAGGTCTACATGTTTCAGCCATTGTGATCAAGTTCTGATCGTGGCCTTCCTCAGGACCTAGATAGTAATTGCTACTGCAAAAAAGTGATACACGAGACAGTGATGTGGTTGAAATAGATACAACCTACGAAAACCTGTAACTTGTATGGGAAGACCTCACAAGAGTGTTGATGTCATCTGCGGGAGAAAAACACAGTGACTTTGAATCATGAACAGTGAAAACAGTTATAAACAAAGCTTGTACTGTGTGGTGTGCGCCATGTCTGGGTCACTGCCCAACGTGTAGTACCTTAGCGTGTACAAAATACTTTATGAGTATATTATAAGTTGTCAAAAATTGTATACTTACCCATAGATGTATGGGTGAACACCTCACCTGGCAACAGCTCAGGACGTGAGGCACCGCTCTGTTGAAAAGGAAAACTATAATTACAGATACTGCAAGCATTCTGTAATTTAATTTTTTTTTTGTCAAATCTTACATATCATGCGTAACAATTTCTTAGATTCAGACCAAACCATATAAGCTGTGGTAAGCATCATGCTCAAGTTCCTACTAAGGGGGATAGTCTCTGCTCATAGCGCTTCTCAAGACAGCTAGAACAGGAATAATTCTAAGAAGCGAAAATAGTCTGGCACCAAAGCATATTCATAGTATTAGAATAGTTAAAACCCTGGAAAGTAGGAGTAACAAGTGCCAGTAGTCCAGTAGTACTTGACCTAGATTTAGCTGCTACTCGATGGAGCCGTTGAGATAACAACTAATTCGAAAAAACTCGCCATATCTAGACATTCAAGAGATGTCTTTCGGTAGCCGCACAAGTAAAAGGAATTACGCATACTTGTGCCGAGGGCATAGGTAGACAAACAGCTCCTGTCTTTACTGAGGCATAGAGGTTACGTGTGCCTATATCGGGAGCATTGGGGGGGGCATGGCATGTAAAAATTTAGCTGCTGAAAGAGCCATTGATAGCCTGACTCTCACAAGTAAATTGTAAAACAAAGTCACTTGGGAAGATATGTATACATAACATGCGCAGGGTTAAGAGCTATCGTGTTCTTAAATACCGAAAGCATGTTCTAACACAGCACATAAAAGTGACAAGACTAACGTAGAGCTAATATTAACATAGCGCGTAGCGCAAGATCTAGATCGATGCTGTCACTCACCTCTCCGTCGGTACCCCAGACCCCACAGAAGCTGCAACCGGAGGTACCTGACGGAGGGAGGGCGTGCCCTTATAAAGGCACGATAACCGCAAGCAGGTGTGTTCAATTGATCTACACCGTCGTCGCCTATTAATGACCTCATGTCGACGGAAACTACACAGGAAACCAGGGAAACATGGGAAATGTAGTGCATGCAGGAGATACCGGCATGATCGCGCTCGAAAACTACCCAAAGAACCGAGTGGGCATGGGAAATGTAGTTCGTAAGAGACATGCATATTAGAGACACTTGGCTAGGTATATACATATGAAGAAACGGACTAAACACTACCCTCTCGGCCCTCGAGGAAGGTATTGAGATGTTGAGGTATATCAAACATGTATGGTTTCCGCTCAAAATGATTGAGAAATAAAAGACCAAAAATGTTAATCAGACGCGCTACCATTGTAGCGCGTGATGCTGAGTCCATAATAAGGGATCCCGTATGCCATAGTAATAACTGCAGTTGGAGAGCATGAGGCTCTGTCTTAAGTGTGAATAAAATGTTTAGTACACAGATCTTATAACTTGTTTATAGCAGACTAAAGATTATAAGCATGCAATAATCGCATGAGTCTGTTCCAAGGACAAATTCGTGTCGGGACGAAAAAGCATCTGTATGATATCTGGACAGATCATTAAGCTTACAGTAACAATGTGCGTTTTGTACAGGAATCATTAAATAGACTTGTAGCAAGGTACTGCCCTGTACTCAAATGTATTTAGCCTTGTGCAACCAGATAAAAATCTAAAGCAGAAAACAGTCACGTGGGGCTATAACAGGGTCCACGGAATGTCATCATTCAGACCCCGAGTGTCACTCTTCAATTTAAAAATCCATCTCTGTTCTTTGTGGAACAAAAATTTGGTGATATCTGTGACATGTGGGGGAACAAAAGGTTGTTCAAGAACTGTCCATTTTAAATCTTCCGCTTTATGTTTCATGGTTAGAAAATGGTTAGTGAGCCTTGTAGCTTGTTTGTTACACCGGATAGTACTTTTGTGTTCGTGTATCGGTTGTTTCACCTTACGAGTGGTCATTCCCACATAGCGAAGCTGAAAGGGACATGTTGTTAAATAGATGACCCTGTCGCTGTTACAATTACTGTGCTTTGTCTGTATCCATGGTCTTTCGGTGCCTATGTCCACTGTTGTCGTGTGTTCAGTTTGAGGTCAGGCCGTACAAGAGCCACATGGATAATGTCCTTGAACCGCAGGCATGTTCCATAATGTCTCTTGTTTATTCGGTGACTTCACTTTAGGTCTGGTGTGGACTAAGTTGTCACGCAGATTCGAGCTCCTTTTAAAGGAAAACAATGGCAAGGGTATTTTCTCTATTCCTACATTGAGGATGCGCCAATGTTTTCGCACACTCTTCTGTATTCCATTGGATAGTGTGCTAAAGGTGTTGACACACGGGAGTCTCGTCATAGGTGGTTTAGGTGCTGATGGTTCCAAAAGGGCCTCCCGATTATTATTGGAAGCCCGCTTGTAAGAGCGCCGTATAAGGTTTTTGGGATAGCACCTGTCATGTAATTGCCGAGACAGGATTTTGGCATGATGTTCATATTTCTCCTTCACGGAGCAATTTCTTCGAATACGAAGGAATTGCCTGTATGGCAGGTTGTCGCGAAGCGACTTGGGATGATAACTGTTGAATGCCAGCAATGAGTTCCTAGCCATCGGTTTCTTGTTTAATTCACTCTCCAATCCTGTGGCTGATGGAAAAATACGAAGATCAAGAAAAGGCAAGCTATCTTTACTGTATTCGACAGTGAATTTGAGAAAATTATTTCTGGAATTGAGCCAAGTTTGAAATTCAAGAATGGCATTTGCATCCCCTCTCCAAATGACAAAGATGTCATCAATGTATCTTTTCCAAAGAACAATCTGTTCATTAAAAGGATTGTCATTGGTGAGTACATGCTCTTTTTCAAAGAGATGGACGTAGAGGTTAGCTAGACTAGGCGCAAAAATGCTGCCCATGGATGTTCCTGATGTCTGAAGATAGATGGTTTCCTCAAATTTGAAAAAATTCTCTTTCATAGCTAACCTTGCACACTCCATTATGAAGTGTACAGGTGTAATGGTGTCCAGAGCTCTCTGGTCCAGAAGCAACCGTATTGCGTCCAGAGTCTCATCTTGGGGAATACAGGTATACAGAGACTCAACGTCGAAAGAGACCAGGAAGTCAGTTCCGACGTCGAACTCTGTCTCCGGCAATATCCTCAAGATGTCCTTGGTGTCCTGGAGATAGGTAGGCATCTCCTTCACCATGGGTCGCAAAAAGTGATACACAAAAGTTGACAAGGGTTCCAACAGAGAACCTATGCCAGAAATAATCAGCCGACCTGGGGGTGGTCTTTGAGGTTTATGTATTTTTGGTAATACATAAAATTGCGACATTTGCTGGATCACTGCAGCAATAGTCTCCTTTTCCACTGCATCCCTCACCCCACTCCTCTCCTAAACTTGCTGCTCTCCGAGTATGCAGGTGCCTAGCGTAGGCTCACCTAGTGGCGGGAGAGGCCTGTGTAACTCAGAGTTGTCAGCGAGATTGTTCTGTTTGCAGGCAGTTGCTCAAAAAATATCAGATTCAAGAGCAGTGGGGACCTCAATCAACTAATGTGTTTGAACTACTAATGGGACCACTTGCCTTATTTTAGTATAGTGGTTGCTTCCTTGTATTTTCATATGTATATTTCTGTGTATTATTTAGGGGTGTGCTTTGATTAATGTACTTTCTCTCTTTAAACGATAATGCTCTCCCTGTACTTTTTTATTTGTTGCTTGCTATTGCATAGCTCTGAGTGACACTTCCACCTGCATCAGTTAGCCTTGGATCGCTTTTTCCCCACTTGAGGATGAGGTGCTAAAAGGGTTGTACTTGACCTTCAGTTCTCAGTCCAGCTACAGTTGTTTCCTGGGACAACAGAGGTGGGAGACTCCAGTTGTCACATTTGGAACAGAGTAACCCCAGACTGCCCCCTACTCTTAAACACGTTCTGAAAAGTGGCACACAGATTCCCGGCACTACCAGAAGCTATTTCTCCCTCCCAGAACTGAAATGTATCCAATATGGTGGAATAGTGCCAATTACACTTAAGGACAACTGATTCCTTTGCAGTGGCTGTATCATCTCACCAAAATACAGTAGAGATTGAGGATATGATGGGAAGATTGCAAGTCCAAGCCCACGTTTAACTGGAAAATTAAAGGGCAACCCCTAGTGTCCGGTGGAGTAACCGCACCAAGGAGAGCGCGGGAGGTGAGATCTTGGGGAATGTGCAGGGTGATGAAGTCAATCTTTGACTGGAGATGGGGCCCACTATCTCAAACTGATCACTATCCTAAAGACAGAAGTAGTGGATGCCTGAAACAATCCAGATCTGGATTCCAGTGAAGACACTTTCTGGCAGGTAGCCGATTTTGTTGCTACACATCTGAAATCCAGGAGTCGTTCAACTAGTAGGCCCCCCTTATTCCTTTATAATGCCACCCTGCAAAAATAAACTAAATAAGACTCACAGAAGAAACACAAATTATTTCCCCCCCAGCTTGCCCCTTTCCTCACATAGAAGTCCAGAGACATAAACCTATTGGTACTGATCTTACTAGGCTTGCCCTGACTCCGAAAGACGGTCACTGAAGACAGAGTTGCTGAAAAAGTACTGCAAAAAGGATTGAAAATAAAGTAACTCCAGTGCAGGGCTTATGAGAAGAAATAAAGAAGTGAATCTGATCTTTGAAGTCTTGAGCACGAGAAGTGCAAAAAGCGTGTTGCAGGAAAGTGAACTTAATTCCCAGAAACAGAAGCATTTTGATGCAAGAAGTGGTTATCGTAATAAGACGGTCTTTTTCTAGAACATAATCTAAAGTGCTGTCAGGCTGGAGTAGAATCTTTATTAGTGATCATCAGGAAACAGGCTTGAGCTGAAGTGCTGCAGGTTCAGCCAACATGTTTTTAACACCCTACATAGCCAGAATGCCCGTGGGTTTGTCAAGGTTAAAAGGTTGAAATTCATACCTCAGCATGGTATCAGTTTATATATACAGCAGTAAATAATTTTGGCATATATATATATATATATATATATATATATATATATTCAACACAGCAGACGCTCCTGCTAGGATCCCTGGCCCAAGGCAGGTGGCGCGGAAAGGCGGCGGAGCAAGCTGTCTGTTTAACCACATAAATGAAAAGAATGTCCGCGCTCTCAGAAGTGCCGCAGTGGAGTTTATTTACACAATGCAACGCGTATCGACAGCCGGAGCTGTCTTGATCACACCTTGAGCGCGGACATTCTTTTCATATATATATATCATCCCAAAACAATGCCCTTGCATTAAGAGACGCACTCCTCCAGCCGGTGATTTTCACAAACCTTTTATTCAAAAAGGAACAGGCGTGCAATTCCGATTATTTATGTCCTTCTGCCTGACGCGTTTCAGAGCATTCACACTCTTTCCTCAGAGGCAGTTTGGATGCACACAAATTTTCAGCTCCCACAGTTCCCTGCGTGATAATGCATTTTTATAGGCCTCCGGTGTGCCTGTTCTTAATGAATCCATTTTGTTGCACGCTGGAACTTGTGGTATGATTCTTTTTAATTTTACCTCCAGTGGATGTGTGTGCACTTCAAACTATTTCAAGGACCGATAATAGCCCTCCAGTGGGCCTCAGAATTTCAATCCTGTTCCAACAATTAGAAACCAGCTGCGCCGTCTGTGAGTTTCCATGGAATTGCCATGGAATTCAGGGTAATACAATTGATTATATTGCGTAGTATATTGTGTAGTATCTACATTACTCGATCTAAGCTATGGTGTTTTGGCAGGTTCCCTCTCCTGAATGTTTTAGATGTGGGGCAGAAAGGGTGACTACTTCCACTCTATTTAGTCATGGTCTGCACTTCGATCCTTCTGGAAATGGGTACTAAGGACTTTGGATGAGGTTCTCGGTTGGTCCTTACCTCTGGAACCTAAACTTGCACTACTCCACATCACTGAAGACATTGACTCCAATAGATATAAAGAGACTCCAATAGATATAAAGAGGCTTTTCTTCACGTCGAATTACTATTGATGAAGAGAGAGATTGTAAGAGACTACAGGAATTAATTGCACTTATCCCTGGAGAGATGGGCCAAGGGATAAGGCCATTTTAATGTATTGGACCTCTCCATTTATGAATCTTGGATTTATTATTTCAATTGAATATGCCTTCAGTCTCCCAGTGATTTTTTTCTGGTTACCTTTAGACTCAAGTCAATTTGGGGCCAAAGATTATGCTATGCAAGTGACTTATGAACTCATCTCTTGGTATGAAAATCAAGATATCCACAACAGCTATCAATTTCAACAGTTGCATAACTACGTCCCTCCATTCCTTTGCTCCTCTGAAGAATTTTCATGTTTGCCATGAGGGGCCCACCACTCCCTGATATTTGGAGACACTTTTCACTGTGAAACTATACCTGAAATCCATAGAGCACAAATGGAGGACTTCCTATCATTTTGATGGCAAACCGATTTATTAATCAGCTATCGGGCAAAACCGTAAGCTTATTCGTGTGGTGTGCTGCTCAAATTTCACCAACAAAAATGTGGCAGTGGTCAATACTCAGTGCAAATTTTTCAATATTAAAGGCTTTATGCAACCCTCGGCCAGTATGCACAGTACAATTCTTTTGCAGGAACTTTGCAAAAACATTTCTGCTTTGTTCTTGGACAAAATAGCCAAAATTTATAGAAATTTAGAAAGCCAACCTCTTATAGGTTTTCAGAAATCCTTGGAGTGTTGCTCTCTAGCTCCTACATGGATTATCCATTTTAGCTTTTCGTCCGTATTCTGAAGCAGACTAAAAGGCTTTTCTGCCTTACAATGGATCACTGACCCCCATGGCTTTTGATCCCTGCCTCTGATGTTCTGGTTCCCTAACTTACTACTCTATGCAATGCCTCTATTAATTTGGCAGTAGTCTTTGAGGTGTGAAAATACACTAGAGCTCTTCCCCTTTTGAAATAAAAAAAACAATCGGCAGATCCTGAGGTTATGTTGCACTATCGCCCAATTTCTTTACTGCCCTTGCCAGCTAAATATCAAGAAAAAGTTAGGAATGAACAACTCTATAGCTAATTAGAAGCTTCACTCCCTTTCTGATTAATCTAAATCAGACTTTTGTGGCAACCGTAGCATGGAACACCAGCCCTGGTCCGTTTAGATCTTTCTGTGACTTTTAATATCATTTCCCATTTTGCTCTAATAAGACGGCTATTCAAGATTGATCACCGCCTATCTTCCTAAGAAATCTCTTCACTCGGCGAATTTAAATTTAGCCTGCATTCCTAAAATCAATAGGTTGCGTAGCGGAGGCCGCTCCTTTTCATATAACATAGCCAGACTGTGGAACACCCTCCCTCTCAATCTGTGGCTTGAAACCTCCCACCTCTCCTTCCGGAAGGGTCTTAAAACATGGCTATTCCAGAACAGTAATTGCTAGCCTCCTCCTTTAACTTGATTTGCCGCTAGCGCTGGTATGCCTCAGGGTAGCCATGCGCTTAATAAATGCTAATTAATAATAATAATAATAATAATCCTTAGTTGGCTTGCATCTTTTCTAAATGACAACTCCATCTGTATCTCTAGCTCTTTTATTCTTCATAGCAGTACCTATGGTGCAGGGTGAATCGGGGATCTTCCCTGAGCCCCACTCTGTTTAATGGTCCCCAAGGCAGAGATGGTGCACTCTTTCGGCTTCAAGATAATATCTTATGCTGATGACACCCAGAATATTGTCAGAATCCCCAAGGATGTCATTGCTACTCAAACCAAGTTCCAAGCCTTAAGGAGTGTGATCACCACTTGGATGAATTAAAAATGTCTCAAGCTATACTCTCCTAAAACAGAAGTTCTTCTGCTTGGAAGACAAACTTATCTTTATACCACAGAGTGGCGCCAGTGGAACTTTGAGCCGCTCCAGTACTTGTGCCTTATGTCAGAAATCAGGGATTTACTTTGGACTATTAGTTGTCTAGGTGCGCCCAAGTGGGCGAAGGAGCGGTTACTTGTTTGTCTCCTCCAAAAACGCTGCCTAAGATTTTCAGGATTCTTCCTAATCAGGCTTGTAAAATGGTCACCCCATCCTTGATTGTATCCATTCTAATCTAGTGTTATCTCGTTATATCTCTGCATCTCGCTTCCCTATTGGCATGGCTGTAGGTGGTCCAAAATTTGTACACCAGGCCGGTTCTTCCCCATTCAAATGTCTCCTTTTTTGAGGAAATTACTCTACTTCCAGTTCATAAAAGGGTCCTTTAAACTTCCTATGTTTAGTTCATGGGAACATTAAATGGTCTTGACCCTAGGTGTATCACCAAGAACATTTGTTTTTTACTGTCTTAGGTAGAACCTACGTTTAGTGGATGCTTCTTTAGTTGCCTCCCCTCAGGTCTGCTGTCATCGTTCTGGTGGCCGTGTCTTCTCTTTCTTGCTATTTAAGAAGTGGACTGAATTGCCCTCTTTCATTAGAAAAGAAATCACCTTAACTCATTTTAAGGAAAAACTAAAGACCTGGCATTTTTCAACAGCTTTAATCTAACTCTCTTCTAATTGACATGCGTTAATTCGGTAACTTAGTTCCAGAATGCATGTCTCTGGGCAGCAATCCAGTTTGTAAATAATATAGCATAATCTAATATTATGACATCAATACGTTTGAGTAACTTTAAAATGCAGCAACAATAGTGCCTCAAAAAGATTTGGTGGAAGCCTATCCTGTAGTGCTGGCAAACTTTACCTGTGAATGTTAAACAAGGTATCCTGCATGGCTACAGACTACTAGAGACTTGGATCAGGATTCCATTCAGGAAGGCTCATCAAACATACACCTAAAAATCAGAATCAGACAGCCTTCTTTTATTAATTCCCAAATATAAAGGTAAAAGTTTTTTTAATTTTGTTTTTTAACCATTTAGTTTTCACAATGTACTTTGAGTTATTGTGACATATTTGAAGAATTCATTCTGTAGTTCTGTATGTTTTGTCTGATTTACCACAGGTGGTAGTTCTTCCTTTGCAAAAGCTCTATGGTTCAATTGATGCTTATTATTGCCATTTTACAATTGTGCCTTTCTCAGACAAATGTACAAGTGCATTTTTGCTTTTGTTAGGTCTCTAACAATATTTTATGAAACCTGAGTAAACACCATAGAGTACAACAGTTGTATGAGTTTTCTCAAAAAGATTCTTATTGACTAAACCGTTCCTGCCGTGTATACGTTTTGATGGTGTACACTATTACATGTGCCAAGCCCCATGGCATGGCTCCCTATATATAAACAGTGCACTCCTACTATGTTCTTGCTTGCCAAAGAAGTTCCAGGATTGTTGGTAAAAGGCGGTGACTGTTCTGAGTCATGGTTGAGATGAACTGCTTCAGTCCTTTCCAGAAGAACAAGACGAGCATTGATTTTTGTAATTCCTAAAGAGTGCAAGGTGCTGTTACACCATGGGCCGCACAACAGCCCGCGGCACCTGCCTCCATACTGCCGCGGGCTGTGATTCAGTTTGCGACGCCTTACTTCTCTGCTCAGGCAAGTCACAGTCTCCCGCAGCGGTCTGTTATTATTAGAACATTGCGGGCACGCCCCGCACACCCTCATCTTCACTGCAGCAGCCTGCAGTGATTTCCTTCTATTTAAGGCAGCCATTCTCTTGCATGGGGGGGCCATCTTCTTGACTTTTCTTCCCATGATTCCACGGTGTTGCTCCCAGAAGGCTGTGGAAAGGGTTTTGTTACACCATTCCAAGATGGCGACCTTTCCTATCTTTGTCATCACCTTTTCCATATCCATGAAGGTGACCGCTTACTTCCTGTGACATCACTTCTTGTCTATGGGTAAACAAGGGGCTAAATCCTTAATTTCCTTGTGTTGCAACACTCCATGCTCCGGTTGGTGTGTTCACGCTCCTGTTGGTGTTCTTTACTCCTGTCTGGTGTATCTTTGTGCCCTGTTGGTGCTTCCTGTTGGAATCCCTGGAGCTTTCTGCTCTTGGCTGGAGTTTCTGGTCTTCAGGTCTACTTTTCCTTGCAGGGATCTTCTGGTGTTTTCCTTGGCCGTCTCCTTTTTTGCCTCCTTTCTATTTCTGGAGCCTCCGCATGCAGTAAGAGTTTTTTTTCCCTTTGGGGTTTTTCCTCTTTGGGACCCCTTCTGGGAGGCACAGTCTGCTCTGGTGTTACATTGCACTGTGGCTACCGGAAAGGGTTGCCCTTACCTCGTACAGACCAGACCCTTCAAGAACTGAAGTCAGGAACCATCGCAGCGAACCAAAGTTGGTAAGAGAAGTTCTGACTGTGAACTATTGCAATGCCCACAACCCTGTTCTGATCTTGACACTATGGAGGTTCCTCAACCATTGCCTCAAAGGATTCACTTAAGCAGCACAAGCCTTGATGCAAACTATCCAGCAACAAGCACAGGACTTGCAACAATTGTGAGATGAAAACTTAGCGTTACGACAAGTCCTTGCAACTAGGACATCTGATATACCAACAGTCTCAGCTACCAATTCCCGTTATTCCGGTGACCCAAGCAAACTGAAGGAATTCTTGGATTCTTTGACCGTTTTCTTTGCGTTTCGTCCAACACAGTTTTCAGTAGATCGAAACCATGTTGGTCAGTACCTTATCTGACCCTGCCTTGGCCTGGGCAACTCCTTTAGCAGCCACAAAAGATCCACGTTTATCTAATTATACTATCTTTGTCTTTGCTTCCAAACAGATGTTTCAGAGACCTGGTCTGGAATCCTCTGCAGAAGAAGCTCTGTGTGACATCCAGCAAGGAAACCAAGATGTTTTACAATATATAACTTGCTTCAGACAGCTAGCTGCAGAAACCACTTAGGTGGAACGCACCTTAGTTACCCTCTTTTGTCGAGGCCTTCATGAAGAAATCAAAGATGAACTGATACATTCACCTCAAGCAGATAACATGGCGGGTCTGATGGACATGGCCTTATCTGTTAAACACCGTCTCAACGAACGCCGGGTGGATAAATGAAAGGCTTGTATCCAGCAGTATTCGGGAACTGCACGATCTGTTTCTCGCAAAACAGATTCATCCTTACCTGACACCTCTCCCTCTACGGAAGAAGAACCCATGCAGATAGGACTAGCTTGAAGACCCTTGTCTGAAGCCGAACGTGCTCACAGAAGGAAACAAGGACTATGTCTACATTGTGGTTCCTCTAGTCATCTGATTTGTAGTTGTTGAGAAACGCTGGATTCCGCCCTCTGTAGGAAGGGAGAGGGTGGGATGGTCTGATATACCTTCAATATGCGCTTCAAAAGAAGCATTTCATTCTCTTTTTCTCTTACCTATGACCTAGGATTGCCCAATGGTACAGAGTAAACAGTGTTAGCTCTGTTGGACTGTGGCGCCAGTGGACAATATTTAGATGAGAATTGGGCTACTAAAAACAAATACCCCACGCTCCCAAGGAAATACCTGAACAGGTGCATACTGTAAATGGAACCCCACTGGTCTCCGGTCCTGTCAAAGAAATGACACCATCATTATGGCTGACCTTTGGAAGACATCAGGAATACTTGTCCTGTGATCTTACAGCTTTTCCTAAACATGTAATGATATTGGGGATTGCTTGGCTGATTATGCATAATCCTTACATCAATTGGGAAACCAGGACGATTTCCTTGTCCTCACATTTCTGCCAACAATTCTGGTATGTAACAGAGGAATATTGGTCACCAAAGGAAATGCTGATAGAGAAAGAACGTGAGTGTATTTCCATAAATACTGTATGAGGAGTCCCTAATCATTACCAGGAGTATGCTGATGTATTTCAGAAATCAAAAACCCTGACACTACTTCCTCACAGAGAGCTGGATTATGTCATTTCCCTGGAACCTGGGGCCTCAGTACCTTTTGGAAGAGTATATTCTCTCACCGAATCTGAAAAAGAGACACTGAAGCAGTATCTCAAAGAAAATCTGCAAAGTGGCCTTATTCATCATCGCCAGCCGGTGCACCACTCTTCTTCATGCCAAAAAAGACTAAAGATATTTGATCGTGTATAGACTTAAGAGGATTGTACAAAATAACAACCAAGGATCGTTTTCGATTGACTTTAATTAAGGATATATTAGAATCCGTGAGAGGGGCACATTTATTCCCTAAACTGGATCTCAGGGGAGCATGTCATCTCCTTTGAGTCAAAGAAGGAAATGAGTAGAAGACTGTTTTTCGAACTCCCCTAGGTCATTTTGAATACTGGGTCATGCCCTTTGGGCTGACAAATGCTCCATCCATCTTTTAGAAATTCATAGACCGTATATTCGCAGATCTTTTGAACCAAATTGTTGTAATATATCTATACGACATGCTTGTTTATTCTATTAATCGGGATCATCACCACTCACACGTGAGTCAAGTTCTAGAAAGACTACGTCAAAATAGTTTGTTCTGCAAACCAGAGAAATGTGCATTTGACCAACCAGAAGTTGAATATTTGGGTTATCGAATAAACAAGAAAGGAATTGCCATTGATCCACAGAAAATAAAGGCTATATTGAACTGGCCATCACCATCAAAGAAGCCCGACGTTTTCTAGAGTTAGCAATTTTTTATCGCCAGTTCGTTGATAATTTTGCCCATCAAACAAGCTCCATTTTTCAAACACTAAAAAAGGAGAATCTCCGGCAAGGATTTAAATGGACTGAAGCCGCGTAGAAAGTTTTTCGGACCCTAAAAAGGCTATCACTGAGGCATCAATTTTGAGTCATCCAGACACAACTAATAAATTTATTGTAGAAACTGATGCCTCAGACAGGGCATTGGGTGCTGTTCTACTCCAAAAACAGGAGGATGATCGGCTGGAACACCCATGGTTTTATCTCTCCCACGTGCTGTCAGAATCTGAGAGGAAGTATTCAGTTCCCGAACGAGAATTACTAGCACTGAAATTAGCTTGTCCTGAATGGAGACCCTTTCTAATGGGTACAAAGGAGCCATTTGAAGTCTGGACAGATCACCAAAATCTACAATGTCTTCACAGTATTCAATGCCAGAACAGCCGGCAAGTTCGATGGGCCTATTTTTTTAGCCAATGCGACTTCACCATTACTTGTATGCCTGGTTTCCAAAACAATCTAGCAGATGCTCTATGACGCAGATATCCTGTAAGTCCAACTGTTCCACAACAACACATTATAGAGCCACAGCGCATTATTGGGACTGTTCAATCATTTTTAGATAGGGTTCAGTCTGGCTATGCAACTTTGACTACAGAAGAATGGAAGAAGGTGGCCAATCTAGTCCACCAACGTAACAAAGATTACTATGAGGAAGGAGTATTATTTCTTCCTACTAAGAAGGTACAATTATAAGCCTTGCAAATGTGCCATTACTCTCCCATTGTGGGTCACCGTGGTCTCAAGAATACCCTTGAATTAATACTTTGGTCTTTTTGGTGTCCGTCAGTACGGGAGGATACCGAAACCTAGGTGTCCTCTTGTCTGACATGTGCCCAAGCTAAAAACCCACACACTAGACCTATGGGATTACTTCAACCCCTAACTGTTCCCCCAGCACCCTGGCATACAATGTCCATTGATTTTATCTCTTCTTTGCCTCTGTCTCCAGGACACAAAGTCATTATGGTAACGGTAGACTCCTTTTCTAAAATGGCACATTTTACCGCCTGAAGAAACTACCCTCAGCAAAGGAGTTTGGAAAAATCTTCATACAGGAGATCTTCCATTTACACGGTCTTCCATAAGTCATATCTGACCGAGGTCATAAATATGTTTCCAATTTCTGGAAGCACTTCTGCAAATCTCTGCACAGTGATGTGGCCCTCTCCTCAGGATTTAACCCCCAGACCAGTGGTCAAACTGAACGTTTCAACGAAGTCTTAGAACAATATCTCTGTTGCTTTTGCAGGGCTACCCAAAGTGACTGGATTACTTACTTGCCATCAGCAGAGTTCTCTTATAATAATGCGGTACATAGTGCATCCAAGTCTACCCCCTTTTTCTGTCTGTATGGCTATCCAAGAGCCTTTCCTTCGGCCTTACAAGATTCCACCTCTGTTCCAGCAGCTGCCTCTTTTACCTGCCATCTCCGAGCAGTCAGGGGACAAATGCATGCTAATTTACAAGATGCCAAAAAGAAAATGAAACAGTCCGCTGACGTTCTTCGACGTCACTCTCCTTCATATCAGGTGAATGATAAAGTTTGGCTCTCTAAATATTTGCCACATCACCCGTCCCGTAACAAATGTAAAGCACATTTTTATGGTCCTTTTAGGGTTTCCCAAGTTATGAATACTGTCTCTTGTCAACTACAATTGCCTAATTCCTGGAAAGTATATCCCGTATTCCATGTTTCACAACTGAAACCCCATGTCACCAACCCCTATAAGAGGGTCTTTTCCAGACCTCCTCCAGTTTTGGTTAATAATATTCCTGAGTACAAAGTCCAGGAAAGCTGTGACTCTCGGTTTCTTAGGAACCGCTTACAGTTCTTGATCCATTGGAAAGGTTATCCTCCCAGCTGACTCTGTCCATGCCCCAGTCCTGGTTCATCGATTTATTTTTTAGGCTTTTCCCCTCCAAACCAGCGGCCTTGGGAGGGGGACCTACTGTTACACCTCGGGTCGCACAGCAGCCAGCGGCATCTGCCTCCATACCGCTGTGGGCTGTGATTCAGCCTGCGGCGTCTCACTTACCTGCTCAGGCACGTCGCAGTCTCCCGCTGCGGCTCATTAGAATTAGAACATTGTGGGCACGCCCTCATCTTCACTGCAGCAGCCTGCAGCGATCTCCTATTTCAGGCACGCCACAGGACCATAAAATAACATTCAGGTAGCCATTCTCTTGCATGGTGGGTTATCTTCTTTACTTTTCTTCTTCCCATGATTCCATGGTCTTGCTCCCAGAAAGCTGTGGGAAGGGTTTTGTTACAATGATTAAGCCATAGATTATTCCACACAGAAGAGACTGTGGGAGATTCCCTTTAAAGGACGAAATCCCTCACTCACCATAAGGTGACATGCTTCATCATATGGGATTCTCCTCTCAAAGGAAAAACCTAGTTCCTTCGAGGGCTACAACCCCCTCTATGAGAGGGAGGAGCTCAGGGATGTTTTTAAATGTCTGATATTAAGGATATTCTAAATCCACATAGATGAGTAAATTAGTGTGAACGAGGACGCAGCGCAAAACAAGAAAAATGGTGTAGAGAACAGTGAAAATAAAACTAGCTAGGGGGCGTTATGTGTAAATTTTATTAAAGGGCACCCTCTGCTAGGATTGAAAACAATAGTGCAACAGCGACGTTAATGTTAGTCGCAATAATGTTTGATGAATTAATGGTCGACATGTTTCAGCCTATATGCCCCCAAAATCGGGCAAGGCTTTCTTCAGGACCTAAACAATGCTGCTGCCAGTACTCAAGTGAAAATACAAATAAAGGATACAAAAACTGAATATGTTCAGAGCCCCAAATGCTCCGGACGGTAAAGAAACCTATTAGGAACAAAAACAATAATGAAAGTTCATACACACTGTGTGAAAAAGAAGTTTCTCTCGGCTTACATCTACAGATAAAGAATGAAAATAAAAAAGTTTTTTGAAAAAATTCCTTACCCGCAAAAGCTAGGTAAAGAACTCTACCTCAGCCTGGCAACAGCTCAGGATGGAGGCACCGCTCTAAAAGGGAAAAGGTGTATATATAGATATAATAACAACTATCTATATCCTGTACTCTTAGCGGCATAGTTGACAATCAAAATTAAGTCATACGGCCAAGTCAGGAAGTATTGCAGAGCAAATTAAGAGGAAAAACAAAGTGGAACACACAAGGTCCACCACACATCTAGCGTTCACGTGGTTAATGGACTCATATGTATATCAAAGAGCCCAAACACACGAGATATACAAACAAATAAAATTAATCAAAATGCATGTCAATGTTACAGGGCACTGAAAAAGCCCATGAAGAAAAGCTCCAAAGGGAACTCAAAATGAACGGAGGGACTCCTAAAGAGAAACCCCTTCGAGATATAATATCACATAAAGCTTATCCCTGACACTCACCTGTCCGTCGGTACCTCGGGCCCATATAGAGCCTGCAACCGGAGGTGAGTGTTGGTGGTAAATCCACTCATATTTATACTGCCCATGACTAATCCAACACAGTTGTGAAGACCCTAATTGTAACGGGTCTGTGCATGCGCTAGTAAGAGAACACTCGTTCTCTGCGCATGCGTTGTGTATCAGAGATAACGATGTGCAAACCCAAAAGCACTGCGTATAACTGCCAAATGGGGCACAGACAGAGACCAACTCTGAAAAGTAATGGCATATATGCCGCATAACATACGTAAAGATTGCTGTAAAAACGGCACTGCAGTAATGCGCATGCGTCCAAACAAGACTACTGATAAAGAAAATGCGCACCCGTTTGTAGAAAGGTGCTAATTACTTGCGCATGCTCAGATGACTCGAAGTGGAACGTGTCAAGTAAACAAACTGTTAGGTATCACAGCGTCACCACTTAGAAAGTGTCCAAGACGACACATAGGTGAAGCGCATACAGGTGAAAAAATACATGTAGAAGATAAAACACATCAAGTGTTGAATGATGGTAAAGTTACTTGAAAAATATATAGAAAAATATCAGGACCTCGATAGGATCAGAAGAGAGGAGGGAGAGAACATGCCTCTCCTCTCATGTGCATCAGACATAGCGACCCTCAGAAGTAAAAGGGCACAACTAAACAGTGGATAGACATAAAATAACCACAAAAATGGGCCCAGGGTCAATTTATACAAAGGTGCACTGTATAACGAGAGCGCATATACATACAGGTGCCCAAACAGGAAAGGAACTAAGCTGGATGTTGTAAAGAAACCTTAAAGAGAGACCCAAGGAATCTCATCATTTAAACCCAGCTTATCACTTTCCAATCTATGAACCCAACGCTGTTCACGTCTAAACAGAAAGGTGGCAATATCTGTTATATGATTAGGTATGTACGGCTTCTCTAGAACCGTCCATTTGAGATCTTGAGGTGAATGGTTTGCTTCAAGGAAATGAGTGGTCAATTTAGTGGAAGACTTTCTGCAACGAATAGTGCTCTTATGTTCTAAGATACGGGTTTTGACTTTGCGTGTAGTCATCCCCACGTATCGTAGTGTACAGGGACAAGTGATCAAATAGATCAACTGTTCACTATTGCAGTTCGTGTGGTTCAGTAGGACCCACGGTCTCTCCGTCCCGATGTCTATCTCTGTGGTGTGTGACATCTGAGAACACGCTGCACATGAACCACAAGGGAAGTGTCCTTTCACCGGCGGCAAACCCCACAGAGTTTCTTGTGGACCTGTCTTTCTGCCTCTAGGTCTTGTATGTATCAAACGGTCTTTTATGTTAGAACTCCGCTGAAAGCAAAAGAGGGCGTGGCAATGATGTTGCCCCGATGTTCAAAATTCTCCAATTAGAAAGGATGCTCTTTTTAATCTTATTAGAAAAGCTACAGAATGTGTGCACGCAAGTCAATCTATCATTAGCTGTCTTTGGTTCACTGGATTCTATAAGAGCAGCTCTATGATTATTGGCTGCCCGCTTTAAGGATCTCCTCACTAGTTTCTTGGGATAGTCTCTAGCATGTAATTGCGTAGCCAAATTATGCGCATGTTCATGATATTTAGAGGTAGATGAGCAATTCCTTCTAATCCGTAAGAACTGGCCAAAAGGCAAGTTCTCACGCAGGGCTTTAGGATGAAAACTGTGAAATGACAACAAAGAGTTCTTAGACATTGGTTTTCTGTAAAGTTCAGTCCCCAAACCTCCATCAATGGAAAAAATCTTAACATCCAAAAAGGGAAGACTGATGTTGCTATGTTCACAAGTAAAGTTCAGATACTGATTTCTGTCATTAAGCCAGGCTTTAAAGTCCATGATAGATGATAGACCTCCTCTCCAAATCACCTCAGGTCTCAAGAGGAAATCTACATTCACCCCCCTTGCACATCAAGTACCATCTCAGGTCCTTACCTTTGAGAAAGCTGTGACAACTCAAGTCACCAATATCTGTGCCAGTGGCAATAGGCAATTTCAAAATTTGACGAATAATGAACATAGAGCAGTGCAGGCATTGGCCAACGATGACACAATAACTATCAAGCCCGCCGATAAAGGGGGAGCCATTGTTATAATGGATACTTCCACCTATCGGACAGAATGTCTCAGACAATTAGAAGACACTCGCTTCTATGCATTATTGAGAGAAGATCCGACTAAGAGATTAGAGAATGAAATCAAAATCTTAGTTGAAGAGGCTAGTACAAATGGATGGATTACAACTCAAGAAGCGGCCTTTCTGATTCAGTCCCATCCAATTATTCCATATTTTTATGCGCTCCCCAAGGTGCATAAGGATGTGAGACCACCCTTAGGGCGTCCTATCATCTCTGGTTTAGGTTCATTACTTGAACCTCTATCCACATTTGTGGATCATTTTTTGAGGCCTTTGGTCAGTGAAATGCCCACATACTTAAAAGACACTAAAGATGTCTTGCGGCTGGTGGAAGAGATACGGTTTGACTGTGAGCTTGATTTTCTTGTCTCTTTTGATGTGGAGTCGTTATACACGTGTATTCCCCAAGATGAGACTCTATCCACTGTCGAGACGTTGCTTATGAATAAAAATTTGGATACTATTACACCTGTATCTTTCATTATGGCCTGTGCCCGTTTAGCAATGAAGGAGAACTTTTTTAAGTATGAAGACCAACTCTTTCTCCAGGTGTCGGGCACATCCATGGGGAGTGTTTTTGCCCCAAGTTTGGCGAACCTGTACGTCCACGCCTTTGAACAGGAACATGTTCTCAGTGGCACGAATCCATACATGAAACATATACGTGTGTGGAAGCGTTATATTGATGATGTGTTGGTGATTTGGAGAGGAGGTCTATCATCTATCATGGACTTTAAAGCCTGGCTTAATGACAGAAATCAGTATCTGAACTTTACTTGTGAACATAGCAACATCAGTCTTCCCTTTTTGGATGTTAAGATTTTTTCCATTGATGGAGGTTTGGGGACTGAACTTTACAGAAAACCGATGTCTAAGAACTCTTTGTTGTCATTTCACAGTTTTCATCCTAAAGCCCTGAGTGAGAACTTGCCTTTTGGCCAGTTCTTACGGATTAGAAGGAATTGCTCATCTACCTCTAAATATCATGAACATGCGCATAATTTGGCTACGCAATTACATGCTAGAGACTATCCCAAGAAACTAGTGAGGAGATCCTTAAAACGGGCAGCCAATAATCATAGAGCTGCTCTTATAGAATCCAGTGAACCAAAGACAGCTAATGATAGATTGACTTGCGTGCACACATTCTGTAGCTTTTCTAATAAGATTAAAAAGAGCATCCTTTCTAATTGGAGAATTTTGAACATCGGGGCAACATCATTGCCACGCCCTCTTTTTGCTTTCAAGCGGAGTTCTAACATAAAAGACCGTTTGATACATACAAGACCTAGAGGCAGAAAGACAGGTCCACAAGAAACTCTGTGGGGTTTGCCGCCGGTGAAAGGACACTTCCCTTGTGGTTCATGTGCAGCGTGTTCTCAGACGTCACACACCACAGAGATAGACATCGGGACGGAGAGACCGCGGGTCCTACTGAACCACACGAACTGCAATAGTGAACAGTTGATCTATTTGATCACTTGTCCCTGTACACTACGATACGTGGGGATGACTACACGCAAAGTCAAAACCCGTATCTTAGAACATAAGAGCACTATTCGTTGCAGAAAGTCTTCCACTAAATTGACCACTCATTTCCTTGAAGCAAACCATTCACCTCAAGATCTCAAATGGACGGTTCTAGAGAAGCCGTACATACCTAATCATATAACAGATATTGCCACCTTTCTGTTTAGACGTGAACAGCGTTGGGTTCATAGATTGGAAAGTGATAAGCTGGGTTTAAATGATGAGATTCCTTGGGTCTCTCTTTAAGGTTTCTTTACAACATCCAGCTTAGTTCCTTTCCTGTTTGGGCACCTGTATGTATATGCGCTCTCGTTATACAGTGCACCTTTGTATAAATTGACCCTGGGACCATTTTTGTGGTTATTTTATGTCTATCCACTGTTTAGTTGTGCCCTTTTACTTCTGAGGTACGCTATGTCTGATGCACATGAGAGGAGAGGCATGTTCTCTCCCTCCTCTCTTCTGATCCTATCGAGGTCCTGATATTTTTCTATATATTTTTCACGTAACTTTACCATCATTCAACACTTGATGTGTTTTATCTTCTACATGTATTTTTTCACCTGTATGCGCTTCACCTATGTGTCGTCTTGGACACTTTCTAAGTGGTGACGCTGTGATACCTAACAGTTTGTTTACTTGACACGTTCCACTTCGAGTCATCTGAGCATGCGCAAGTAATTAGCACCTTTCTACAAACGGGTGCGCATTTTCTTTATCAGTAGTCTTGTTTGGACGCATGCGCATTACTGCAGTGCCGTTTTTACAGCAATCTTTACGTATGTTATGCGGCATATATGCCATTACTTTTCAGCGCTGGGATGCCTGGCTTCACCTTGGGGGTGCCCAGGAGTGGACATTTCACAGGGAAAAGCCAGGAAGGGTTCCACAGCGGTATGCGTTCAGCGCCAGGAAGCCTCAGGGTATCAGTGCGCTTTACAAGTACAAATTCATTCATTCATTCAGTCTGTGCCCCATTTGGCAGTTATACGCAGTGCTTTTGGGTTTGCACATCGTTATCTCTGATACACAACGCATGCGCAGAGAACGAGTGTTCTCTTACTAGCGCATGCTCAGACCCGTTACAATTAGGGTCTTCACAACTGTGTTGGATTAGTCATGGGCAGTATAAATATGAGTGGATTTACCACCAACACTCACCTCCGGTTGCAGGCTCTATATGGGCCCGAGGTACCGACGGACAGGTGAGTGTCAGGGATAAGCTTTATGTGATATTATATCTCGAAGGGGTTTCTCTTTAGGAGTCCCTCCGTTCATTTTGAGTTCCCTTTGGAGCTTTTCTTCATGGGCTTTTTCAGTGCCCTGTAACATTGACATGCATTTTGATTAATTTTATTTGTTTGTATATCTCGTGTGTTTGGGCTCTTTGATATACATATGAGTCCATTAACCACGTGAACGCTAGATGTGTGGTGGACCTTGTGTGTTCCACTTTGTTTTTCCTCTTAATTTGCTCTGCAATACTTCCTGACTTGGCCGTATGACTTAATTTTGATTGTCAACTATGCCGCTAAGAGTACAGGATATAGATAGTTGTTATTATATCTATATATACCTTTTCCCTTTTAGAGCGGTGCCTCCATCCTGAGCTGTTGCCAGGCTGAGGTAGAGTTCTTTAATAGCTTTTGCGGGTAAGGAATTTTTTCAAAAAACTTTTTATTTTCATTCTTTATCTGTAGATGTAAGCCGAGAGAAACTTCTTTTCACACAGTGTGTATGAACTTTCATTATTGTTTTTGTTCCGAATAGGTTTCTTTACCGTCCGGAGCATTTGGGGCTCTGAACACCTTCAGTTTTTGTATCCTTTATTTGTATTTTCACTTGAGTACTGGCAGCAGCATTGTTTAGGTCCTGAAGAAAGCCTTGCCCGATTTTGGGGGCATATAGGCTGAAACATGTCGACCATTAATGACCATTAATTCATCAAACATTATTGCGACTAACATTAACGTCGCTGTTGCACTATTGTTTTTAATCCTAGCAGAGGGTGCCCTTTAATAAAATGTACACATAACGCCTCCTAGCTAGTTTTATTTTCACTGTTCTCTACACCATTTTTCTTGTTTTGCGCTGCGTCCTCGTTCACACTAATTTACTCATCTATGTGGATTTAGAATATCCTTAATATCAGACATTTAAAAACATCCCTGAGCTCCTCCCTCTCATAGAGGGGGTTGTAGCCCTCGAAGGAACTAGGTTTTTCCTTTGAGAGGAGAATCCCATATGATGAAGCATGTCACCTTATGGTGAGTGAGGGATTTCGTCCTTTAAAGGGAATCTCCCACAGTCTCTTCTGTGTGGAATAATCTATGGCTTAATCATTGTTCTTTCCATTTTTATAGACCCAAGGATTTTCTATTGTCTTTATATATTAATGGTTGGGGATCGAATCCTTTGCAGGTCTTTAAACTTTCCCTAGGACCCTCCTGTTTGAAACTGTTTTGGTATTTAAGGGTTTTGTTACACCATTCTAAGATGGCGACCTTCCCTATTTCTGTCATCACCTTTTCCCTATCAAAGATGGTGACCGCTTACTTCCTTTGACATCAGTGCCTGTCTATGGGTATATAAGGGGCCAGATCCTTCATCTCCCTGCGTTGCAACACTCCTTGCTCCTGCTGGTGTGTCCTTGCTCCTGTTCTTTATTCCTGTCTGGTGTATCTTCGCTTCCTGTTGGCGCTTCCTGTTCGTGTTGGAATCCTTGGAGCTTTCTGCTCTTGCCTGGGGTTTCTTCTCTTCAGGTCTACTTTTCCTTGCTGGGGGCTTCTGGCCTTTTCCTTGACCTTCTCCTTTTTCACCTCCTTTCCATTTCTGGAGTCTCCGCCTGCAGTAAGAGGTTTTTTTCCCTTCAGGGTTTTTTCTCTTTGGGACTCCTTCTGGAAGGCACAGTCTGCTTTGGCGTTACATCGTCGGCAGCACTGTGGCTACCGGAAAGGGTCGCCCTTACCTTGGACAGACCAGAACCTTCAAGTACTGAATTTGAGAACGATCTCAGTCAACCCAAGTTGGTAAGAGAAGTTCTGACCGTGACAGGTGCAGCATTTGCTTGCGTCATATTCAGACGAGTTCTTTTGAGAAAAGACTTCAATAGTGAGGATTGGTAGTGTGCAAAGTTTTAATAAAACAGGGTTTCTAATCTATTCCTCATTTACAAGGAATATAATCAACAACAGACTAGTTATAAGTAACCCAGTGTTTTAGTCCATTAATACAACTCAGGGATTTATGAATTCTACATGGTGCAGTTTTTCCGTGGGTTCGTGTTACCAACCGATTCAGAGTTATGGATGTGTAGGAATGGGAATGCCCCCTGCATGCTAGTATACCCATGCCTCTTGCCTTGCGTGACAACAGCTCTAGGTTATCTGGTACCCGGATAATTTTGGCCCATCACATGATAATCCTGGATGTGCACCGAGACCTAGGCCTTGTTCACTGACCATGAGATCCACTGGCTGCCTCTGAGGGTTTGGAGGGGTGCATACTTTCCATGCCCTGGAACATATACAGTAAGAGGTGGTGGCAGCATACCATTTTTCTGAGTAATGATTTGAAATAAACCTTTTTTCCTGTTTTAGGCATGAGTGTGGTGCATACAAACCCCACTCGAGTAAAGTTCCACTTGAGATAAGTAATCGGACCAGGCGCTGACATTACCATATGTGTAACAAAAGTATTTGTTTTCTGTATAGAAAAGCACTGGAGTGGCCAACACTTACTGCCAGACCCTGTTGCAGAGCGGTTAGACTTAGGAGTCCCACCACCCTACACAACTTCCGTAAGACCTCTTTGACTGCTTTCAGGTGCTTCTCTGAAAGACATGTGCTCAAAAGGTTACTTGGAGCCCAATTTGCAAAGCCATAGTAGGCTAGGCCCCTATGACCTTGTTTCGGGGGCTGTGTTGCAACCTGACCTTTCATCCATGCTTGCCTCATGGGCCCTGAACAGGTTCTGACAGGATGTCAGAATGAGACCTAAAATGTGATATCAGAGGTTGTTCATCCAGTTACCACATGTTTTTTTCCCCTTTCTAAGCTCTTGTCCCTGTGCAAATTTCGCTGGGAAAAATATTGGTCAAGTTTGCATGGGGAAACTTGAAAGCTACACTACTTGCAAGCCCGATTGAGATACAAACTCTTGTCTGTGCCCAAAGTAGAATTATCAGGGTGCTCATAACATGGCTTAGAAACTGTTCAATCTGCCCAACCACTGAAGGAAAAGCAGAACTGTGATTATATTATCTTTAAAAGATTAGTGCCATAACTGACACATCTTTAGCCTGTACTATGAATACCATGAAAGATTGAAGTTGGAAAGTGATTGTGTACCCTGCTTCAGACATCTCCCATTCCTCTTCCACCTTATGCTCGCTTTTTATCTACAGAGCTGTTGCCCAAAAGCATCTGTGACTTCAGGTTTGGAGGAGGTTTTGTTTACAGAAGTCCACCACAGATTCTATGCCTGTTTTATTTCCCCCACAGTGGCCAGGGAGACTTGGAGTCTTTTCATAAAATCCTTCAATATAGTTGTTATGTTGGCCACAGTTCTCTTGGTCCTTCAGTAATGGGTATCTTTGTGTTGTAAATGGAAAAAAAAGCATGTTTCCACATCCCTGTCTGGAGGCCCTACAGGAGGTTTCTGAGGTTTGTTGATAAGGGGGTACATTGCTTCAATACTAAAGGTTTTTGTAAACATCACAACTGTGGTAGTTGTGTATCTTAGTTTCCAAATACTTTACATTCACTTGTATATGCATGACTGGTTGGTGAGGCTGTCTTCATCTGAGAGCTTCCTACAAGTTACATCTCTACCTTTTGCATCTAGGTCTCTCTGCAACCAAGGCTCTGTCAACTTTGACTTAATTACAGTACTTTCTCATGACCAGAAAATTACTAAAACACAATTTTGCCTTTGCAGGAAATAATCAACCACTTCTAGCACTATCCCTGCACCGTAATTTTCTAAGAACGGTTGGAAAGCTCTGCTGGACCACCATTGGAGCCACACAGAACATATCATTGCATATCAGATTTCTTGCAACAGAGCCCAACATTTTGCCCCAAAGGTCCTCTGTCTTTCGATGTGGGAGAGCAGCATTTTTGTCTTCAGTAGCTACACTAGTTAAATGTTTTACTTGTACAAGCTTGTAGATGGTCACTCTGCTCAACCTTTCTATGTGGCGGTGGAACTAAAGACACTAGTTTTGAATGAGCTCCTGAGTGTGTCACAGACTCGTCTAGTATAAAGAATTTGAACTCAAAAGGGTGTTGGAAGCTGACGTGTACTCATCACAAGTAGTAAGTACCTACAGATGCCGTTGCCCTTTTCTTTTAGGTTTTATAGAAACCAAACATTATATTTGCTTCTAAACCTAATGTAAAGACGGCTTCCATTTTAAAAATGGTACGGACCAAGCCCTGCTCTTTGAGGCCTTTTGGGTCAGTTGCAGCAGTTATTTTCTCCCATTACCTCTTTAAACTCCCAAAATACCCCACTTCAGATATGCCCTTCAGAGATGCTGCCTTCCTCGCAGAAAGTCTGTATCAACCACAGGAGCATACCCATAAACTTAAGGACAGGGTATATAATATGTTAAAGACAACAAAATCCTCCCAGGTGTCATTAAAAAGATAAAGTAGTTTGACCAAGAAGAAGATGGTGATGAGTACTATCCATTTGCAAAAAATATACTTACTATATTAATTAGGGGCAACCTTATTTGATAAGAATATGTATATGTACACACACACACATTGAGAAATATTACAATCATAAGTTATACACAAAAGGGCTGCATAAAAAAAGGTGCTCTGTGAAGTAACCTTCTGATCACTTACTTCGCAGAGCACCTTTGTGTTTGAGAGCATAGATGAATATGACAAAAACATAGCAAAATATTGCTTTCTTGTATTGCTTATTTCAATATCTTCTATCCATGTGTGTGTTGGTACCACTGGACTCTTGTTGGGTGCTAAAAAGCCTTGACAACAAGCGTCCTGATCAAGAGGCTGGCTAGGGAAACACATTAAAATTAAAAAGTTTAGGCAGCCTCTTTCAGACCCTCATCATATTTTCAGTGTGGGAAAGTCTAGAAATCTCAGATTTGCTGTCTTTACTGCATTTTTCCAGATGCCCCTCTTCAGTTGATGAATTGTTCACATTGCATAAGTCTAGAAGCTAGAAAAATGGGAGGTTGCATTGGGGCCACCGTCGTGTCCGGGGGCACCCCCACGTACACTCATTGCCAGAATCCTGAACTTTCGAGACCGAGATGCGATTCTGCAAGCAGCGCGTTCTCATGGAGATCTACAATACGAAAATGCGACAATTAGTTTTTTCTCGGATTTCACCCTCCAGGTACAGCACCAAAGAAGGTTGTTTGATGCCGTAGAGAAAGCCCTAAGAGATAAAAATCTCAAATATATGATGTTCTTTCTGGTAAGACTCAAGTTTCTGGCAGAGGGAAAGCAGTTCTTTTTCACAACACCAGAGGAGGCCTGGGACTGGCTTGAGGGCTGGAGAGTAGCCTGCAAGGGAAAACACCAGAAGAGACCGTCTGACTCCTGGAGCAGTCCACACGAGGCGGGTGACCAGGCGAACCATGCTCACCGGTCGGAACACGAAAAGAATAGGGACGAAAGCGGCTGAACGGCCTAAGACAACATAGATCAGTTAATACATCAAAGGGACCTACAGGAGACATTGAACAGGAGTCGAAGTGGCAAGGAACTGTTGCCTCCTAAAATCTCTACGAAATAATGTGGTAGCAGCGGATCTAAAATATAAGGTCATAAGTTTGAATAAGTTCATCATGATTTTAAACTAAAGGGTCAGCGGAGATCTGCCCTCAATTTGCTTATTGCGCTATTTTGGACGACAGGCACTCTGCAGGTTGGAGTGGTGGGGGGGTTTTCTCTCACCAAGCAGGTTAGCAGGGAGGGGGGTAATAGGGGTTAATAATGTTCTTATTGTTTGGATGCACAGGTATGCTCATAAAGTTACCAGCAAATGTACAGTGCAAATTCTAGGTATGCTATTCCCGATGGGTGGGACACTGGGAGGGAGATAACAACCATAAATGGGTTCTTCAACACAAGCAACACTACGTATATGGTCATGGAATGTAAACGGTCTGGGGAACAAAATTAAACACACCCTGGTTTTACCACACATCAAACGTTATCTCCCCGATATTGTGCTGATGCAGGAGACCCACCTGAAAGGGAACCATATAAGGCCCTGGACCGCTTTGGGTATAAATTAAGAGCCCATTCAGGTTTTACATCCAACTCCCTGGGCGTGAGCATTCTGGTGAAAAAACAAGTGCCTCTAACAATCGAGACAATATCGTCTGACACGCTAAGATGTCATTTGGCTTTGTCAGGCACCTGGGAAGGCCGAACCGTGAATCTTTGCTCCCTCTAAGTTCCACCTAAATTGCATGCCACAATCCTAACACAATTTAGCGCCTTACTACTAAAACTACCGCCGGGAATTCTCCTTGTGGGGGGAGACATGAACGATGTGATGAATCCGGAACTTGACCGCTTGAGCTTAGCTAGATACCAGACGGGGGGAGGGGTCCCTCCCTGACTTTACCTCTGCGATGGGCCTGACAGATATATGGAGAACCCAGAACCCCCTTCAAAAATAATACACATACTACTCAGCATTACAGGGGTCCCTATCCAGCATTGATTACCTGTTAACGAGAAGTGATCAAGTGGGGAGCTTCCAGGGGGCGAAACATCTAGCACGGGGCATATCGGACCACTCGGCCATGGAAGTGTCATTAGAAGGACCGACAACTTGCACCAATAACTACCCCAGAATAGAGCCGTGGTACCTAAAGGAGAAAGACATTAAAGAGAAATTGATCTCGGGGGCTGAGTTATACTTCCAAAAAAATAGGGGCTCCGTTTCCTCCCCATGCATCCTCTGGGAGGCGTTTAAAACAGTCATTCGGGGGCAGGCCCAGTCCCTGATTGGGGGAAAGAAAAAGGAGACACGAGTAGTATGTAAAATGATAGAACAGGATATCCTCAGCCTAGAGGGGGAAGTAATAAGAAATCCTACAACCGAGGCCCGACACAGTTTAGCACTGCGGCAGCAAGACCTCAGAAATCATGCTGAGGAATCCGCTTGTTTGCAGGTGCTGGCCACGCAAAGGTGAATATATGAAGTCAAGGACAAGTCGTCGAAACTACTGGCGTGGTAGGACAAAAGAGATCGAGACAGATCTTGGGTGGCTGGAATCAGGGACAGTAAGGGAGCCCTACAGACCACAAGCACAGAAATAGCAAAGACCTTTGCCACATATTACGAAGACCTTTATAAACCCAGGAGTACCAGATCCTACTCAGACTGTGAGGAACTCTTAAGTGAGTTCCCAGTCCCGACAGTGTCGAGTGAGGTCAGGGATACTCTGGAAGCTGATTTGACTGAGGATGAGATAGTGGCAGCTCCTAAGCTCACTGCCATCTGGAAAGGCCTCTGGGCCCAACGGGTTGCCAATAGAGCTTTGTTGGACTTGGCCCTTTTTGGCAGGTTCACCCCTAAACGTTTTGCCTTTTCTGTGACATGGTGTTGGTGGTTTTAGGCCTCTGGGCACTTTCGCACTGTGGTCCAGTGGAAAGTGCGTGCGCTCTCTGTGTACATTTGGTAAGGTTGGCCTGTCCTCCCATAGGAATGCATGGGGGATTTCCTGATTGTGTCAGTGGTAATTCCTGGAATGGGAGGAGCAGCGTGGTCAAGTTTAGTATGTACGAAATTGTAAGAATAAATGCTGCGCAATGGTGTGCGCAGATTTATGATGACTGGTTGAGAAATGCCACTTTTAGAAGTTGGCATTTCTGTGTGCTATGTGTCTGCCTGCCTGATGTGAATTGCATGTCTGGCTTGTGAGTGACAGGGGCTGGGAGGTGTGTGTGGCTCCCGGAGGGGCAGGTTGAGTCGGCGCTAGGCTGAATGGGACATCTGGGCTGGGAGTAGTGGGAGGAGTAATCCCCTGACTCTGAATAGGACAGTGCCCAGCCTGTGGTGTGTCTGAGCACCTAGCCCCCACCTGACAAAGGGGAAGAGGAGCTTGGAAAGCAAAGTGCTCCAAATCCCCCCTGAACCAGTTGCATCTGGTTCCCCCATGCCCTGTCCTGCAGAGAAAGAGATTTGTGGTATAAATATAGGGGCTGTGACCCCATGAAATGGTTCTGTGCTGTTCCTGACCGTGCTGGGGCGTGCTGCTGCTGGGGCCCAGGAGGAACCGCCATGAGGGCTTGCCTCCCTGGGCCCAGCCTTGCCCCCTTGACCTCTCAGGACTTTTGCTGAGGAGCTGTGGCTCCTAGCGCCTGGTGAGCGCTATATTTCAATTCCCCAGAAGGGAAGAGTGTGGGCTACGCAGCGCTGCTGCCCGTCCTTTTGGAGGGAATGCCGACGTGAGGGATTCCCCCGTGATGCTGCTGGAAGCGGGAGCCCACCCTGCATTTCGCCTGCTTAGCGGGAGCCTACCCCGCTTGATGGATGCGTGAATTGTTGGCGGGAGCCCACCCCGCATGATGGTGCCTTTTGCGGGTGCCCACCCGCATGGTTTATTTAATGGCAAGCGGGTGCCCACCCCGCCTTGCCGCAAAGAGGAGAAGCGGCTGCCGGCCGCAGCAGCGCGACCAGGAAGTCAGGCACGTCTGCCTGGCCTGGGGCGGAGCCTATGACCGGAAACCGAAAGTCCGGAGCCTCGCGGGCTCCACATCGAAGACCCGGGTCACAGGAGGGGGCCTGGGTGAAGCAAGCAGGAAGGAGCCGCCGGAGACTCGCTCCGTGCCCTGCCCGCCGGGCGAAGAGGAGAGCAGAATTTTCCCCCCGCCGTGGAGGGAGTCAAGGAGACCGGAGCCCACAGAGGAGCGCGAGGCTACGGAGCCTCATGGGCTCCATCCGCTGCTGTCCAGCCTTCCCCCACCTGCCAGAAGGGGAGGCAGGCCCGCGGAAGATCGTCGGTGACCAGATGAGTTCCCCGTCAGCCCCGGTGAGTGAGGGCTTGGCGGAGTACATGGCCGGCATCTATTTTCCGAGTGGACCCGCCAGAGGGCGGGCCATTCCAACGATCGGGCACAGCTGTTCAGAGAGCCCAGGTGAGAGGGGCTCAGTGTTGCACCCTGTTGGTGCCTTTTCAAGGCACGTTATCGGTGCTTGTGCTGAGCGGTCCCGCCGTTGCGGGCCGCTCCAACATGGGGGCAAGTTTATTTAAAAGCCCCGTGGAGGCCCAGAGGGCACCGTGGTGCCGGGCCTCTTTGCAGATATGGTCACAGTTGCCCCGCTTGACCGTGGGCAACTGCAACGATGGGGGCATGTTATTTAAAGAGCCCCAGTGAGGCCCCGAGGGCACAGTCGTGCCAGGGCCCATTGTACATTGTTCTCAGCTGCGCCGCACCAGCACGGGCAGCTGCAACATGTTTGCATATTTCTTCAAAGGGCACAGGGGGTGCCCAGGCCCCCGTATTTTATTCACAGCTGCACCGCCCCAGCGCGGGCAGCTGCAACGTTTTGGGCCTCATGTGTTTACAGAGTCCCAGTGGGGACCCACTCTCAGGGCACAGTGGTGCCAGGGCCTTTATTGGATTCACAGCTGCACAGCAATTAGCGTCAGCTGCAACGTTTAGGCCATCGGCTCTTTTGGGGGGCGTTTTTGAATGAGATAGGAGTGAGATACACTCCTCTGCTTCAGCGCAATTGCGCACGTGGATACTGTTGCATTGGCAGCCGCCCTGACATTTGGACATAGGGCATTTGAGCCCCTTTGAGAAGGCCAGTTGGCCAGGGGGGACTGTTAGGTTTGTAGGGCGCCAGGCCCTAATGTGATTTATGTGGTGCTAGGAAATGTGATTCATGTGCTGTGAGTTATGCACCGTGATTTATGCCTCTACTGTGTTTGTTATGAGGTTTTGGATATTGTGGTTTATGCTTGTGAGGTTATGCCCCTAATGTGAGTTATACTTAGGAGGTTGGCGCAGAAGGTATTTCACGCCTAAATGTGATACTGTGCATAATATGATTTATGTTGCAGGATAATGCTGAGTACAGTGTTTGCCAGTAATTACTGGTTGTGTTCTACGTTTGTTATATGTTCTACATTTACTATCTTTACTAAGTGATGGTTCTGACAGTGGCCCAATTGGCCCTGTCAGGTGTATATAATCCCCTGTAAATATTGACTAGTGCCAGTTGGCACAGTGTATATTGTGTGATTACTATTCTAATGTGTTTTATGATAATGCAAAGGCTATTTTTGATATAACCTTGTGTGGAGTTCCTTTTGTAGTGTGCCTAGTGTGTTGCTAGTGTGTGTGTGTTACGCAAACGCTTTACACATTGCCTCTGGGATAAGCCTGACTGCTCCCAAGGGGGTGAGCAGGGGTTATCTTCGGCGTGTAACTCCCTTGCCCTGACTAGAGTGGTGGTCTCTGCCTGGCTTTGGCGCAAGCCTTAGCCAACCAGAGATCCCATTTCTAACAAGCTTTATAAAGGACTCTCTGGGCCAATGCTAGAGATGTTCCGAGCTGCGGCGAAGGAAGGGTCCCTCCCAGAAGACCAACTAATGGCCACGATAGTGGTGATACATAAGACGGGGAAGCCCCCATAGGAATGCGGCTCTTACAGACCAGTCTCCCTCCTAAATGTCAAAGCGAAGGTCCTGGCGAAAGCCCTAGCGATTAGACTGTTCCCCCAAACATCATACATGTTGACCGATCTGGCTTTATGCCACGGAGAAGCGCTAGGCTCAATCTGCGCCGGATGTATGGGGTCTTACACATGACCAAAGAGCTTACAGCCCACCAGACTGCATTGATGGCACTAGACGCAGCTATCAGCAAAAACAAAATACATCTGACACCATGAATGCATTTATACTTATACCTCGATGGTACTATCAATTACCCTCGAGCTCCATTTATTTATGGAATCATTTTTCATTTTTTCAAAATCAAAGTTCTCATCACATTGTACATTGGGACATACCCTTCTTATGGTTTTCTTGTATAAACACAGCAGCGACTTTGAACACTACTACAAACAACATAAACACTATTTACATAACAGAACCAAATGATAAGTGTTTAAAACCTTAATACATGCAGAAACATCCATGGCACTGGTCATGATTGTTACAGAAAAGTGTAATTCTCAACATGAGTAGGTCCTACTGTTTTACAATATTAAATGGGACTTTATCTTATTATGTCCTCAATTTACAGTTTCTAACAGGTCCTGGAGAGGTCAGAGAGTTATTTACAAGCTCGAATACGGAGCATCACAATTTCCGCTCAAATGCACCGATTATGGAGCAAACATATTTCTGTTCGGTTCCTCTGAACCTCTCTTCAAATGGGAGGACCAAATGAAATTTATTTCAGACGAAGGTCTTCATCAGGGCGGGTCTTTGGACATGTAGGACAGTATGCACCTGCATGGTGAAAAGAAATTAATTAAAAATCTAGTGTGGCGCTAGATTTTAATATTAGCTGTGTACCTTTGGCTCTAATAGAGCTCTTGACATACCTATTTATGCTTGCACAGTGATGTATAGGGGTACTTCTATTTCTTTTGGCAAAGAAATTCTTTCTGGCTTTGTCCAAAACTAGAAGGAAAAGGGAATGAAGGGGGAGGTTTGTTTTCAAATTCAATAGGCTACCTTCATGTGGTCAGTTTTTTTATTTAGTTGTTCCCCAGTGAAATATTACCGGGTGGCGCCTATTGGATAGAACAGCCCATATATTCAAGTGCGTTAGTGCTCAGCGTTTAAGTCTGGCCATACTCATTAAACAGGACTTGGCAACACCTCGAAAGCGTGAGAAAAAGGAGCTTCGTGTGACCTCTAACGAGTAACACCCTCTAAATGTGTCTACCCCGTGTACTTGTACTTTAGCGGTAGTGGACGCCTGCCCATTACGGTGTGGGTTACTCGAAAGCCGGGAGAAAATCTTGCCCCTTAGGCCCATCGATAGCATGCTTCATATATACATTCACCATGGTGTTCCAAGTACCTGATTTGTAAACCGCTACATTTTCATCTTCGTTTCAGGTACTGCTCTCTTCGGTTGGCAATGGCTCAGCTTATTCCGCCTTCCTTAGATTTAACTGGATACACGGCTTCCGCTTCTGCGCACTCGGTTTCTATAACAGGAAGTAGTTGTCCTTTTCTGACCATGCCTGACTTCCTATGTTCGCGTTGTCATGGCAATTGAGAAGTTTACCAAGCCGGATTCTATTTTCTTTTTCCAGTCTACCGCTAAAGTACGAGTACACGAGGTAGACCCATTTAGAGGGTGTTACTCGTTAGAGGTCACACGAAGTTCCTTTTTCTCACGCTTTCGAGGTGTTGCCAAGTCCTGTTTAATGAGTATGGCCAGACTTAAACGCTGAGCACTAACGCACTTGAATATAAGGGCTGTTCTATCCAATAGGCGCCACCCGGTAATATTTCACTGGGGAACAACTAAATAAAAACTGACCACATGATGGTAGCCTATTGAATTTGAAAATAAACCTTCCCCTTCATTCCCTTTTCCTTCTAGTTTTGGACAAAGCCAGAAAGAATTTCTTTGCCAAAAGAAATAGAAGTACCCCTATACATCACCGTGCAAGCATAAATAGGTATGTCAAGAGCCCTATTAGAGCCAAAGGTACACAGCTAATATTAAAATCTAGCGCCACACTAGATTTTTTATTAATTTCTTTTCACCATGCAGGTGCATACTGTCCTACATGTCCAAAGACCGGCCCTGATGAAGACCTTCGTCTGAAATAAATTTAATTTGGTCCTCCCATTTGAAGGTCGAAACGCGTTGGCTCTTTACAATAGAGAGGTTCAGAGGAACCGAACAGAAATATGTTTGCTCCATAATCGGTGCATTTGAGCTGAAATTGTGATGCTCTGTATTCGAGCTTGTAAATAACTCTCTGACCTCTCCAGGACCTGTTAGAAACTGTAAATTGAGGACATAATAAGATAAAGTCCTATTTAATATTGTAAAACAGTAGGACCTACTCATGTTGAGAATTACACTTTTCTGTAACAATCATGACCAGTGCCATGGATGTTTCTGCATGTATTAAGGTTTTAAACACTTATCATTTGGTTCTGTTATGTAAATAGTGTTTATGTTGTTTGTAGTAGTGTTCAAAGTCGCTGCTGTGTTTATACAAGAAAACCATAAGAAGGGTATGTCCCAATGTACAATGTGATGAGAATTTTGATTTTGAAAAAATGAAAAATGATTCCATAAATAAATGGAGCTCGAGGGTAATTGATAGTACCATCGAGGTATAAGTATAAATGCATTCATGGTGTCAGAGGTATTCTGTTTTTGCTGATATTAATTTAGATTCCAACCTCTGCACTTTCAGAACTGAATCACTCCCCCTGTTTCTCACTCGCACTAGACGCAGCTATGGCATTTGATAGTATAGAATGGACATACCTATTCACGGTATTAGCAAGGTAGAGTTTTGGTCCGAGATTCTGTACTTGGATTAGACTGCTATATCAGGCCCCATTAGCCACGGTGAGGGTTAACAACGAGATCTCCGAGGTTATACCATTGGGCAGAGGTACTAGGCAGGGTTGCCCTTTATTGCCCCTCCTCTTTGCTTTGGCCCTGGAACCATTAGTAGTATGGATATGTGGAGATCCGCTGATACGGGGCATTCCCTCGTCCAACAGGTGGGAAGAACGTATCTCCCTATACGCAGATGATATAGTCCTTTACTTTGCCAGGCCATACGCCTCTATAGCACGCATCCTGCATGTTTTCGAACGTTTTGGAAGTTATGCTGGGTATACAATACATTGGGACAAGTAATTAATATATCCCCTGTCCGGGGCCCAACTGAGGCTCCCAGCAGGCTGTGCGGCCCCAATAGTATCTGAGGGATTCAGATATTTGGGGATCTTTGTCACCAGAGAGGAGCAATTATTCATACAATGAAACCTTACCCCGCAGTTGCTCCGCCTCTGGACAGATGTGGCACACTGGCACACCCTCCCCTTGTCACTCATGGGCAAGGCGGCGTTATATAAGATGATGTCTCTCCGAAGATTTCTATACGCCTTGCAGAACACACTGTTTCAGGTTCCACCAACCTTCTTTAAACAAGTATCCGGCGAACTCAGATTACTTCTGTGGCAGGGGAGAGCGGCACGGATAGCCTTAAGAGAGCTGCAAAGAGGCATTTACGAAGGCAGGCTGGCGATCCCGGACATTAGGAGTTACTTTCGGGCCTTGCAGCTCCTGATAACCCACGACTGGGTGTACACTGACCGGAATGAGCCCGCTTATAGGGTAGATAGAGCATCCATGCCGGACGAGAACCATGAAATTATCCTATACGCAGGCAAACAGAAACTGGGACTACCAAAACATACCGGGACTACGGTGCAATGCTGGACAGAGGCCAACAGATACCTGGGTTGGCACTCCAATTTAACGGCTATGACCCCGCTTTGGCACAGCGATCAGCTGAGGGAGGTAACAAGACTGCAGTGGTTTTCAGGTTGGAAGAGGGTTGAGATCGAGCACATGGGAGATATTTGGAGAGGAGGCTCCTTGCTCTCTTTCGAGACCCTTAGTCAGGAGTTTACCCTCGCCTCCACGCAGAGACTTCGGTACTACCAACTAGGCCATGCGCTCCGGAGTCACATCCGAGAGGGTAACTGCCTCCTGGACTTCTCCCCTCTGGAGGACAGATTGCTAGCTGACCCCATCCCAGAAAAAGGAATATCAGTGATATACCAAAAACTAATAAACAATTCTCCAGTCCCGATGGGACAGCTTCAGCAGACCTGGGCGGAGGATGTGGGAGGCATAGAGGATGAGAAGTGGGTGGATGCCCTGCAGAGCTCTCGGGACATAGCAATTCGAGCCAGGTTCAGGCTCATACAACTGAAAATCCTACATTGCGTATATTACCCACTCACCCTGCTACACAAATTGGGAAAGGGGGATTTACCTTTATGTACAAGGGGTTGTAAACAAGAGGGATCCTTTTACCACATTCTCTGGGATTGCCCGGTGATACAAACTTACTGGATAGAGGTGACTGACAAAATGACTGGGGCTCTGGGGACGAGTGTACCGATGTGTGCAAAGGGATTATTATTGATGATTCAGGGCGAAGAAGATTGGCCACGCCACACTAGGATATGGTGGTCATTAGCCGCCGGAGTAGCTAAAAGAAATATAGCAAGAAAATGGGGAGCCTCTCACCCCCCGACGGTAGCGGAATGTGAAACTGATAAGGACTGGTGCCTGAAGGCCGAAGAAGTGATTTACGAGGCCAGAGGGTGCCCAAAAAAATGGGAAAAAATATAGTCCCCATGGAGGACCTACAGAGGGCCATTGGTGGGGTTGTGACGGGGTGGTGAGACTTAGTAACTCTCTAAGATATAATAAATGATACAAAGACGGCCTTGCAGCTGGATTGAATTTTGGGATGTGGATGGTGAGGTTCTGTTCCCCAAAAAAGGGGTGACCACCCAAGAGAGGGGGTATGATGCCAAAATGTGATGTAATATGCTCTGTACCTTCAACAAAGTTTCTGTTCAATGAGCATTGTTATGAAAATAAAAAGACGTTTAAAAAAGAAATATGTTTTGTTTACTGTTTCCTTAAGTTTAGTGCCCTAAGCACCCGTTGTTGCATTCACACCCCTCAGATCTCGTTCTACGCCAGCTTTTTTCACATTTATTGTCCCTACCTGGGACTCTATTGCAGTCACCCACATTGTACTCAATCTTGGGAGATGCTTCCTATTGGTCTTTAATTGTGCCTCCATGCAAAGGAATTCCCTTATAGCGTCTTAGTTCTTGGGGAGCCATGAAGGCATATTCTTGGTAACTTGCCCTTCCATTGGGATCTCAGTGGGAAATCTTGTCTCCTCCATTGTAAACCCTTGTTTTCTCTTCCTTTGACAATTCTGCTCTTGTTTGTTTGGGTGCTTTTTATGGCAACTAAAACTGCAAATCGGTCTCCATACCAGCATCACTCTCCTACACTGCTTCATGGAGTATAGTTGTCTGAATATGCTGTTGAATGTTTGAGGGCTTGAATGCTGTATCAAAAGAGGTGAAACTGCCCCGCCTCCTCCAGGTGTCTCTGTCCCACCTGTGTTGTGATCTTGTCTGTCTTTCAGTGCTGTTGCAAGCAACTGCTGTTCTTTCACTACAAGCAACATGTTGTGCTTCTCCATTAGCCTCTCTGATTTCCTTAAACTTCAGTGCATCCCAGGTCCTGGCTGTGCCTCCCACCTTGCAGGCGGGGCATTGTCAGGTTCTTTCACTACTATCTTGGCTGCGTAGTACTCCAGTGGGGAAATGGGGGGCGGGGTGAGAATGGAAACTTATCATGTCTGAAAGTCCTAGAGACTTTATTGGTGTCCATCTTTGCGTTAGTGAGAGTACAGCTGCTCTCACTTTACTCTCCAACTCCACGGACACCATCACAACACCCAGGGCACTGAGAACAGCCAGAAAAGGAACATCCTGGCACCTGTATGGTCTGCAATGCTTCAATACTAGAACACACTGAAGTAAAGACTGAGGATGCTCCTGCCTTGCTCCTGAAAATAGACAGTAAAAGGCAGCCTATATCAATTGTGCCTAATAGGGTCACCAATGCGCCACCAAAGCCAAATGAAATCAATTTGTTCTACGCATAATCCTACCTCTCACAGTAGTGTTTTTTTTTTTGCCTGAATGATGTACTGTATATGTCCCAGGTGACTGCATTTGTCCCAGGAGAATATGTCTGAATTAACTATTCTCTGTAATGTCCATAGAATGAAAGCCATAAGTAATCCATCTGGCACATATGGAACATGTTTTTGTACACCATTTTATCCAATGGCTAGCTAAACAGTAAGACAAGATAACTCTGGACTCCAAGTCTAACCAATGTAGGTAAGCATTACACCTGCATTTATTGGTCTTTCAATTTGTAGATTAGATATTTAAATGCTTCATTATTTGTTAGCCAACTTATACTCATTAACAGTCCTCCAAATGCCCTCTGGTTCTGGCTAAAATGTCAGTAAATCTCCTGTACCACATGTAAAAGATGTAATCCAAAACCAATAATAACAAATAATTTTGCTTCCTTTTGGAATCTTGAGGTTATCTAACTCTACTATCCGCTTGTTGTCATTTGCCAGAAAAATTCTAAACTCTGCTGTAAATTCCTTAACGCTTCGTAAAAAGATTTTAAATTGTATACCATTGTCAACTGTGTTTTTCTTTTAAGGCACGTTTCCCATTGACTTGACCAAAACACGACTGCAGATTCAAGGTCAAGCACACGATGCAAAATTTATGGAGATACGATACAGAGGGATGGGGCATGCGTTTGCGAGGATATTCAGAGAAGAAGGTCTACGTGCACTGTACTCTGGGTAAATATATATGTTGTACAGATGAGTGGTTATTACTGGAAAATTGTACTTTCGAGGCCAGACCAAAGTGAGCAAGTGATGAAAAATAGGAATGACAAGTGGTCCAGTGTTACTATGTTTGAATATAGATTGATGAGTGGAAAGACAACTCCGCTGTCAAGTTTGCTGATCAGTTATCTGAACATCCCTGTGCTTAGAGAAGAAGGCTCAGATTCCTAAAACTTAAAGGGAAGAAAGTCTCCAATTTTCCCCTGTGGGCCTGCACCTCCTTTTGGAGTAAATTTCTGGCATTCAGAAAGAATTCCAGGAGAACTCTTGAGAAATCAGATCAAGTTCCTTATGCAGCAAGAAAAGTCAAATTATGTGGTGTAAAGAGGCATATTTTATGATAGTATTATTTCATTAGTTTGTCTTTTTCAGACATGGCTGCACTGTCTGTGAAAATATGTTACCATAGTAGTATTAAACACCCAAATACAGCCATTGCTGTGTCCTCTGTAGCTATCTTTTGATGGGTAACCAATTGTTTCCAAATGTTTTCCTTGTAGTCCTGACATTTAACATGGTATTGTATTTAAGCTTTTCATTGTTAGGTCCCAAGGGTCCTCTATCTTTTTTGTCTTGGAGAGTAAACTTTGCGTCTGCATTTTTAAGTGCATGCTTACTTAGGTTTTTAGTATTTTGTTTCATAAGCACCATCTAAGCTTACTGCTTTGCTTGCTTTCACATTTTTGGATGAGGCTGCTTCCTTGCTGAATCGCTGTCTTTCGGTATTCGAATCCACGTTTCATAGATTCAGATTTCTGTGGAGTTTCCTTTGTGAGCTGCTCTTTCATTGTCCTCTTGTTTCTCCTGTTTTCTCTCGCTCTTCTTTCGTATATTAACTCTGTTTGTGAGCCTCAAGTTCCCTTCTCCTTGTACTCCTTAGTAGTCAGGCAATCCAGTGATGATACGTTTATGAACCTATGTGACTTCATATAACTATTTCTGTTGGAGTTCATCCAGTTGCTGACTTAAACTATTGCCTCTCTCTGTAGTGTGGATCTGGTCACAATCTTCTGGTCTAACCTTTCTTCTATTCTTTCGGTTATCTGTCCAAGCTGTTTTTTTCATTAAAACACACAGTTTTACAATACACAGCATACAATGTACATTATTGTAAAGTATGCAAGTTGCTTCAGATGCTGTAAAATTACAGTATTTTAGAGGACAGTGGTCCCTAGACAATTGGATGAAATTTAAAGTTAAATATAGACCCAGTCAGTACTATATTGTCTGTCCAGCCGGACAGTTTTTTAATATACAGTGATTGTATAAAACCATTAAGACGAGAATTTACAAGCGGGACACAGCCTGCGTCCTGCTGACGTACATTTTACAAACAACATAAAGGAAGGGGGTTCAGGCAAGAAAAACGTGTCTGTAATTACATTGGATATAAGTACAACAGACAAATTACGTTGCGCACACCATTACAAATTAAGCATTATAATATAGCCAATGTATATGGTGTACAGTTGTCGACGACGTTTCGATCCCTTTTTAAATCAGTGGGATCATCTTCAGGACATTATTAATGGCATGCCTGTATAAAATAGCTCAATTACTTAAACGATACAATGAAGGCGAGAAAGAATTGGGGAAAAAGGAGGGGATATCCACGTAGACTAGTCCGCAATGCACTCAAACGAGCTTGGTATTGTCCCAGAGATGTCCTCCTAGAACCTAAGACTAAGAAAACACAGGACCGTATGATATGTGTCACTACTTTCACACCGGTATCACATGCCATCCGTAAAAGTATCATCAAACACTGGACAGTACTGAATGCAGGAGTACTGAATCTTGAACGCCCCTTGTTTGCCTTTCGCAAAGCCAAAAACATTAAAGATCATTTGGTACGAGCGGCTCTACCGCCCCCAGACACCAAAAATACTTTGAACGATCTTTGGGGCCTACCTCCTTTAACTGGACATGCTAAATGCGGGGATTGTATTGTGTGTGAATTGACAGTAGAAGGTAGAGATTTTGAATATGCCAAAATTAAGTTTGAGCGAAAAATGTTCTCGAATTGTAACACATGTAACATCATATATGCCATTGTATGTCCATGCAACAAGATATATATATAGGGCAAACAACTCAGAAAGCACGCTTACGAATTTGCCAGCATCGCAGCAGGATTCGTTGCAACACGCCAAATGCCCCATTAGTTGAACATTACAATGCCATGGGACACTCGGAAAATGATATGAAATGGACTATCATTAACGTGATTAAACCACCTCCCAGGGGAGGCGATATTCATCAATTACTCAATAAAGAAGAACTGAAATGGATCCTGAAAACTGGAAGTATACATACGGGTCTAAACCGCCTTGAAGATTGGACCTCCTTGCTCTAATTGTCCACCATCAATAAGATGTGCTGTTAAAATTCTGCTTTTATGGTTAAAATGGATTTTAATATTGATGTCACTGCATTTTCATGCTCACAATCATATTGCACTATGAACCTTATCTGTACACAATTACACCTTGCAATATGGCCATTCCAACCCTAGGCCTTAACGTTATGGAGCGCCATCCTTGGTTGTTTTTGTTTAAATTGAATTGTAATTTTGTATTATATTGGTTGCATATGCAAACATTGCCCCTTAAAAAAATGTATTAACCACTGGCTGTGAAGGCATACAATTCCTCACCCTACTGGTGTCCTTATGTTTTTTGCCAACTCTAATATGGCCGCCTAGTTAGGTAGACCTTCTAGCAATACCAACAACCGGTCACATGACCAACCCTTGATCAGCTGATCGCAATATTAACAGCCGCTATCATGGCCTTTTGCTACTCATGCGCGGGAGTTATTCGCACTCTGACGGGGAATGTTCCTTAAGCCTTGATCTGGTACACAATTACAACTTGCAAAATATCCGACTCTATTTTAGACCTTATCTTCCTTGGTTGTTTTTTGGTTAAATTCGTAATGTAATTTTGCTTTATATCGGTTGTATATGCATACATTGCCCTTATGAATAATGTTTCGACTTCTGTTTCAAATGGTACACAATTCATCACTTTCGTGGTGTCCTTGCATGCCCTATACCAATTCTAACATGGCCGCCTAGCTAGGTAGTGAAATCAGCTGTACTAGTACCTGGTCACATGACCTTCCCTTGATCACCTGATTGTAATATTACTAGCCGCCTTCATGGCCCTTGCTACCAATGCGCTGAGGATCTGCTCGCGCTCGCACTCCCGCGGGGACTGCCCCTGAAGCCTTGACTCGCTCGGTAAGTAATCCAACTGAGCAGGTTTTTAGACTCTATCACCGCCCCTACTTATTTCCCTCACTGAGTAATAATTGTCCTTGAAATTTGTCTTAGGCCTAATCACGGAGTACGCAGAAGCGGCTCCATTGCAACTCTGGCACGCTCCCTATTAAGGTAAGCTTTGCCTTGCTTGTTGCCGGTTATACTTAGCCCCATTGCTGTGGTAGCCCCACTCATGTGAACCCTCTCTTCTAGGTTGCTCCCTTAATTGTTGCGGTCCCCGCAGTCATCGTGGTTCACCTAATCCTCGTTGGTAAGGACCTCCCATGCCTTGCACCTTTAATCTAGCCCCCTTGTAATCTCTGTTAACTTAATTCTCCCTTCATAATTAGGCGCTGATTTAACACGCCAGATGGTGTCCCCCACATCTGCCTCTGAATTGACAGGCACACCATCTCGCAGTAAGCGTGCGCTTTCTTTCTTTCCTCGCGCATCTACTTGTGTGGTCATCACGATTAGCAATCCTTGACAGTTTCTCACATGGCCTTCTCCTCATGAGACCACTGTAATTCACGCAACGTATCGGCGCGTACTTGGTTGTTTTCGAGACACGGCCTTTTTCATAGTCACTAGATCCTCTTTCACCAGAGCATGCCACATGCATTCTGGTTCACATCTTTCCTTGAACCTCTTTCTGGTAATACTTAGAGGCTTACTTGGTCACGGCCAATTCATGTACGTCACTTGAAATAAATTGAATCAGTTTATGTGTATCACTTTCTCCCTCGGCATAATTTTTGTCCTTTTCTCCTTTTTTCCCCCCCTCCCTTTTCCCCAATTCTTTCTCGCCTTCATTGTATGGTTTAAGTAATTGAGCTATTTTATACAGGCATGTCATTACTAATGTCCTGAAGATGATCCCACTGATTTAAAAAGGGATCGAAACGTCGTCGACAACTGTACACCATATACATTGGCTATATTATAATGCTTAATTTGTAATGGTGTGCGCAACGTAATTTGTCTGTTGTACTTATATCCAATGTAATTACAGACACGTTTTTCTTGCCTGAACCCCCTTCCTTTATGTTGTTTGTAAAATGTACGTCAGCAGGACGCAGGCTGTGTCCCGCTTGTAAATTCTCGTCTTAATGGTTTTATACAATCACTGTATATTAAAAAACTGTCCGGCTGGACAGACAATATAGTACTGACTGGGTCTATATTTAACTTTAAATTTCATCTAATTGTCTAGGGACCACTGTCCTCTAAAATAGTCAATGTACCCAAGGTCCCTGACCAATAGCATATTGGGTTCCCTTGTTTTTTGTAACAGTAAAATTACAGTAGGCTCTTTTAGAAAGAAGCTAAACAGAATAAAGTTGCATAGTGGAAAGAACTGGATGGTCTAAGGGGTTGGTTGGTACATGTGTGACTTGAGCTAGAAAAAAGAAGTCAACAATAAGCAATTTTAACAGGAGGGGACCAGGACTTAGACAAAGTGGCCTAATTTTCATTCTTTGCTTAAACCTTGTTCTTAATGTATTTTTCTTCAATGGCTGATAGTCATCCAAAAGGAGGAAATGCTGGAGTAAGATCAATTTTGATGTTTGATATAGTTGCAACTAGAGCATGATTTGCCCGTAATGTGTCTGGCAAAATTCATTTATTACCATACAAAAGTACAGTTGTACTTGTGCCCTGATCTTCAGATCCCAAGTCATTTTAGCATTCAAACGGTGCAGTGCCTGAACTTTTTCAGACCAGTTTTTTTCTCTTAACCATGCTGGGATGGCACCGGTATACCACTCATGAATGGCATGGAATTGTATGAATTGTAGAATAGAGAGGTGGTATTGCTGCTGATTTGAACTGACCCATTTAATAATGCATGTAGATCCTTTGCTTTTATTCCTTAGCTCCTCTCAAGGTTTGTGTAATTTTGGAGGCATTTGTGACTATGATGTTACATTGGTCTTCTGTTTGGGCCTTTTAGCTTCCAGTTGTTTACCATCGTCATTTCCCTGTTTGAACTTTAAGGTGTTACACTGACTTAACCGTGGGTGGTAAACATGGTGGCTGTTGATTTTGAGAGTTACTATTTAATGTCCCTACTTGATGACAGAATTTGACTGGCTAGAAATATAATTATAAGTAAGACTAGTAGGGAACATAGTAGGGATCCAATGGTTTAGACGTGGGAGTCAGCAGTTCATGTATATTTCTTGAAAAAGGACCACACACGTTTTCAAAAGTGGACAGGAAACAAAAATCCTGTAACGGAGAGTACATTTAGTTTATATATGACTTGCTCTTTGAGCCATTCCTCTACTGTCTGTCTAATGTCAGATTTCTGGAAACGGAGTGTAGGAAGGTGGAATCTGACTATATGGTTGCCCCCACTTTTTTTATGGTGTTTTGCTGGTTTATGACTTAGTTGGACTGGGACCCTGCTATTCAGGGCCCCAGTCTATCTGCTCTCTCTAAACGACATGGAGTGCACTCTAGGTGCACTAGTGATTGGATACTGTGGTGCCTTATGAGTCCCTAGTATATGGTACCTTAGGTGCCAAGGGCATAGGTACTTCACAGGCCTACCAGGGGCTGCAGCATATATTATGCCACCCCTGGGAAGCAGTCTAAATCTGACACCACAGGCCTGCTACTGCAGCCTGGGTGAGGTGGTGCTAGCACCCCTCACTGAGATATAGGTTTCCTATATCTCTCCTGCACACACATATAACCCTATCAGTCACCCCTATGGCAGGCCCTATCAATCCTGAGGGCAGGGTGCTTGGCTTCTATGTGAGGGGGTGCCTCTGCATGAGCAGGGCCCCTCTGCAGTTCTCAGAGTCCATTCTCTGGTGCTGTTTGTGGATGCGGTTAAACCATATACTCTTAAGTGCATTATATCCTTGCGGTAGAATGCTAACTTTGGAATGGCTGCATCAAAACATGTCGTGTTTGGTGTCAAACATCTTGGAATACTACCCCCCGCCAATCTTGGCGGCGGGGGTAGCATTCCACCCTTCTAGAGGGAGAAGACATGTACCTGCTGTGGAAACGCGGTAGAATCCTAAAGAGCCCTGGCATCACAAAATGGATGCCACCAGTCACAGACACTGGGCTGCCCTCCTGCTGATGACCGAAACTCACAGTGGAGGAAGCCCAACAATAGGCATCCTGTCACAGGGAGGTGTAACCACCTTCCAGACAGGGTTTAGTGTATTGGGGCTGGGTGGGTGCACTCTTAGAGTGCTTTGAAGTCCTGCACTGGGGGAGCAGAAGGCTCCTCTGTGCATATGCCAGTTCAAACCAGCTCAGGGGCTACCTGCCCCTGCTCTGGCGCGAAACTGGACAAAGGGAAGTGGGTGTAGCCACCCCTCCCTTGACCCTCCCATAGGTGGGGTCATAGAGCTAGTCCATCCCCTCTTTTTAGTATAAGAGGGGGAACCTTGCCATTGCAAAGCAGATAACCCCTGGACGACGCTCTACAGAAGAATCCTGGCCCTTCGACGTTCCACTACCTTTGGAAGACAGAAGAATCTCCCTTGGAGTCAAGGAGTGACTCCCCTGCTTGGCAGGCACCAAAAACGACAACGACGGTCGCAAACTACGCCGCTCCCGCCGGAGTCCGAAGTCCCTGCAGCCCAAGAAGTGGATTTCCTGACCTCTCCCAGGCCATCGTGAGTCCCCAGCGAAGCTGAGGCAAGTGGACCCCACGAGTAACGAGGAACCGCGACCCCTGGGTACCGTGCACTATTGTCGAGTGCAACCCCTTCACAACGTTCTACGAACTTGTGCTTTGGACCACGTGTGGTCCCGACCTCCAGCAGGAATCCCTCCGAAGATCAGAGGCCTACACCGTCCCGAGTGACCGTGGGCCCCTGTTGAGTGATTCCGCCCGAGGTGTCTTCGCGATCCCTTGCCCGCTGGCTTGGGGGTCCCCAGAAGACTTCCTAAAGAAACCAAAGGGCTCCCCTGGTTGCTCCAGGCCTGCCCTGACTTACCCTCGCTGGGTGAGTCCCTCAGACCTTGCTGGTCTGCGCCATCGACTTTTCTTCATCTCCCCGAGACTTGCGGCTGCCAAGGCTTGTTGGCTCCGATCGAGTTGCCGACACCGCAGTCAGCTGCAGACGTCGAGGGACACACCGAATCCAGCTCCTGGTCGTCGTCGACGCCTCCTGGACCACGTGGCTGAAGAGTCAAGGCACCTGCAACCGACCTGAAGCGACCGACGACGGTGGGCATCCATCTTCCTTGCCCCGGGTCACTGCCAAGTGACTTTGAACACTGTCCCCTCTGCTTTCAGGTCATCCTTCTTCAGAATCCAGGCTTGGATTCCACCGGACACTTCTTCAGCTCCCGCAAGCAGCAAGTCTTCTTTGTTCGCCATTGAAAACGACGCCGCGACCCGACACCAAAGGACACCTGTGCACCCGGCTTCCCTGGGTGAGGTAACTCCAGCACTACGGTGCTCCTGTGGGTGTGGGCCCTAGAATTACTTACCCTGTAAGTGACTTGCTTGTAGGTTCTCCCGAAGTATCCTAAAACTCTTTATTTCCAACCGCGACTTGCCCCATTGAAGTTAACGGCGATTCGCGCCTGTGTATCCACACTGCACGCGTCCCCCGTGGGTCCTTTACTTACCTGCCTTGGGTGGTTTCGTGAGGCCCCAGCACTTCTGAAGGCCCTAGGCCTTGTCTCCTTGCAAGTCGTTGTTTCTAAGTCTCTTACTTAGTATATGGTCTGGTACGCCCCTAGGGCCCCAGCCATATTTTGTGCTTAACTTATTGTGAAACGTTGATTTGTGCATATGTTTGTCTTCTAATCTCATAAAGAGATTAGTAGAGAGTTATTTAGAAATAAATACATATATATTTGATATATATACCTGTGTGGTGTCTTTTCATTTGGTGATTCAAGAGATTATATGGTAAAACAAGCTGCTTTACATTCCTCCGAGACTTAGCCTGAAGGCTGCTCTCCACAGCTACCACTAGGATAGCTTTCTTTAAAAGGTTGTCTTAAACCTATCTACCATAAGAGTCGATTTGCCCTGGTGCAAGGTGTCCACTTTAATTAGTGAACAGCATATACCAGGCCAACTTCTCACATTGGTGGCAGCGGTGGGATTCCAGCTTGCCACTGTTTTACCAGAAAATCTCTATTTGAATTACTAACTGAAAACCATTATAGGTACTCAAGGTACATATAAAGTCAAGCTTAGTATCAATAAGTTCTACTGAACTTAGAGCTGTGTTCCAAGGGATAGCACACCCTTTCCACAGCTCAAGCTAGGATCAGTAGGCCACAAACTAGTGTAGGTAGTACAACACTGCACAACACTAGAATGTCCTTAAAGGGTGGGCCCAGTGGATCCACTCAGCCTCAGTATAAGGACATGGCTTTCTCTGACTTGAGAGCCATGTGTGTTGACAGACACCTGAGACTAGGACAGAGTCCCTCAACACTACACCTGATAGATCTGCTGACAGCAGATGACCTTAGATTGGCTCTAGGAGCTAAGGGGTCTGAATCAGTGGGTGGGTCAATCATAGTATCTGGGTCAGATGAGGACAATCCGAATGACCAAGACTCTGTGGTTGAAGGGCCAGGCTTCAAGGAGCCTGAACAGGACAGAGGAGTTCTCCCTAAGAGAACTGGCAGAGTGGATGAGAGGCACAGATCCCCTTCCAGGGAATCTGAGCACTCTTATCACTCTGGCAGAGAATTTGTCCAAGAGAGGAGCTCATACTTTAACTTAAGAGAGACCTCCTCTGAGAGAAGGTGCAAACTGCTCCAGTATGAGGAAGCCAAAGTGGCCCTCAGAACCAAGCAGTTGGCACTGGATAGAGAAGCCCTGGAGATCCAGAGAGCTTCCAGAAGGGAGGGTTTAGAACCCCCTGGTGGCAGCAACAGTGTCCCTAGAGGCAGAGAATATATTCCTGACCATAGGAACCTGAGCAAGGTTGTTCCTCCCTACCAGAGTGGGGATGATATCCACAAGTGGATAACTGCTATGGAGAGGGCCTGTAGAGTACAGCAGGTCCCCCAAAAGCAGTGGGCAGCAATCTTGTGGCTCTCCTTTTCAGATAAAGGTAGAGACAAGCTCCTCACTGTTAGAGAAGAGGATGCTGATGATTATGAGGTCCTGAAGAGTGCACTGATAGATGGGTTTGGCTTAACCACTGAAGAGTACAGGTTGAAGTTCAGAGATACCCAGAAGGCACAGACTCAGGACTGGACAGACTTTGTAGATTGTGCATCCAAGGCTCTGGAGGGTTGGCTGGTTGGCAGTAGGGTTACTGATTTCAAAGGATTTTATAATCTAATGATGAGAGAACAGATCCTTAATAATTGTCAAAACCAGCTTTTACACCAGTACCTGGTGGACTCTGATCTGACCTCTCCCCAAGAATTGGGAAAGAAGGCAGACAAATGGGTCAGAACCAGGGTAAGGCCTAAGAATCAGGGTGGTGACCACAAGAAAGATTCTACCAAGTCCCAAGAGAAAGGTGGGGATAAATCCAAGGATAAGTCCACTACAGGGCCCCAAAATTCCTCTTCTGGGGGTGGGTCCCAAACTCCTTCCTCTCCTGAAAAGAAACCCTATTGCCATGTCTGTAAAAAGCCTGGGCACTGGAAATCTGATCCCAGTTGTCCCAGGAATGGCAATAAAGAAAATGTTCCTCCAACAACTACTACCACCCCTCCTGGTACTACCAGTAGTAATCCTCCAGTTGGGAGTAGTGCACCCAAAAAGTTAGGTGCTTTTGCAAGAGGAACAGAGGTGGGCCCTAGTTTAGACAGGACCCCCTCAACAGACTCCTCAGATTCTGATGGTGGTGTAGGATATGCCACCTTTACCATGGGTCCCATAGCATTGGGCAGGTACAGATTGGAGCCAATAATTAATGGTCAGAAAGCTGTGGCATTTAGGGACACAGGGGCTAGTGTCACCATGGTGGCAGGGAAACTAGTCCCCCTCACCAGCTTTTACCTGAGTTTAAATACCAGGTGACCAACATTGATGGTGTCAGAACAGATCACCCCATGGCCATAGTCAATCTCAGCTGGGAGGGGGTCACAGGCCCAAAAAGAGTGGCAGTGTCCCCAACCTTACCTGTAGATTGCCTGATGGGCAATGATCTGGAAATTTCAGCCTGGGCTGAAATTGAACACCAAACCCATCTGAAGATGTTGGGTGTCCCTGTAAAGGTTAGTGGGGCTGTGATGGCCACAGCCCCAGCCCAAGATTTTAGAGAGATGGAGCCTGGAAGAATGGCCCACTCTCCCCCAGAAGAGAGCACAAGGGTTGAAGAAAAGTCTTCTTCCCTCCAGACAGTAGGTAAGGGTCAGCCTCCTCAGGGAACTGACCCTACCCCTAGTGAAGGAACTGCCACAGAGGTAGTCAGGCCTGGCCTGGCCACCCCCTGATGGCAGAGGACCCTTACAAGGTGGTACCCAGTCTGGAGCAGGTAACCTGCCCCTCTCTACCCTGCCTCAGTCAGCCCAGGGCTGCAGAGGTCAGGGAGGTCAGTGGACCCCCAGGGCCCCCTGTCCAGAGGAACCCCCCATCAGCAGATTAGGGGCACCCAGGCTAGTAGCCCTAGCCAGGTAGAAATTCCTCAACCCACTGAGGGATCCCCCATACCTTTATGTAGGGACCTCCCCCAGAAGGACTCTGTTAGGCAAGGGCAAACCTGGGACCAAAAGGTTCCAAACATGCCATGTCCCTCCAGTGTTCCACCCAAAGGGACCCAACCCCCGGCTGTAGGCAGTCAAAGGTTGACCCTTAGAGCAGAGTACCACTCAGTCATGGAAAGACAGGCATACATGGTGACCAGTGAGCTGAGAAAGCTGAGGCCAACATTCCTAGGGCCACACTTCCCTACTCAGACACCTCACCAGCCTGGTACTTTACCAAAGCACACCACAGGTAGTGATTCCCCATGGTGGAGACCCTCTCATACCCTTAGGGTGAGGGATTGCTTAGTGGACCATAAGACAGGGGGCAACCATGCTAGTGCAGGTGCTTCCTTATATGGCCACTTAGTCAATAAAGGCTCAACTGGCCAAGGTTAGCCTTATCTCCTTTCGTTTGGGGGGTTATGTAGGAAGGTGGAATCTGACTATATGGTTGCCCCCACTTTTTTTATGGTGTTTTGCTGGTTTATGACTTAGTTGGACTGGGACCCTGCTATTCAGGGCCCCAGTCTATCTGCTCTCTCTAAACGACATGGAGTGCACTCTAGGTGCACTAGTGATTGGATACTGTGGTGCCTTATGAGTCCCTAGTATATGGTACCTTAGGTGCCAAGGGCATAGGTACTTCACAGGCCTACCAGGGGCTGCAGCATATATTATGCCACCCCTGGGAAGCAGTCTAAATCTGACACCACAGGCCTGCTACTGCAGCCTGGGTGAGGTGGTGCTAGCACCCCTCACTGAGATATAGGTTTCCTATATCTCTCCTGCACACACATATAACCCTATCAGTCACCCCTATGGCAGGCCCTATCAATCCTGAGGGCAGGGTGCTTGGCTTCTATGTGAGGGGGTGCCTCTGCATGAGCAGGGCCCCTCTGCAGTTCTCAGAGTCCATTCTCTGGTGCTGTTTGTGGATGCGGTTAAACCATATACTCTTAAGTGCATTATATCCTTGCGGTAGAATGCTAACTTTGGAATGGCTGCATCAAAACATGTCGTGTTTGGTGTCAAACATCTTGGAATACTACCCCCCGCCAATCTTGGCGGCGGGGGTAGCATTCCACCCTTCTAGAGGGAGAAGACATGTACCTGCTGTGGAAACGCGGTAGAATCCTAAAGAGCCCTGGCATCACAAAATGGATGCCACCAGTCACAGACACTGGGCTGCCCTCCTGCTGATGACCGAAACTCACAGTGGAGGAAGCCCAACAATAGGCATCCTGTCACAGGGAGGTGTAACCACCTTCCAGACAGGGTTTAGTGTATTGGGGCTGGGTGGGTGCACTCTTAGAGTGCTTTGAAGTCCTGCACTGGGGGAGCAGAAGGCTCCTCTGTGCATATGCCAGTTCAAACCAGCTCAGGGGCTACCTGCCCCTGCTCTGGCGCGAAACTGGACAAAGGGAAGTGGGTGTAGCCACCCCTCCCTTGACCCTCCCATAGGTGGGGTCATAGAGCTAGTCCATCCCCTCTTTTTAGTATAAGAGGGGGAACCTTGCCATTGCAAAGCAGATAACCCCTGGACGACGCTCTACAGAAGAATCCTGGCCCTTCGACGTTCCACTACCTTTGGAAGACAGAAGAATCTCCCTTGGAGTCAAGGAGTGACTCCCCTGCTTGGCAGGCACCAAAAACGACAACGACGGTCGCAAACTACGCCGCTCCCGCCGGAGTCCGAAGTCCCTGCAGCCCAAGAAGTGGATTTCCTGACCTCTCCCAGGCCATCGTGAGTCCCCAGCGAAGCTGAGGCAAGTGGACCCCACGAGTAACGAGGAACCGCGACCCCTGGGTACCGTGCACTATTGTCGAGTGCAACCCCTTCACAACGTTCTACGAACTTGTGCTTTGGACCACGTGTGGTCCCGACCTCCAGCAGGAATCCCTCCGAAGATCAGAGGCCTACACCGTCCCGAGTGACCGTGGGCCCCTGTTGAGTGATTCCGCCCGAGGTGTCTTCGCGATCCCTTGCCCGCTGGCTTGGGGGTCCCCAGAAGACTTCCTAAAGAAACCAAAGGGCTCCCCTGGTTGCTCCAGGCCTGCCCTGACTTACCCTCGCTGGGTGAGTCCCTCAGACCTTGCTGGTCTGCGCCATCGACTTTTCTTCATCTCCCCGAGACTTGCGGCTGCCAAGGCTTGTTGGCTCCGATCGAGTTGCCGACACCGCAGTCAGCTGCAGACGTCGAGCGACACACCGAATCCAGCTCCTGGTCGTCGTCGACGCCTCCTGGACCACGTGGCTGAAGAGTCAAGGCACCTGCAACCGACCTGAAGCGACCGACGACGGTGGGCATCCATCTTCCTTGCCCCGGGTCACTGCCAAGTGACTTTGAACACTGTCCCCTCTGCTTTCAGGTCATCCTTCTTCAGAATCCAGGCTTGGATTCCACCGGACACTTCTTCAGCTCCCGCAAGCAGCAAGTCTTCTTTGTTCGCCATTGAAAACGACGCCGCGACCCGACACCAAAGGACACCTGTGCACCCGGCTTCCCTGGGTGAGGTAACTCCAGCACTACGGTGCTCCTGTGGGTGTGGGCCCTAGAATTACTTACCCTGTAAGTGACTTGCTTGTAGGTTCTCCCGAAGTATCCTAAAACTCTTTATTTCCAACCGCGACTTGCCCCATTGAAGTTAACGGCGATTCGCGCCTGTGTATCCACACTGCACGCGTCCCCCGTGGGTCCTTTACTTACCTGCCTTGGGTGGTTTCGTGAGGCCCCAGCACTTCTGAAGGCCCTAGGCCTTGTCTCCTTGCAAGTCGTTGTTTCTAAGTCTCTTACTTAGTATATGGTCTGGTACGCCCCTAGGGCCCCAGCCATATTTTGTGCTTAACTTATTGTGAAACGTTGATTTGTGCATATGTTTGTCTTCTAATCTCATAAAGAGATTAGGAGAGTTATTTAGAAATAAATACATATATATTTGATATATATACCTGTGTGGTGTCTTTTCATTTGGTGATTCAAGAGATTATATGGTAAAACAAGCTGCTTTACATTCCTCCGAGACTTAGCCTGAAGGCTGCTCTCCACAGCTACCACTAGGATAGCTTTCTTTAAAAGGTTGTCTTAAACCTATCTACCATAAGAGTCGATTTGCCCTGGTGCAAGGTGTCCACTTTAATTAGTGAACAGCATATACCAGGCCAACTTCTCACACGGAGTATTCATTTTTTCGCAACCGCAAGTGGTGTTACCCAGCACCTCAATTGAGGAGTAGTCTCTGGATATGACATTGTGTTGTGTAGTTTAACCGTTGACCTCACTAGGCCTCCAGTGATCCGAGCACTGGTTTGTATTGATCTCCCAGTAGGGTCTCAGTCTCTGACACTCCCGGACTGTGTGGATTATATTGCAGCCAGGTTGGTGGCATCTCCAGCAATCTGATGAAGGGGAGGTTCTCGCCTTTACCATCCGGTGTGGGGACCAGTGCCACTTATGTAGGATTTTGTAGTACCCTAGCTTCAGTGTGGATTCTCGGAGGTATTTATAATGGTGTAGTAGGAGATCTGTCCAGTCGTCTATAATTTATTTTAAGTGTAAACTGTGTATCCACAAGTTCCTTAGTCGAGACCCAGGCGGGCCTGAGTAAAGTTCTTGTATGATGATGTTATATAATTCTGAGGCCATTACATAACCCTAAGATCCCCTCCTTAAAACGTTCCCCAGGTGCTGAAGTGTTACCTCAGAGGGGATCTTGGCAAGGGGGGCGTCCTAGTACTATTGTGGGACCTGCAACAATTGTTGATATCTCCAGAACTGCTTAGAGGTGAGTGCAAACTTGGTGCGTGCATCAGTTAAAGACATTATATTGCCTTCTGATAGTAATTGGTCCATTGTTGACGCCCTGGCACCTGAGAAATCTGACCAGGGCCATGACTTTTTTGAGGCAATTGTGATCAATTTCTGGCCCTGTAAGTGTTATTGTGTTCATAGGAGATATTGCACAGGAGATGGGAGGCAAGGTGCGTTTCTTAAGTACACCATGAACTGCTATAGGCATGAAACTCCCAGACGGAATGAAGAAAAATTAGAAAGGATTAGAATAGTCAAACTAGTACCAAAGGGGCCGGCAGCTTTGGTTGATTTCAGTTTTACTTTTGCAGCAGTGGTGATTATTAACTTGAGCACAAATATAGTATTGGTTAATTGGCACCTATATTGAAAGATGTACTGTAGATATATTCATTCTATCACCTATGTTTTCCTTAAAAACTAATAAAAAGTGTTGTTAAAAAATAATCCAGCATTGGTTATAGATGCACTGCTTTTATTTGGGCTGAACAGATCAGTGACAAACGGTAGACATCAGACCACGTCATTAGTACAAAACAGCATTTGCATCACTGTGCTGATAATAGGGGGAACCATGTGTCCTCACCTAGTTTCATAATCCCCTGGATCCCCTTAATTTAACGATGACTCCTTTAACCCTTCTAGCTATCCTAACTCATATTAACAATTCCCCTTCAATGCCCGTGGTGATAGATCCGAGACAGCACAGTCATCACGCTAGTCTACCTTCCTCCCCCCCCACTGTTAAATAGCTCTAACTCCCCTAGCTCCACTGCTCACTGCACCTCCCCGTTTCTCCCCAGGACCCCTTCCCCCAGCCCAACCCACACACCCGACCTGCTCCCACAGGCCTCTAGGGGCCTCTATCCATCCGACCCCACCTCCCCTATCCTACCCATCCCTCCGAGCACGCAGCTCCATTTCCCAGAACCCCTTCCCTCAGGTCTCAGTCATTCACCACCTGCCCTACTTTCCCCTGCCCCCACTAGCTCTCTACTGCTGCAGGGCCCCCTGAACCTATCCTCTCAATCCCATTCACACACTTCTTTGGAAGGCCGACTTAACGAGATAGCACTTAAGGCAGAGGTTCGTAGCCTATTACATATCTCTAAGGAACTGTCAGCTAACGCAAGACCAAGGTGCTCCATTATGGACAATCACCACCTCCGCTCGCTCCCAGCTAGTGGGTGTACCTGGCGCCCTGCCCCTCTCTATACTCGGCGGTCACCATCTCACATCACCCACATACCCCATAGGTTGGGCCTCCGCTCCGCACCCTAAGACCCTTCTCGCCCCTCCAGATGTAAAGCCTCCTTGTCTGATAAGGATATTCATTCTCTCCTACTTTCATATGATCCGGCACATCACCCCACCGTATCAAACTTGCAACAAATTGAAGCCATCGCCACTGATCCCTTCAGGGAACCTAGGACAGGCACCAGAACTTTAAACGAGAACAACCTCACTAGAGTCACCACCACTCTACCTATACCGACGGACACTAACATAAGACTCAAATGCGTGCTCCTAAACTGTAGATCGGCTGTTAAACACGCTGCAGACATTGCCGACCTCATCCTTGCCCAGGAACTTGACCTTGTTATGTTGACGGAAACTTGGCTAAATGAATCAGCTGCTCCCATCCTGGACTTTTTAATACCTCCCAATTATGATATCATTAGGTTGGACAGATCTAGTGGTCATGGTGGAGGTATCGCATGTTTACATCACAGCAATGTAACAGTGAACGTACTACATGCCGACCTCCTGCCATCTTGTGAATACCTTTGTATTGAAGTGTCCGGTTGCAACAACCACTCATGCAAACTGCACACGTTTTACCACCCCCCTCGTGACAACCTTCCCTTCACAGAGCAGATAATGGACATCATCTCGGCCAATGCTTATTTTCATGGCACTCAGATCTTCCTGGGAGATTTCAACCTCCACTGGAACGATGGTAATTATGTGGTGGTCACTAGCCTTAAATCCTTCCTACTTGACCTCAACCTAATCCAAATCTGTGACAGCCCTACTCATATCAAAGGAGCTACCTTAGATCTTGTCATTGGTAAGCCCAACTCCATCCTCCTTGATTCGATCCTCCCATGTGATTGGTCAGACCACTTTTGCATCACCTTCCTCATCTTGGAATCGGTAAGAACAAGTAGAGCCCAGCCTAAGAACCCAAAACAGCTGAAAAGATGTCTACGGAACATCAACTCTCAAGATCTGACTGTTCTCTGCGATAACATCCTGCCCCCTCCCTTGAACATGTCGGATGTCCACGACCTTACGGCTCACTATAACCAATCAATGCTTAAGGTACTAGACTCAGTTGCACCGCTACAGTTTAAAAGAATGTCCACTAAACTCTCCAAACCATGGTTCAATGATAGTCTTAATTCCGAAAGAAGAAATTTAAGACTTGCTGAAAGGATGTGGCGATCCCATCCCTCCCTTGAACATCTCTACCATTTGAGATCCCTGAGAAGCATTTACAATAAACGCATCAGATGCTCTAAGGCCACCTCTTTCAGAACTCAACTAGACCAAGCAAAAATCCGTCCCAAAAAACTGTTCGAACTCATCAAGTCCCAAGCCAACAGTCATCCTAATCTCTCATCTCTGGGTCAAGGGTCAGTGCTGAACTGTGAAGAATTCGCTGATTTCTTCACGGATAAGACTATTAAGATTGAAACTGAATTACGCTCTGCCCTTGATCACCTGTCGATCAGTCCACCGAACACCCTCCGTCCCCCAACTATGGATATCAATGACCCTGCGCAGTCCCACCTCCCCAAAAACAATGCATCCTGGAGCCTGTTTCAAACCTTGGATGAATGCGCCATACGCAAAATGATGTCAACTTTGAAACCGTCCAATCACTACAACGACCCTCTGCCATCGAACCTTTTCCCGGAAGTGAGATCCTCCTTACTAACACTTTGGACTACGATCGTAAATGCATCACTTCGGCAAGGTGTCTATTCCGGACTGCCTAAAATCGGGTCAAGTTACCCCGATCCTAAAGAAACCATCTGCTGATCCCACGGACCTTCATAACTTTCGCCCAATCTCTAACATCCCCACCTTGGCAAAGCTCCTGGAGAAATGTGTGCTCGCCCAACTCTGTAACCACATCGACCATTTCCAACTCTTGGACCAATGCCAATCTGGCATCCGCCCGGGCCATAGTACAGAGTCTGTGCTAACGCACATCGTCGATGATGCGTTAAGAATGTTGGACCACAATGAGTCGTGCCTTTTGATCCTTCTTGACCTTTCATCAGCATTCGATACGGTCAAACATGATAGCCTAATCGACCTCCTGGAACGCAGGATGGGGCTGTCGGGGCCTGTACTTAACTGGTTCTCTTCGTTCCTTCAGAACAGATCCCAAAGCTTCAAGGTGAACCAATCCCTGTCCCATCCGTCTCCGGTCACTCTGGGGGTTCCCCAAGGTTCAGCACTTTCTCCCACGCTCTTTAGCTTGTTCATGGAGCCTCTGACAGAAATTCTGAAATCATCCAGCATTCACTATCACATGTATGTGGACGATAACCAACTATACCTGAAGATCGCCTCCCCCGAAGACATTCAATCCCTCAACTCAGTCCTGCTAGAAACACAAAGCTGGCTGACACGTAGCCACCTGAAGCTCAATGCTCTAAAAACTGAATTCCTCCTAATCTCACCCCATAAACAATCTCCGGTCATGGAACAATGGTTGAATCAGCTCACGGCTCTTAACTGTAGACCTCACCTCGTTGACTCTGCATCCTCTCTGGGTATTATATTAGACAAAAGTCTGAACATGCAGAAGCACATCAGTTCCCTCACCAAAGGAGCAAACTTCCAACTCCGCATCCTTAGAAAGCTCAAACCATATCTCCCTGCTCATAACCTAAAGGTTGCAGTGCAAGCACTAGTAATCTCAAAGCTGGACTATGGTAGCGCAACGCTCTGCGGCTTGCCCAGAGTGAAGACGGCTCCTCTGAGGGTTGCCCTAAACTCTGCTGCTAGTCTCATAACGGGGACAAAAAAATGTAACCATATTTCTCCGGACTTGCTGGCCCTGAATTGGCTTCCATATGAAGCCCGAATACAGTTAAAAATTGCTTGCATGGCACACAAAGCCATCCACTTCAAGACCCCGCTGTACCTCGCTCAGAAACTGGAGCTCTCATGTGGTTCAAGAGCCTCCAGAAGCGCCAGCACCCTTCTGCTCAAACCACAAAAATTCAAGAAAAAAAAGACTTACAATCGAGCCTTCTCAGGTATGGCTCCGAGGATCTGGAACTCTCTTCCCCCCGAAGTCAGGATGAACCCTTCCACGGTCCTCTTCAAAAAAGAAGTTAAAGAGCTCCTGATGAAGAAATTTTTGCCTCAGTCTGGCTACTCCATTTGTTTCCAGGGCCATACCCGCTGATGTGTTGCCCAGCTGCCTGGCTCACGTGAATGTCTGACATTTTGAAACTGTGATTATTTTTTTTTTTTCATTTGTGTTTATTCTGTTTTGTTTGCTTGTACCCTTCTTGATGCATAAACTTGAAAGCGCTCTGATACCCTCGGTGGTCATGTTCGCGCTATATAAAACTTTCTAAATAAATACCTGACTCTCCCATGTTTCAACCTCGCTCCCTTAGAGTTCGTCCTGATCTCCACTCAGCTCCCTTTAAATATTGCAGATGTACACGCTATGGTTCAGCCGTGCTTATAGATTATAATATGTTTTCTTTCTCGGTATATATTATGTAGCCCCAGAAATGTTCTTTTTATTGTGCATTGTCCATCCTTTTTTTTTTTTTACTTCTACCTTAGTATATCACATAAACTTTTTTTTTTTTTAGGATCGCTCCTGCAGTGCTACGCCAAGCCTCCTATGGAACCATTAAAATTGGCACATATCAGAGTTTGAAGCGATTGTTTGTTGATCGGCCAGAAGGTGAGCTTCTCTATTGTTAACATTTGTTTTCAAACTTACTTAAAAGTAAACTGCTTTGATGTGGTGCTAGTCTTGCAACAACTTTTTTTTCTTTTTAACTTATGTTTTATTCAGAATTACACAAAAAGGCACATTACATGTTGTCTCACAAGGTTAAGGAGCAGTGAAGAGAAAGTAAGGATTGGCATACAAACCGGATTACCAATGCAGCCTCTTACATTAAACCGAATAAACAGTTGGTACTGTCAACCCAGGTTGGTTATAGTGGTCTATTCTAGTGCCCACTGTCTAATGGCCACTGCCTGGGTGTCAGTTAGCAAGAATGTACCACTTCATTATACTGAAACCTTTTAAACCTTTTCACCATGTTGGACACATTATTGTATGTATTACTTTAGTAGTGACTGGCCCAGAAAAGAAGTCTTTCCCCACTTTAGATGCAGCAGCATTGCTCTAGTAATTTTCCATACACTCTAAACCAACTGGAAGATGATCTCTGTACCCACATGAACTCCTTTAGCAACCATAAAAGGGCATTTTGTTCAGTTGAAAAAGACTTTCTGAAATAAAAGGATGGTTTATTGCTCAACTAGCCTAGAAAACTCTTTCAGAGTATTCAGTTTATACTGAACTCAGACTGCTTTATTCCCAGAATCTTGCTATGGTTGAACAGTGAAGCCTTCAATGTTCTTTTTTTTTTTTTTTCTTTCTTTTTTTTCTCATCTAAAAGTTCAAGAGACAAACTGCCATTGCTAATAAGAAAGTAGAATAACAGATTTCCTTGGCACCACCTGAGAGTCTGCAGGGATATGAAACCTTTTTCGATCATTGGAGGTTGATATTAATATATTAACTGACTACTAAATTGAATTTAACATACATACTTTAATGTTGATGTATTTCCTGAAAGGACAGCAAATGGGTTTACTGACTTTGTGCCTAGCATCACTAAATTCCTAGGTCTCGGTTGAGAAACAAGAATGGTCTGCACCTCTAAAATATTCAGTCCTTACCCAACACTAAAACAAACTCCATTATCATCTCTGATTACTAATTATCAAAAAGTAGTAGGTCTTCAATGCCACAAATGATTTTAGAGAACACAACAATAGACCAGCTTCTATATAGGTGTGACACCCAAGAGGCAGAGTTTATCAATTGCTGTCAAATGTAAGATTTTACTTTTTGTCCTATTAGGTTTGTGACAGCTTTCAACACCATGATTTTTTTTGTCTCCCACTATGTCACATTGTGACAGTAGCCTGGATATCAGAGTGGTTTCAACTTCTTTCATACAGAAGAGGAACTGTGGATTAAGGTAGATACCTACTTGTCATCTACCCCTCCCTAGTTGGCTTTCAGCAGGGCTCCTTGCTTTCTCAGATCAATCAATCAATCAGACAAGATATGTAATGTGTGTCTAATCACCCGTGAGGGTCTACAGGCGCTGTGAACCCTGCGGTGGAGGGGTTTCAGTTGAACAGCCAGGTTTTGAGTCTTTTCCTGAATTCCAGCAAAGAGGCTGAGGTTCGGAGGTGAAGGGGAGGTCATTCCAGGACTTCGCCGCGAGGTAGGAGAAGGAGTGACCTCCACTTTTGCTCCGGCGGATGCGGGGGTTCTGCGCCAAGGAGAGTGTGGCATAGTGTAGGTATCTAGAGGGTTGGTGAAAAGTCATGCGGTGGTTGATGTAGGATGGCCCTTGGTTGTGCAGGGCTTTGTAGGTTACTTCTGCATGTTTCCATTCATCAGGGATGATGGCTGTGGGGATGGATGCGTGAAGATGGTGGTGAGCTCTTTGCTGATTATCTTCCTCCTGAGGTTGAACATGTGGTGGGGATAGCTGTCCAAGGGTGCTCCAGAGTGGATGGAGTTCATGACGACGTTGGTGTCTTGCGTGGTGAGCAGGTGGGTGGGGATATGACTGGAGGAAGCAAGGTGGTTGAGGTTGTTGGTGGCAGTAAGTTGGGGTTTGAAGTTTTCGTAGATGGTGGCTTTCTTGTCATGAAAAAAGTTCGCCAAGGTGTAGCAGAGTTCCTGGGAGGGGTGATAATATTTCCAGTGGCTGAGGGGTTGGAGAACTCTCTGACGATGTTGAAGAGTTCTTTGCTGTGGTTGGATCTGGCATCAATGAGATCGGCGAGGGCAGTCCTGTTTCGTCTTTTCCAGGAGGTGGTGGTAATGGTTGAGGGATGTTTTGAAAGTGGCTTGGTCTGTGAATTCTTTGGTAGTGTGCCATCTCCTTTCAAGACGCTTACATGTACGTTTGGTGGTTCTTAGTTCTGCACTGTACCGGCTGGCATGTTTGGGGGGTTTCTTCAGTTAGGTGGGCTTGACTGGGGCGATTTTGTTGGCGCAGTCGGTGATCCAGATGAAGATGTTCTTGACGGCCTATTCTAGGTTTGGTGGAGGTGTCGGGATGAGGACGTCAGTCCACTGGGTCAGACTTTTTTCCAGCTGCAATGATGGGAGCTGGGTGGCTTGGTGGTAGAGATGTGGGGTCCCGTAATGGTGAAGTGGATGAGAACATGGCCTGTCCAGGTGAGCTTGGTGTCATGGCTGTACTTGACTTTGGTTTTGGCTGTAAAGATGAGGACGAGTGTGTGTCTTGCGATATGTGTGGGGTCGGTGACAATCTGGTGTCGTTGAGGTCATCTAGGTGAAAGTTGAGGTCTCCGAGGAAGATGTAGTGCTTGGAGCCGATGGTGAGCGGGGCGATGAGTTCTGGAATTTTGTCGCAGAAGCTGGGGCGAGGTCCTGGGGGTCTGTAGGCAAGGGTGTCTTTGATGGTGGTTTTGCTGTCGGTTTGGAGACGGAAGTGGAGGTGTTCCATGACCGGGGTGGCGTTATCTACGGTGGTGTTGCAGAGAATGATTTCCTTGTGGATAATGGCGATCCCACCTCCATGTTTGTTGATGCGATCTCGGTGTTGCTACGGCGATGTCAGATGCGGAAGCAGGGTTAAGCCAGGTCTCGGTGAGGAAGATAGCATTGGGGGTGAACGAAGTGATGGTGTCCCAGATCTATGTGGCTTGCTTGTAGAGTGATAGTGCTTTGAGCAGGAGGCAGTGAAGTTGATTCGGTATGGTCATGGTGGGAGTTGCCATGCATGCGGGGAAGACGGTGTTGCTGAAGAGGCAGTGCTGGCAGGTGATCGGTCCTGTCGTGGAGCGAGGTAAGGTGTGGCAGCAGATGTTGTTGCGGGGACCAGGGTCCAGGGCTTTGAGCTCGGTGGCGGAGTATCTTCAGGTGGCGGGAGGCCCCGGGTTCCTGGTGATGGGTGTGGTTCAGGCACGGACGTGCGCAGACGGGCTTACCTTTGGTGCGCCCATTGCACGCTACCACGCTGCAGCCCGCATTAAGTAGATTGGTATGAGGGCGGGGCACGGAGGCGGTGGGTGGGCCGTCTGGAGGCAGCAGGAAGAAAACAGTGGGAATGAGGCGTACGGCGCAACAATCACTGGAGTGTGAGAACTTTCTAAGACGAATGATACTGTTTTGATCCAGAGGCCATAAATGCCGCTCATGTACAGACAACCAGCAGATCTGTCTGTGTGCTTCTGAGCCCATAGAGTGATTTACAGTGGCATCAGAGGGCCTTGAGGAACGATTTTAGCAGATCTGACCTTAGTGGAGCTCAACCAGAGTGTCTATTGATGGTCCTTCTACGCTTCTACAGTTCATTGTCTTAATCCACAGAACTGTAACCCCTTACATTGTTTAGGCTTGATACCAACTATGCTCAAAAAAAGGAGAGCAGCTTGGGTGTCTTTGCATGATGATAAGAACACGGATGCTCGAATTTGAACAGGATTTCAGGCTTTGCTTTAGTGCTGTTTGTGCCAAATGAAATCTGCTTTTCCCTTCACTGATGAGGTTTAACCTAAAGCGGTTGGTGAAACAGTGGGCTGTCCTATACAAATGGTATTTGCTTAACCCTACCAGCCAGCCTGTCAGATGGTATAGTTACAATATATAAGCATGAAGATACTCACCTGATTCCGTCTTAGAAAACCGTGAGTGAGATTAACACTGGCTGTCTGTCACCAAGGATTAATATTCAAGCCTCTTTGCTTAGCCTTTAGTTGTCTTCACAGTGCTGCATCTGTGTAGGAACAACCCAAACCATGCATTTCTGTCCAAGGTATTCAGTCCAGTGATTAATGAGCCTCGATTAAACAAGAATCCAGGTTTTTTAAAGTAAATTTCTTTATGGCTTTTTACATAAATAGTCATAAATATAAAATATCACAAGGCGTTAGCAATGCAAAATCACAGAGCAGTATTGATGAATATCATAGAAACCGTAATGAGTCCCAACCTACCAGTTGGTTACAAAACATATTTGTATAAGCAGTGACCAGATCATAGGTAGCATCTTACTTAATGGGAACCAAATTGGCATCAATCATCTGTGTTATCTGCATAGTAGTCTACCCATACTTTTTGATGCTTTTGGGTACAATCCCTAGCCTTGTATATCATAATCCGAACGATAAGCCATATGTCCATACTACACTTCCCACCCCCCCCCCCCCACCACAACCCCCTACGCTGGGTGGTGTTGGCTTCCTCCAGTTCTATGCAATGTCTCTTTTCCCCAGTATTAACCCTAATGTCAGGAGAATCTTCTCAGTACTTGTGTAGCCCTTGTCCCCTAGTATATTTAACAGAGCTATCTTCAGGTTATTTTCCATTGGTCTTTTCAGTATGGTGTGGAAAGTGTGAAAGATCCCCTCACAGAGGACTGGGCAGGCCCAGACCGTGTGGAGTAAATCTCCCACTTCAGCCCGGCATAGCAAGCAATCTGGCCCAGAGTCTCTCTGAAATCACCACAATCTTTTGGGGGTGAGGTAGATTCTGTGCAGATATTTGAATTGTATCAGGCGAAGCCGGTTTAGGATTGCTGCCTCCCACGGGGCCATGAGTGCAAATGTCCATTCCTTGTCTTTGAGGTGGCCGATGTCCGTCTCCCCATTTTCTCAGAGTTTGTGAAAAGTATCAGGTGACCTGATGATCAGAGTTCCATATAGGCAGGATAATTTCCCCTGAGAGGAGAGAGGAGATATTGTCAATTTAGCTTAGAGAGGGACTGTTTGTTAGACAGGGCCGATCGCATGCTGCATTTAGAGATACCTATAGAACTGTTTGAAGTAGACCATATGCCTCTTCGATTTCTAAGAAGGATTTTAATGTACCCTCTGTTGCCACATCTTCCAGGACTGAGATCGCCAAACATCCCCACCCCCATGAAGCCCTCAAGGGTAGTCACAGCCACAGCGGTACCTAGCCACAGAGGGGTTTAGTCTTGTCACTTTTCCAGCCCACACAATTTGTTTCTTGGAGGCCTTCCATATTTTTATGACTAACTTTGTTGCTGGGGAAGCTCTAGGTGGAAGCTTCCCTCCATACAGAAAATGAAATGAGGAGCTCGCTCCAGTGACCCATAGTTTGGATACATAAGCTGGATCCAATACTGTTATTAACTGTGGGTGGAATAAATCCCAACATTCACAATGATTAAGTGTGCGGCCCTATAGTAAGACATGGGAAATATCTTTGCTGAGCCACCATCATGTGTTGATTTAAAGCATTTAGCAAATGAGACCCGAGTGTGATCCTTGTTCCATATAAATTCTTAGTAACGACGTCCGAGTGTGCATAAGGGCATGGGGAAGGCTGATTGATAGTTTTGCAGTGTATATAGGATTTTAGGAAGGATGATCATTTTCAGCAATGCAATCCACCTCATCATGGACAGAGGAAGAGACATTCAGGTTTGAGTGGGCCTACGAACGTCGTGCATCATGGGTAATGTTATCAGCTTTAGTCACCTCTTCTACATGAGTGAGGTGAATCCCATAGTATCTAATACAGCCTGTGCTTACCCGGATCCCATTGTCCTCCAGCAAGGCTTCATATCTCTCCACTGGACATGGGGGCTAAAGTCTTGCCTTGGATCAGTTGAGTATTGGCCAAATATCTCCAGTATCTGCGTTGGTGCAGGGCCTGAGGTCCATAGTTTACTTAAATAATGAGGAGAATATCGGCATATAGTGATATTTTCTCCTCCAAATTTTCTGATCACTGGAACCCAGTGACCGTCTCAGACTGCTGGATCTTGCTGGCTTAAGACTCAATTGTGATTGCATATAATTGTGTGGAGAGGGGATGTCCCTGTCGTTTTAAAGGGGAGATGTGGAGACCTGATCTATCGCTCGTATAATCCACCAGCCCATTGCAGTCACCACCTGCTATCATTAATCCAGTTGGCGCCTCCATTAGGGTGGATCTGTTGGACAATGGAGGTGGTGCATAAACTGAAGAAATTGTGAGGTGTTGATTGTCACTGTAACGTACATCTCACCTGTGTTTTTCTGCGTGTGTGTCACTACGAATGGGAGGTGTTTGTGTGTTAGTATCGCTACCCATCGGGACACTCACTCAAATCTGGAGTTAGCTAGTGTGAGAAAGTTATATCTGTTAGGGCAACAGCAGAATCACCCATTGGATGTGTCTTGAGTAGTAAAAGTATATCTTCCCCGTATTGTGTGGCGGTGCTAAAGGCTATTCCCCTTTTCACATTTTTTAGAAGCCCATTTATGTTCTAGGAGACACACCTCACTGGGGCTAGTGGTCTTGAAGACATAGGGGTTACCACCACGGAAAGCTAGGTTGTGTAGGTGTGCCTCTGAAAAAGCATGCTTAGGACCAGAGTGTGTAAACACCAATAACCTATCAATCTATAAGAAGCCCCCACCTCCCTCATGCTTAGAAACTTGAAGCATCTGTTGTGAAAAGTCAGCCAAAATGCTAATCAAGATTGGTAGGGAGGGACAAAGGACAACAGTCTCCTCTCCCGAATCCCTCCTGCCTCTTGTACCCTCCTGCCACACAATGAGAAAAGAAGAGAAGTAACACAACAAAGTACTCCTCAGGGCAGTCTGGGAGTTTGAAGAAATATATATGATCCAAGGGTGTTGAAATCTCGCTTGCCCTTAGCCGCCGGGATAGTGGAGTGTTACAGGACGAGACAGCAGACCGTATTCTGTCTGCTCAAAAAAAAATTATTGAATGTTCCCTTGGGTGAAACTTCCCAAGTACTCCGGGGTTTTCTTCTTTTTACTTTTCTCGGGCTCTCCGGGTCGTCCTCTTCCTTTTATCCTTTTAGTTACTTCTCTGTTCGGATTGTCTGTTACACCCATGTTGATTTATTCTTTGAAGTAGAGTACCCTCGGGGAAACAGGCATAGGCTATTAATGTCCAGGCAGAGGGGTTTTACTAGGTCCGTCACCGATTCACCACCGTTTTCAAGTGTGGGGTAGAACTTATTGGGGAGTGTTGTTCTTATTAAGGAAAAGATACCGTGAGGGCGTGGGAAGAAACGAAATAAGACAGGCCTTCCCTTACTCTTATCACCCACCCTCCAGACTGTGTCACTTATACACCCAAACATGCAGGGCAAAATTATAAAAGAAAATTAACACCAAAAGAGGTCCTGATCCCAGGAACTCTAAAGCAACTCCAGACACAACCCTTACAGGTCCGTTATATGCGCGAGCCAGAAACCACCCGCTCACGTAGCGCGCAGCTGTTTGTGTTACTTGCCTGAGGCCGTGGCCCAAAAACTAAGTCACGGCTGCCTCGCCCGTTTCGCCTTCCCTCTGAGTCTCTGGGTGTCCCGCTCTGCTTATCCTCCGTGCCAGGGTCCGGAAATGGTTGCGCTGGATCCGCTTCTCCTCCGCCACCGGCGTCGCAGTCACTCTTCTCCTCTCTTGAATTCTTCCGCTTCTCTTCCTCTTTCGGCATCACGCCTCTCCCGAGACCGCTCCAGCCACCCTTCCTCTTCTCGGACACCAGCTGACATCCCTCCTGGTCCGGAAGTGGGGGCGTGTCTCGCCACGTCGAGACAGTCAACCAGGGATTCCCGGTGCCCCGTGGCTCATACCACAGGCCTTCAGGTTGCCTCAGTTACATGGAGTTTCCAGATATCACTGGTACAATCCCGGAGACAAAGTCTGGAGCGATTCACGGCAGTCCCCGATGTCATTCGTGCTTCATCCTGTTGCTCACTTTCTTACCAATCGAGGGTTGTTCTACTATCTCCTTCATTGCGTGGCCCCTAGCAAAGGTCAAGTTGTTCATGAGACTTTTCATGCTCTGTAACCATGTCAGCCATCATGTCATGAAGCGTTCTATCTACATTGGCTCGCCTTAAACTGGTTTTCACCATCTGGGCCGGCGTCACTCCCTTGTACTCCCTGTCTATTTCTCCTGTCATTCTGATCCGGTGACTCGGTCGTTCCATATCCATTTCCATGTCTCCTGAGGAGACTCGAAGAAGGGTGGATTTTGCAAAATTGCTTTCTGCTTGGCGGGGATAGAGCAACCTGTATCGAAATTCCATAGAGCTTAGCTTCCTCTGTACATCTTCAAATGTCTTTTGGAATTTCTGGACATTTTTGTTAAGTCCAGGAAAATTAAGATGCTTTGGGATTGACACATCACTTTTTCTGCCATCCTAGCAGCAGCTAGGATTTTGTCTCCATCTTTATTATTGAGGAAGTGTGCTATTATTGGTAGCGGCAGAGCCCCAGTTGGCAGCCTCTGCACTAGAGCACGATTGCCCTGCTCAGTGATGAAGCACTGAGACTACTTCTTTGCTGAGAGGCATTCTTGGATCCACCTTTCAAGGAAATGGGTGAGGTTAATATGTTTAGGGAATCTAAGAAAATGAAGGTTGTTCCGCCATGTTCGGGCCTAAGTGTATTCAGTTCTTAGTCCGAGGATTTTGTGAATCTGGTGATTGTTTGTTTCATGTCTTTGAGTGAGTCTTCTGTTTCCACCAATCTGCTTTCAATTGCTGCTTTCCACAGCCTGGATCGATCTTGGTCTCTAACGATTCCTTGGAGGATTGTAAAGCTTGTAAGATCAAGTCAATGTATTGCAAAGTCTCAGACGTCACATCTGTCATGACAGACATCCCTCCTCGATGTGTTCGCTTATCCCAATTGGGTGCCAGGTTGGGATAAGTGAACACCAGCAAATTTGTCCACAGTGCCCTGACTGGAAGACTGAAAGGGCTTATCCTTGCCCATGTTAATTGTAACTTGACTGACTCCGCAGAAGGGTGAATAGGGTGCATATGCCTACTCGAGGTTTGAGGCGTACTGCAGCAGACTATGCTTCTTTAGATGTTTTTGCTGTCAGTCACCCCCAATCTTCCTGGTCCTGCCTACTCCTGGTCCTTGCACCTCCTTTCAGGACCTAGGGTAGCGCAATTTCCTCCTGCTAACAGGGAGATTACTCTGGATAAGCAAGTTGTTCCTGGTGAAGCAATCCTAGGCCTGGGTGTTCTGATATTGACAAAGAGGGAATACTTGTGCCAGTTACAGGCCTTTGGGATAGTAGACAGCTAAGGTACATGGTAGTGGCCCAAGCTCTGCTGCCCCCACAAAAGTCCTGTACCTAATAGGATTGTGTGTTGGGCTCAGTTCCCTTTCATTGGTCTGTTTAACAATGAGGGTTGGAGATAGGGTGTTCATTCCCCCAGAGGGCCCACACCTTACGTGTATACTTACCTGTCCTTGTTGGCTGGTCTGCTATCGCTTAGTTAAGGATTCCTGTGCTCTAGGAGGTTGAGGAGTAGGGAAGAAGCCGAGGTAAAAGCTGGGTTCTCCTCCCCAAAGTGGGTCCTGCTTCAGGAGCCCAGGCTCCTGTGATGTTGTGCTCTTCCTTTCCACTCCACACCAACCCAACGGGGCAGTGTCCCTCATAAAGGGCTAACTGGCTCTGGAGGCACCCAACTTATCCAGGCCTCTCCTGCAGTCCTCTGACCAGGCCTCGGGCTCCACCTCTCCAACTGGCCATATGGTGAAGCATGCAAAAAGAACAATGATGGACAGAATGTTGAACAATGTCAAACAATCACCCCAGTACAGAGATCTGGGCCTAAATTAATCATTGTTTTGCTCTCCATACCATTCCAGTTTAAACCCAGCCATATGCAAATCAGTCTTGACCCTGCTCCCTATGGGAACAGTCCAGCCCAAACTGCCAGTCCAGGTTCTCCCTGGACCAGAAACTAGCATCCTAGTACCGGTTTAGGGGTTTCATCCCTCATCAGCCAGGATAGGTAGACTCCAGTGACATGGAGAGCACGGTGAAGCAAGCAGTGTGGTGGAGCATCATTATCACCCTCAGCACATCCACCCGGGAGGGGTGTCCATCTGGCTGGTGCCGGGGCCCACAACCCTCCCAGTCAGAGTCCATAATCTGGGTCCGGGTTCCCGTTCCAAGTCTCTCGACTGAACCACTCACCATTCAGCGTGGTGAGAGGATCAGGGTCCCCCTGCATCTCTCCCCTTCCGAACGTCTGGGGCTGACACCTGCAGATCACCCACCATGCCAGAGCTGTCAAGGAGGCCAGAGTGCTGCAGTGGCTCCAGCCGCCAGTGCTATCCTCTCTGCCAGATGGCCACTCTCCTGGCATCTGTCATCTCCACAGTGTACACCCTTTCCCGGGGAGTCAGTTGCAATTTCGAGGGTGGGCCCATTAAGAATGACAGAGGATTTAATGGACTCATCTCTGAGCTGTCTAGAACAGTGTTTGCTTTTCTTGGCTGGCCTGGCCACAACACCCACCCCCCCTGTCACCGCGCCCCCCCCCCCACACCCAAAGAATCAATTTTAAGTGCTATCCCTCCTCATATTAGAATACTTCAACATGTCAATATATCAGAAGGTTCTGCAAGCCTACTTGTTTAGGTAGCCCCTGGCACTGTGTTTTCTGTCTGCTTCTTGCCCATATGCTTTGGCGAGAGTATTTTGTTTATCTCTGAAAATGTTAGATTTCCTCTTTTGTTGCCACTTTCTTATTTCAACATCAAAATAGTGTTGATTATAAGTGCCGATTTCAATTTCACACTTACAAGCTGGAAAAATGAATTGAGATCATGAAGGTGCACACGTGCTTCTGAATGGTATGTGTTTTTTAATGTGGTCTATCTGGTTTATTGTCTCCTTGGATATCGGGATGAAGTAACATTAGACTTCTGCTCCCAGCACCTGGCTACCTCTCCACTCAGTTGTTGACTACATCTTTGCCTTTGACCCTACTTAGTGCTTTTCTGCCTTGTGGTTAGGTTCATGCTATACAAATACCACATACATAGAGTGGCGTTCCAAGAAGTCCCTGATAAATGAAAAGAAAGGAAAATGGGACACTGTATCAAGAATGTGTTCTGGTTTGAATTGCAGTTTGTACAGTAATGGCCTCCCATGTATTTGAAATCCCTTGAGGTGAATATAGGTAATGATCTATGCTCATGGAACCATTGAAACTTTATCAGCTGGAGGGCTCCTACTTTTCTTGCTCAACATACTGATTTTGAGTGCTTTCGCCAATTGTGTGCCAGGATCCATTGACCATTGTTGGGAGTGTAGGACGGGCATAAATGTGTATGCGTTTTGCTTGTATTACCTTGCTCTATAAAGATTCTTGGTGTAGTTGAGCCTCATAGTTGCAGTCAGTTATAGTACTTACCTCCTTCAGATGATTGTGATGAAAAAATGTAACCAGATGAGAAGACAAATTACATAACATTCTAGGTTAGTTAGTTAAAAACAGTTGTTGGGCAAGAAACCCTGAGTGTATTATGGAAACAAACAAACCTTTTATGTGTTCCCACTTCAGAGAGAGGTGTTTGTGCACTGGTAGCTTGTGGACGTTAAAGGTTGTGGGGGTATAAATACATTTCTCAAACTGAACAGAGAAAACAAAGTGAGTGAGCATAATCACCTCAAGGGTGGTTTGGGAGGGTCTCCCCACCACCCGTTCATCCTGAAGAAAAATTAAAGAACAAAATAGTGGCAAGTGGTGTATTGTACAGCACAATTTTCATATAAATTGGATAACACAACCAGGGACTCTGAAGTGGTACTAATGGAATGTTCTCATACTCTTTTTGTATGCCATTACTTTCCCCTTACTTTTAGAATTCGTAATTTCCAAGAAATTGTTGATAAAAATAATGGCATAATAGTGGGTTATTCAACATAATGTCCAAGGTCCCACGGCCTATAATTTTTTTTTATTGAATGTACTATTAGTAATTCCTTACTTCATTTTTCTTTCCTGCCAAGTTGAAGCAGATTTTTAGTCACATGATTGGATTCAGCTGGGTAAACAAATCAAAAGTTAAACAGATCTCACAATCATAGGTTACAGAACACAGAGCTAGATACATTTCACAGGCTCACACAGCAATGCTACTGCTCAGTTACATAAGGTTTACAGTATCAGATACACTGTTTATACCATCATTCTAAGGGAACTAAAAAGAGTGATAATATAATTAAAGTTTATCAAAATTAATGATGAAGGGCCTATCCAGTAGCCATGATATACCTACCATGGCAGCAAGTGCCCTCTGCTACCAAAGAACCAAACAAAGTCTGCACTCATAAATCTGCTTTAAATCTATTTAAAGCATTTAATCATCGTGTTTGAAGCATCATGCCAGTTTTTGAAATAACACAACATTTTCCATGACATACAAAATGTTTAGTTTGGTTAAATAAGTTTAATTTCCCCTAACAGTATTTTGTCATCTTCATGGAAAACCCCAAGTATTTGTGTCGCAAAATACCAGATTTTTATTTTGGTCAATTAATGTTTGGTCTCCTAACATCAGCTTGTCATTTTCACCAAGAACACCTATCTACTACTATATCGCACATGAACAGTGTCTGTATTTCATGAATTATCATCATCATCAAATACCAGGAATGTTCTTCATTAAGAAACTCCCCTAATTTCCAGAAATGGTGAAATACTGGCAGGCTCCGGACCACGGCGGTGCTAGGTAAAATACGCAGCCGCCACCCACATATAAATAAACCACACTAGTGACTCTCTTCGCAATCGGAAAGAGACTGGCACTCAGGGAACGCTTTCCAATGCTTTATTATAATACTGTCAAGATAGACATCAACGCATTTCAAGGCTTGGGCGAGAGCTGAAATGCGTTGATCTCCATCTTGACGGCATTATAATTAAGCATTGAAAAGCATTAGCTGAGTGACGGCCTCTTCCTGATTGTGAGGAGAGTGACTAATGTGGTTCATTAAGAAACTATGTTCACATCCGGTATGCTAGAGAAATCCAGGGCTATGTAAAGAATGTGTACGACTGACATAAGCTGTAACAACTGATGGTTTCCACTTGTCATGCCAAGGTTCCTTACTCCTAGCAAAGGAAGGAGCAATCATTGGAGGAATGTAACTGAGTAAGGACTGGTGCTTGTTGATAGCATGAGTTCAGGCCCTCTGTTTTCTTAGTAACTCCCTTAAGTGGAAACTGTAAAGTGGTTCAATTCCACCCACCATGCACATCATAATGTACCAGCTTCCACTCCAGTTTATGCATTGAAGGTTTGGATAAAGCAGCAATTTATAAAAACATTGTGTGTCACAAATATATTTTGAAAGGACTTTGAGGGGACATTTTGAATTTGAGGCATGTTTGACTAAAAATTATTGACTTATAGCCTGCTGTTTCATTTTATGTCTGACTTGCATATAGATTAATTATTTCTTTTTGTGAGGCAGATGAAACGCTGGTCCTAAATGTATGTTGTGGCATTCTTGCTGGTGTACTTTCCTCATGCATTGCCAATCCCACAGATGTTTTGAAGGTAAGAATGATTTTGATTTTGAAGTTTTTATATATTTTATCTGAATGACGGCATGATGAAACATGTTATGGAACAAAGGAGCTAGGAATTTGTGCTAGTGTAATACAGAGACAGCATGGGGCTTTTTAGAAGTTCTCTAAGGTTTTAGAGATGGAGCCAATTGTTAGTGTAGTAGAAGAAAATGATAAAGGCAAAACTATTATTTTGGGGTAGGCTGTGACCTGTTGCACTATTCTCGCTTTGGTTTTGTTTCTCAAGCTCAACTCTTTAATAACTGAATGATTCTTTGGTGACGCAGTTACATGTTCTTGTCTATTTAGGTTGGCCTGTGTTAATCTTTAAAAACAAATGTGCATGGAAATCCTGCAAATCCTTACAGAGTTTCTTGATGATTGATATCAACCTTATTGCAAAATCTAGCAGCAATTAATGTTACCTAGAGGCCAACTATAACTTACGCCCCTGCAATGCACTGCTTCTGACCTCGCATATTACATCACTGATGACGTGGTCGGTGACATCACTAATGACATCTCAAAAGTGACATGTTTCTTCCCACATGCCACTCAATTAAGTTATAGGGTATTCCTTAGGACCAAAAATGAATAGTGTCACTCTGCAACAGTATCTCACCGGAACCGCCGAGTTGAGTGTCGGAATCGTGATACAGCGATACGACACAGGCGGAGGTCAAAGGCTTGAGAATCATATATAGATTCATTCTATGGGTGGACCGAGATAACAATGGTGGGCCACCAGACTTTTTACCTGTCTCATTGATTCAGGCCGGTATTTTAGCATTACATTATTTTTTGCAGAGTGACACTATTCATTTTTGGTCCTGAGGACTGCCCTAGAACTTAGATGAGTCGCTTATGGGCAGAAACGTCATCCTCACTGTCCGTGAACTGCGCTACATATGCCCAGTCCTTTACTCTGTTTTTTATCCTATCTACTGGGGGTGTCAGAATAAATTGCGGTTTTAGCCCTTCAGGAGATAGTTTTAATTGTTAGTCACAGTCCTATGCCCCTCACTTAGATCTATTATACAGCTAATCTCTAAGAAAACACCTCTGCTCCTCCCCGGATGGGGAGTTGTAGCCCACAGCAGGCACCTTGCGTTCCTGCTGTGAAGAGGGACCCCTATGATAAATCATGTCACCTTCAGGTGAGTGAGGGTTCTTGTCCTTAAAACAACATGCTTTTTTCTTTCACTATCTCCGTTCCTTTCCCAGGTTTAATTTTGTCCCTGTGTATACCAGGCATATTTTGTGTAAATTTAATGCAAGAAATTGCTAGCTTTCTAAAAAAAAACACAAATACACCAATGCCAAACCTGACTAAAACTTTGAAAGTCTAATTAATCCATACACGCTATACTTAATAAAAGTGATCAATGTTTAATCTTTTTGCAACATTATACAAACACTTTCAATCACTTTCAATGAAAATGTTTGTATAATGTTGCACTTTCATTTTTCCCATACCTTTTTTATTTATACTTTGTTTTATTGAATTTCTCATAACACATAGCAGAAAGGAAAAAAACAAGCAGTGCGCAAAAAAAAAAAAAAAATTACAGAGTACGTTCCGATAGGAATATTGCACCCTTGCATACAGCCCATGTCATATTCGTTAAAACAATACAAAACAATTACATGTAGGTCTTAGGAGGCATATAAAACATACATTTACTATAATAGGATGATGAATCTAGGACATTTCCCAATTTTTCTGTGAAAACAGGAGAGTATAAATCCTCACATTTGGCCGTCGCGATCCATGCATGGCGTAAACCTTCCATTTAGGAATCTCACTTCTCAGCACCCAAGACCTCCCCCAAGCGAGCGTCACCATTCGCATTGAAGTTATTCAGGACCAACCCCCAGGTCATAATATCATCTTCGGCTTTCTCATCAGTACGGGTAAGGCGCATATGGGCCTCCTCCACTGCCCCTCTTCACAGAGATCTCTGAGCCATGAAGTCAACTGCGGCAACCTGTCTCCCATCCACCCAATGGCTATTCTTCGTTTCACTAACAGCAAAGCCAGCTGGGACAGCCTGAATGGGAACTTGCGGCCCTTGGGTTTCTCCACCACTCTCAAGAGGCAAGTCAGCAGAGTGAGGCGAATCTCCAGGCCTGTCGCTCTCTCTATGGCTGGCACCACAGCCCTCCAAAAATGCTGAATGCCAACACACTTCCAAGCTAAATGTAGAAAATATGCCCCCAGCTCTCCACATCACTTGCATCTAGCCCCTCTCAGGGGGGCTATCCTGTTCAACTGTCTCGGGGTGACATAAGGGTGGTGCAGGAAATTAAAGTGCAGTAATTTGAACCTATGATTACAAGACACCCGCCTCACCTGCTCACACTTACGCAACCAGTTTGCATCTGCAATAGGCTCCCCCAGTTCTCCAGCCCAGGCTCCCGTGCCGCACACTCCGTGCTGTCCATATCTTCCCACACCGCGCCATAAAACAGGGTAATGAGATGCTGCCCGTCTGCCCACTGGAGCAACCCACCGAGCACCTGAGTGTTGTGGTGCTGCCGGGAACTTGGCCCATACCTCCCTTGCTGTGTTCTCCATCTGGCATAGTGGAGGAAGTGACCCGGGCCAACCCCTAAATGGTCCCTCAGTACGTAACTCCTCCTTACAACCCATGACCTCTCTTCTTTATTCTCGACATATGATTCAATTAGCTATGTGATATCCTCACAGACCCTGTCATTATCTGCACTACTCTTTCTACAAGTAAGGAATACCTAGAAGGACCGTACCCCACTATCCTTGGTGATCTGCAATTCCATTCTTATGCATATACTCTTTTTTCCAATGGGGGGAGGGGGTTGGGTGTGTGGGTGTGTCTGTCTGTCTGTCCGTGTCCCTTTCTATCTCGGCGTGGATGGCACTGTGCTAATCCGATGCTTAAAGACTTTGATAGAAAATCAGACATTTGAGGTGAGCAAATTTAGAGTGTTGGTGTTTTAGGGTTTCCTATGCAGGAGCTGCTCTCCACCTAAACATGGGAACTTAGCTGCTCCCTGCGGGTGGGAGCACTGCTGGCTTCAGCTGGAGGCAGGAGCCGATTGGGGCTGCAGGGTCTTTGCACGTCCCCCGCAGCCCCCAACCATCCTTTGTTGGCCTGGAGATGGGGTCCCCGGGATGAAATTGGCCTGGGGAGAGGGGCCGTGCCCACTTTGGACATTGGCCAGTCCCCGAGGGATGCGATCCCTGGGGCCAATATTGGGGAGGGGGCCTGCATGTCCCCCTCCCGCTATTCCAATATGGCCGGTCCCTGGTGATATGGTCCCAGGGCCGAAATCTGCCTGGGGGGAGAGCTGCATTCCCCCTCCCCCTTTTTTGCAAAATGGCAGACCCCGGGAGATCGTGTCCCTGAGGCCAAAATTGGCCCAGTGAGTGGGAGCCCTCCTCCCCTGTAAATATAGTGGTGTGCCTCAGGGGATGTGGTTCAGTGGGCCAAAATCATCCCGGGAAGGGGGGCCACCTGCCTTCCTCCCCCACAAAATGTGCTGGGCCCCGATGGTTGGGGTCCACAGGGCTGAATTTAGCCCGCGGAGGGAGGCTCCGTGATCCTCTCCCCATTAAATAAAGTGCCAGGCCCCGGGGGAGGGGGTCTTGTGGCCAACCCCCCACTGTGCAGTGTGGGGTTGGCTGCATGCGGCGGGGGTTGGCCGCAGGCCATGTCCTGCGGCCAACCACCCCCCCGGCTGTGCGTGGGGCAGTTGCATTAACGTATGGTAATTAAATATTACTTTCCGTTTAAAGAATTTCACTGGAAAAAAACAAAAGTGACAGGGACATTATAGTTAGGTTCAGATTTTGCACACCTAAAACCATAGCAATTCAGCAGTTCTAGTTATATCAAGAAACTGTAACTCGTGCCCTAAGTTAACTATAAGTCACGCCCTCGCCATGCCCTGCTAATTACCCCACATATTAAATCAGTCATGACATCTTTTATGACATCATTGATAATATCATTGTAACATTTGCAATAAAATTATTGATGAGAAAACTGTGCTTGGCAGGGACGCGAGCTATAGTTACCTTTTGGCACGGGTTAAAGTTTCTTGACATAACTATAACTGCTGAATTTCTATGGTTTGGTGTGTGTAAAATCTGAACCTAACTATAATGTTCCTGTAACCTTTGATAATATATGCTCCCACACGTTTTCACGCCAAGAACACGGCAGCACCACAGCACTCCACAGCAGATGATTTCATCAATTTATTTGTGTGTAGAAAGGGAGCTCCAAACGGCGTCTCCAAGGATGCAATTCAAAAAGTGCAAAATACAAAACAAGCTTTTGGCTTGTTTTATATGGTGTCACCATTATTGGGGCCTCTGTGGTCATAGCATTTTTTACAGTTTTGTTGTGTCATTGTTATCTTGGATCGGATGTTTTGTTACTACAAATATGTCGAGACTGGTGTATGTGCTAATGTTTTTTTGCCCCTAACAAACTGTTGACATCAAATTATTATTCTTAAGAGCTGATTTTTTGGATCAGGGGCCTTGTGAAGGTCCCAAAGGAAGATGACCCATGGAATAGAAATAGACCAAGTTAAATCAAAACTTACACCAGACAGGGTTCAAATTCAAAAAGTAAGTAGGTTTATTTAAAATGTAGATTCATTACGGTAGGCAAAAATAGTTAGGCAGTTCAGATCAAAATGTCAATAATTCTCAAAATGAAAATCACTGGGAATTAGCATAGCTTAATAGAGACTGAGCCCTATACTAATTTAGTAGCCAGATCCAAATACGAAAGCAAGGGAGGTTTTTGTCTCGCATTCCAAAATATCATGTTGTATAGGTTTTCAAACAGAGGAATCACTATCGGCATGGTGTGAAACAAATGATACATCACAATATCCAATGATAAAAAAGAAAATATATCACATGAAAATATCTTTTACTCTAGCAATAATGAATAATCCTGTATTGTACTACATTAGAGAAAACGAAGGCACAATTAAAATTACATACACAACCTCCGCTAGCCAGAAATGGCCTTGTAAAGATACAGTCGAGCTCTGCTCCTTTCTCCAGGTCATTAGAAACACAAAGAATACATTTTAAAGATGCTATCAAAGCATGACTGTAAAACTGCTTGAATTAAGAATATTTTATAAAATCCTGAAGGATTCATTTTACTTCGAATTGTACAGAGAGAGAAAAGAGAAATCATTTTCACTTTAAAGTGTGCATTGTGCTTCCTGAATTTGAGACATGACTAGGCCTTTCAAAAAAGATTTGTTATAATAAATGCAGCCCAGTTGCATTATTTGTGAAATGTTCATGATAATTAAGCACATTATTTATTTATTCTAAATTCACTCTAACAGTGGCACCCACAGGTTGTGTTTTATCTATAGACATGTTACTCTTGCATTTTTAAATTTGCAATATTATTTATATTGGTCTATACTTAAGGATTTCTTTTACACTTCACAGCCTTGAAAATGTCTCATATATGAGACAAAACACAGTTGTGGCTGCTGTTGTTGTGATAATAAATTTACTATCACTAATTCAACCAATGAAATACTATGCACCTGTCCTAAAGAACAATAAAAAACAATTAAGTTCTACATTAGATGCCTGAATTTATGCTATTGTTCTCAAATATGTGAATTCTAAGGATTTGCAAATGGTGTGCAACAAACTTCAGTTTATATTGTAAGGACCTATCCTGCATGATTAGGTCCATATTGCCCCTTTGGTAGCAAATTAATGGTTTGTGAGCACCTACCCTCAGTATAACCAATATTTATAAAACTGTATTTCACTTCATACGGATGTGCGCCTTGAACATTCCCACCCACTACCATTGTAGCAACCATTCAGCTATAAGAGATAAGAGTCTGATCTCTCCATGTACAGGGCTCCTCCCTATGGAACTATATACATGGTGCAGCTCCCAACACTGTGACCTTTTAGCTAGGACCTTTACTTAATTGATCAATACAGGGTGGCACAACCAAAGGCCTGCATCTGAAATAAAGCCCAGCTTGCTATAGTTCTAGTTTAGGTCTGACATGACAGCCAAGCTGTCTGCTGCATATTGTTACCAATTATTTAAAATATTCTTATAGAGAGCTTTGGTTCTACCTAAAGGACTATTGCCCTCATGCTATTGGCCTCTCATTTCGCCTTCTAGGAAGGCCTTCCAATTGAATGCACAAGGGACTAATTTACATGTGAAAAGTGCACTCAATCATCACATTGTCATATTCCATTTTTATTCCCTATATGCATTCTGTACAGATAGCAAACTTTTTTTGTTGCCCCACCCACCCCCGTTCCCTCCACTCATGGCAAAACCAATAGGACTAGCCTGAACAGCATTTGTGCATGTGGCACTTTTAAGCAGCCTTTGTGAATGCCTGTGTTTACATGTGTTGGCACATTAAAGCTAGACCTATTAGCTTTGCAAATGCTTTTTTATTTAGGGCTCTCCCGACTGGTGGTAGTATAAAATAGGACTAATGTCCCAAAGGAATTATCAGAGAATGAGCAGAGGCATGGCAAATTACATAACACACATCTTACCAATACAATCTTTTTCTGGTCAGATATTTAATTCAAACTTCATCTTTCTAATACCAATAAAGTGTAGCACTATAGCCTTCATTATGAGTGACCCATGATCAGATGCGATAATTATCGCACCTGATAAAATATGACACCGAGGAGATATCAGGTGTGATAATTATCACATATATTTTTTTATGGAATAACATGTGGATTTTGGTGCTTATCACATCAAAATTAGTATTTTCTTGTAATTACGGAGCATTTTTTCATCAACAAATTTTGGCAGTTTAGAAAAAAGAATATATATGTATATATGTGTGTGTGTGTGTGTGTGTGTGTGTGTGTGTGTATTCATTTTTGTCACCTCATACAATATAGAACATGTCACAACACATTCCCAGCAGTAAGGTACATTTACTTAGCAGCATATTCTCATATCACATTTATACATTTCCAGAAAAATTTTGGCAGGTTTGACCAGCTGAAATTTCTTGAGGGGAAATTGCTGGGGTCCAGTGTTAGCAGCAAAACTCATAAGAACAGCAGTTCTCTTCCAGGGGATACTCATCAATAGTCATAAGCACTGAATAATCTCCGCCCACGTGCGGGAACCCGGAGCATATATAAAAATACATATATATGTGTATGTAGTAGAAAAGGAGTACATAGTACGAAATAACACACACATATACATGTATTACATAAAAAATATGCAGCCTCAAACATATCCAATAGGCTAAGAAGCCAGAATTACATGTATTTCTCTAGTATGAAAATGCCATATAAACATATAATGTAAGAGAAGGACATGTACAGTAAGAGCATTCCGCAAAAAACCTTTTATTTTCATCAAGAAAACAGTAATGCCAGGCAATTAGCCCAAATAAGGCTGCATAAATAAATAACATCCCTGTACAGAAAAGGAAAAACTGGCACCTCGCCTTTAAGGCCTCAGAGACTCTGATCACTATGCCTTTAAGACCTCCAGGAGCCCCTGCTCCCATCATGCACCACAGGTGACAGTTAGGTCAGTTCTTTTTCCGGCTCCTTCTGTGAGGAACCTGGAGCTTGAGCTTATCTGATTTTGACTTTTCCAGTCAGAATTTATATTTCTAACAATATTCTAACAATATTTCTTTTTACTGGTTTTAATATCAGTCTTTTTCTGACTAATTGACATTCTTTTTAGTCAGATATGCCACCTTTATTCGATAAATGTCCTTCCTGTGGGAAGAAGATGGCCAAATCCGATCCTCATTCGGTCTGTGTCGTGTGTCTTCCTTCTTCTCACAACATAGAGACATGCTACCACTGTCGTCAACTTTCAAGTCGAACATTGAAAGACAGAGAGAAGATCAGACTTCTAGCCTTGATGGTGAAAGGGAAGAAAAGTGGCCCAGAAAGTCATCATCCATCTGGAGGGCCCTCTTCTCCAAGGAAACGGCGAAAATCTACTTCACCAAAAGCTGAAAGTAAGAAAAACATCATAGCATGTCGTCGACGTCGAGACCAACCAAACAAGTCAGGTCGGCGTCGAAGACAAGATCGCCGTCGAGAAGTAAGTCGACGTCGAGAGCTATGACCCAAGTGAGATCGAGATCGACGTCGAAGGCAAGATCGCCGTCGAGAGTGAGATCGAGATCGACGTCGAAGGCAAAATCGCCGTCGAGGAGTACGCCGTCGAAAAGTAAGTCGACGTCGAGACATGTTTCGGGCTCGAAGCATGATAGACCTCGGTCGACGTCGAAACGTCCGTCGACATTATTTCAGAGGTCGACGTCGAGATCTCCGCCACCTTCTCGAAGGTCGGCGTCGAGTCTCTACAATTCACCCTCTCGGACCCGTCAGCGGTCTACGTCGAGGGCCGGGTCGACGTCGAAGACACCGCATGAACACCAGCGGTCGTCGTCGAAGAGACCGACGTCGAGGGCTTCGTCCCATAGATCTCCACCGTCAAGAGTTTCACCTCCACGGTCGTCGTCGATGGTGGCTCATTCTGGTTCGACGTCGAGGCGTTCGACGTCGAGGGACAAGCAAGTTATTCCAGCTGAAGGTTTAGAAAAATCATCTTCAAAATCACGGTCGACGTCGAGGGAAGCTTCTTCCTCTCCTGGTATAACTATAATTCAGGTTACACCGGAGGGCTCTCCGGCGAGAGACAAATCTCCTCCCATCAATATGTCACCCAGATGGTTGGAGGACATTAGGCACTGGAAGAACAAACCCAAATCTACTGAAAGACTTCCTCCCACGGAATCCGCAAGATCTTCCGCTGGTAGGTCCCCGAGACGTTCCAGATCTCCATTAAGACGGCATTCACGTTCAAAAGAACGCTCAGAACCCCGCCGATCACATACGCCAAGGAGAAGACAGAGGTCTCCTACAACGACCTCATCAACAAGGTCATCGTATAGAGACTATTCCCCTACTATATCGTCAACCCCACCATCCAGAGTTTCTCCTGTTGACGATATGGGGACATTCAACGAGGTTCTCTGTAGAGGTGCCAGCAAGTTGAATATAACCATGACTGTGCCTCAGGTTTCTACATCTGTTATATTCGAAACTTTGCACCATCGAGCTTCTGCAAAGCCTCTTCTACCTTTGGTACCAGGATTATTAGAGCCTGCGATGAAGACTTTTTGACACCTGCCACAGTGGGCTCGGGTCCCGCAAGGATTTCAAAAAGTATAAGGCCCCAGACCAAGATCCTTTATTTCTGCGGTCTGACCCGCCACCGGATTCTCTTATAGTCGCCGCCGCCAGAAAAGCACATGCAAATACCTCTATGTCATCTGCTCCTCCAGAGAAGGATAGCAAAAACATGGATTCTTTGGGACGGCGAATGTGCAATACATCAGGATCCGTTATGAGAGTGGCTAGTGCAGCCGCTCTACTGGGACGATATGACCGGTCTTTATGGGACTCTCTGACGAGATTCACAGACAGATTACCCAAAGAGGATCAAAAAGACTTTCTAGAGATTGTACAGGAAGGGGGCCTGGTTGCTAATCAGATCATTAGTACAGCGGCCGACTCTGCAGATTTGGCAGCTCATGGGTACGCACATGGCGTTTGTTCCCGAAGATCAGCCTGGCTTCGACTCACAGGTCTCAAGCCCGATGCTCAAAGAAAGATAGCCAATCTGCCCTTTAATGGATCATCGTTGTTTGGTTCACATGCTGACGACGAAATGGCAAAAATGAAAACTGAGTTGGATACTCTCAAGGCTGTAGGCCTCGAAAAGAAGAAAGAATTTCGTCGTCGTTTTCGCCCCTATGATAAACGCTCTTTTCAACAGCGAGGTCAATCATCTAACTGGTCATCGCAGAACCAAGGTCAGACGCAACAAAGATCCCAGTTCCAGCAACGCAGACCTGGACGTGGCAGAGGTGGAAACAAACAACAGTCAACAGTACCAAAGCAGCCACAAAAGCAATGAGATGTGTCTTCCTCCAAAGCTGTTGTCCACTCCGGTGGGAGGAAGTGTTTCATTACATCTGGAGGAGTGGAGACGTATAACAAAAGACAAATGGGTCATCAACATTGTTCAGAATGGCTATCTTCTCAGATTCATAACTCCTCCTCCATCAATACCTCCAAGAGGCATTTCTCACCACAACAAACGATTGTTACAAAAGGAGGTAAACACCTTAGTGAAGAAAGGAGCTATAGAAAAAGTCCCCGCTCCTCAAAGAAATCAAGGAGTCTACTCTCGTTACTTCCTTGTAAGAAAAAGAGGCCCCGCCACAGAATACAGACCTATTCTGGACTTGAGACTGTTGAACAAACACATTCGCAGAGAAAAATTTCGAATGTTGGCACTCCATCAAATTTTCCCACAGCTTCATCAAGAGGATTGGATGTGCTCCATCGACTTGCAGGATGCATACTTCCACGTACCAATCTCAAAGAAACATCGCAAATTTCTACGCTTTCGAGTGTCTTTTCAACATTACCAGTACTCAGTTCTCCCGTTCGGGCTCAAATCAGCTCCCGAACATTCTCCAAATGTATGGCTGTGGTGGCCGCTTTTCTCCGCAAGCAGAAAATATTCATATATCCTTACCTGGACGACTGGCTCCTGAAGAGCTCATCTCCAACTCTGCTGCAGGATCATCTCACGTGCTGCCTTCAGCTTCTCCACAACTTGGGCCTTCACGTCAATTTCAAGAAATCCATACTAAATCCAACGCAAAAGATCCATTACCTAGGCTCCTTCCTGGACACCAAAAAAGCAAGCGTGTGTCCTTCGGAGGAGAGATTGTCATCAATCCAAGGAAAATGTCTGACTCTTCTTCACACGCATCTCCCAACAGTTCGACAGGTGTCATCACTACTGGGATCGATGGCATCGTGCATCTTTATAGTACCAAACGCACGATTACACATGCGTCCACTACAACAATGTTTGGAGGACCAGTGGATGCAAGTATCAGGGCGCTGGGAGGATCAGGTAATTCTCCATCAATCAGCCAAAGACTCCATCCGGTGGTGGATGAAGCGATCGCACCTGATGAAGGGAGTCCCTTTCCATCAGGACCCTCCAACCCAGACTTTAGTCACGGACGCCTCTCTCCAGGGTTGGGGTGCTCATATGGGCCCTCTGCAAGTACAAGGTCTATGGTCCGACTCCGAAAAGAGCTACCACATCAACCTGCTAGAACTGAGAGCAGTACATCTAGCACTCAAGTCCCTGGTTCCGTCGTTCAAGTCTCGCTCCATTCTGATCCAAACGGACAATACAACGACGATGTATTATTTGAACAAACAGGGAGGTACCCGATCAAGGACACTCTCCATAGAGTCTCAAACCATATGGAACTGGCTTCTAGCGAGAGACCTGTCAATAGTAGCCATTCATCTACCGGGCTCTCTCAACTCCCAGGCGGACTTCCTCAGCAGAGACTTCGTCGAAGCCCACGATTGGGTTCTCAACAACGAAGTCGCTCAAAGCATCTTTCGAGAATGGGGAACGCCAGACATCGACCTGTTTGCAGACGCGGTAAACGCAAAATGCCCCTCCTTCGCATCCAGGTGTCCCCAACAAGGATCTCGAGGGAATGCCCTTTTGATCGAATGGTCTCAGAGCTTACTGTACGCCTTTCCACCGATTCCGTTGATACCAGTTGTAATCAACAAGCTGTACAGGACCACCTCCAGGATGATCCTAATAGCCCCGGAGTGGCCTCGCCAGTGGTGGTTTCCGGACCTCCTTCAACTATCGGAAGTACCACACAAGAGGTTGCCATGCCGCCCGGATCTCCTATCCAAACAGGCAGGGAGAGTATTCCATCCCAACCTGTCCTCCCTCCGGTTGACAGCATGGCTCCTGAAGTCATACAATATGGACACCTACAATTGAATCCAGACTGTATGGCTATTCTCAAAGAAGCGAAAAGACCTTCCACGAGGAAATCATATGCCTTTAAGTGGAAGCGGTTCTTTCTATGGTGTGTGGACAATGGACATGATCCCATCCGGGGTCAGGAACAGGTGATTTTACCCTATTTGCTGCATTTGGCTAGATCTGGTCTTCAGTTCTCTTCTATCAAAGTCCACCTTGCAGCAATCACAGCCTATAGGAAGTCCCCCCACCAGGCTTCTTTGTTTAGAATTCCGGTGGTAAAGGATTTCCTTGAGGGCTTAAAAAGGTTTATCCACCAGTCAGGTCTCCCTCTCCTCCTTGGGAGCTTAACATTGTGTTAACAAAGTTGATGGGGTCTCCTTTCGAGCCTATTCATAAAGCTTCCTTACAGCATTTAACATGGAAAGCCGCGTTCCTGGTGGCCATTACTTCTGCTCGCAGGGTCAGTGAGATCCAGGCTCTTTGCTGTAAGGAACCTTATACTGTGTTTCACGCTAACAGAGTAGTTCTCAGAACTCATCCTAGCTTTTTGCCTAAAGTGGTCTCGGACTTCCATATTAACCAGACTATCACTTTACCTACTTTTTCCGAATCCTTCGAATCCTCCGGAAAGATCTCTTCACTCACTAGATCTCAAGAGGGTTCTGAAGTTTTATTTGGACAAAACAAAGACACTGAGGAATTCGGAACGTTTGTTTATTAACTATGGTCCTGTTAATACAGGTTCTGCAGCTTCCAAGAGATCCATTTCTAGATGGATAGTTTCTTGTATTCTACTGTCATACCAATTGGCCAACAAATCCCTTCCGGGGAAGCCTAAGGCACATTCCACTAGGGGAAAGCTTCTACCACGGCTCTCCTGAGGAATGTCCCCATGGCAGAGATTTGTAAAGCAGCTACATGGCGATCAGTTCATACCTTTACTCGCCACTACTGTTTAGATGCTGACACGCAGGCAGATGCTCAGGTTGGGCAGGCCTCGCTGAGAAACTTGTTTGCAAATACTGTTTAAAATGTGTATCTTAATTGAGTTCTCTGTGTTTTGCTCGTCCGCACGGAAGTGGGTATGGGCTTGCTACTCTATTCAGTGCTTATGACTATTGATGAGTATCCCCTGGAAGAGAAGGATAAGTTACTTACCTGTAATCCTAGTTCTCTTCCAGGGGTATACTCATCAAAGTCATAAGCAACCCGCCCTCCTCCCCGGACGAGCATTGACAGTTTACTCGATATTCTTGCATCTTTGATGCAGGTTCCTACAGGTTTCTTATACCGTACAAAAGAACTGACCTAACTGTCACCTGTGGTGCATGATGGGAGCAGGGGCTCCTGGAGGTCTTAAAGGCATAGTGCTCAGAGTCTCTGAGGCCTTAAAGGCGAGGTGCCAGTTTTTCCTTTTCTGTACAGGGATGTTATTTATTTATGCAGCCTTATTTGGGCTAATTGCCTGGCATTACTGTTTTCTTGATGAAAATAAAAGTTTTTTTGCGGAATGCTCTTACTGTACATGTCCTTCTCTTACATTATATGTTTATATGGTATTTTCATACTAGAGAAATACATGTAATTCTGGCTTCTTAGCCTATTGGATATGTTTGAGGCTGCATATTTTTTAAGTAATACATGTATATGTGTGTGTTATTTCGTACTATGTACTCCTTTTCTACTACATACACATATATATGTATTTTTATATATGCTCCGGGTTCCCGCACGTGGGCGGAGATTATTCAGTGCTTATGACTTTGATGAGTATACCCCTGGAAGAGAACTAGGATTACAGGTAAGTAACTTATCCTTACCACACATAATGAAATTTAATGTACCAATCGTAATGATGAGGGCCTAAGTTGGGTATCACTAATCTCTTTTATTACAGTGCTGAGAAAACTGTGTAGCAAGCACTATGTAAAGAGTTATCAGTGACACTGTCAATACCTTTTTTTTAAAAGTTTTCTTTTCATATTTATGTCAAACATTCCACAAATTGAAACCTCAGTGGTAAAATCGCATCTGACAGATTGTACACATGGACATTGCATGAAATCGACAATACTATAATGACACATCAAACCACTCCCTATGCTGTAGTCCTATACTCCACCCCCATTACTCCAGGTAGCCGACATCTTAATTGCTTTAATCATCTTGATGTTCTGTAGCTACCCCGTGGTGCTCTACAGGTCTTACCTTGTCCAATGGAGCCTGGCCCTCCTAATCTTACACATAATACGCTCTCCAACATCCCCCAGATCTAGTCAATTTTGTCAGGCAGCCCCTCTCTTTGTATACCACTTTTCCCCCCTCCATGCATGTGTTCATACCTGTCGGCCATTGATGCTTGATAGGAGCCGGACTCTTTCCCCATGCCTGAACAATGTCCCTTTTGCCACTATGATACCAAGCCTGTTATTCAACAGTTTTGCCCATTGTAAATTCACATCACTTGGGATTCCTGGAGTTGCAAATTGTGGAGTCTGCGGTATGTCCTCCTCCAAGACTAACTCTAGCTCTCTTATAATTACCTTCCAGTAATTTCCTTTAGTGGCAAATCCAGACCGTTTGTAGGAACGTGCCTTCTGTAACCTGGCATCTGTTACAGTTGGGACTGTTCGCTTCTCATTTTTGAACAGTATACTTCTCTAGAAGTAGGTTTTATGTAAGGTCTTTAATTAGATAAGCGGCAGTCAGACTTTAATCGCAACCGCATTTGGATGCATCAGTGCTGCCTTCCAGTCCAGCTCTTCCAGCAGCACCATATGTTTGATTTACATGTGTGTCGGAGTTTCTTTAAGGTGTCGCCTTGTTGCATCTTGCTAGCGAGCTCGCCCCCTAACAATCTACATTCAAGCAGGCTGCATTCTGGCACCTCGCTCCAGTCAATCCCCTTTGCCCCTTAGGCATTCTGCAATTGTAGGTATTTGTAGTGCATGTTGGGGTGTAGTTCATACTCTTGCTGTAGTTTCTCAAACAATTTTATCCCCCCTACATCCGCCTCAGCCACTAATGTGGATATGCTTTATCAGGTCCCGCTGTTGGAAACCTTTCAGTTTCCTCACCTCTTTCAGCGTGATACTTGCCATAGTGGGGTCTGCTTGGTTACTTTACTCTTCTACCTTAAGGATCGTGTAGAAGTTTCCAAAAACTCCAGCACCACCAAACTGGACTCCAGTGAGATGTCATCTCCCAGACTCTCCATAAATGCGGACAACGCTTTCTTGTTCTACAGCCTGTTGTATGTGCCTTTTCTTTTTTTTTTTTTTTAACAAATTTTATTAAGTTTGCTGTTTTTTAATAGCAAACAATAAAAATAAAAATGAGAAACTGACATAAACCTAAGGAGACACCTGAAGGTTCGACCCTATCGCACCCCCCCTCCCCCCCCTCCCCCCCACCGCAGCAAAACACCACAGGACAATTTTAGAAAGCAAAGCACGTATTTCATTCCCTCCCGATCCCATGAACTTTTGAATTGCATCATTTGTCACATAGAGCAGATTAGTTCTAACACAATTCCCGGGTAATCTTCCCATGTGTATGTGCCTTTTCGAATGAAACATGAGTAGACTAAAGGCTCTTGTTGAGCATTGCGTGCAAATGGCAGAGGTTTTATATTGAAGATCAAAACGGTGGTGCATTGAGACATACTGTACTTCTTGATGTAATATTCCTTTATTATACGTTCTGTGACTGTATTATATGATTCTTTGTGGTAGCCACGTTTATTTTACAGAAAGGTATCAAATAAATAGTGCATGGAAATGATACCTTGTCTATAGTCTGACCTCTAGATTGTCATCAGCTACTGGGATCAGGACAGCACACTTTTGAATATGCTGTGTGTGCTTTGCAGAGCTGGTCCGAGTTTGCAGAACAGACATTGTAAGATTTTGAAAGAAAGTCTGTGACAAAATCTGATAGTGATGCAGGACGTTTAAGTTCAGACAATGAGCTGTACTGGAATGTCGGAGTTGAGTTGAGTTGTATTTGTATTTTCTACCTTTGTCTTTCTGCAATCTACAGATAAGGATGCAGGTCCAAGGCAGTTTGATCCAGGGAGGCATGGTAGGCAACTTCATTAACATTTATCAACAAGAAGGGACACGAGGACTGTGGAAGGTAAGTTAGATGTGTCTGACCTTTTCTTAAAATCTCATGTATCATGATCTAGATTTCTCTATATGTATATCTCATCTCGATTTTCTTGTCATTGTGTTTTCTATAGGGCGTGTCTCTCACAGCCCAGAGGGCCGCCATTGTTGTAGGAGTGGAGCTACCTGTTTATGATCTCACCAAAAAACACTTGATCATGTCTGGCCTCATGGGAGACACTGTATATACTCACTTTCTGTAAGTACATTTTGAGTTTCACAGCATTTTCATTGGTGAACATGGTTTTTAATTATAAACAATTATGCATTTGTATTAGTTCAGGTTTTTGTCTTTTCCGATCTAGGTTATGCCTTTAGGTTTAAAACAGTTTCAGAATCTGTGTGTGGCATTTCTAGGTTCATTGATAAGCTTGGATGAATTTATTGACCATACCTCTACTTTTATTTGATTCTCTTCTAGAACACTGCTGATCACGGGCACAACTAGACTCGAACTTGGTGGGGGGGTGGATATCAATATGGGAATAACCTGGTCAACCAATGGAGGCAGGGCTAACACTTCAAACTATAAGGCGGAACTAACTTTGCAGCCAATACAAGAAGAGAGCAATTGTGCATTTTAGACATAATGGTCAAACCCGATTTGATTACAGCAAGCGTGTTTTGTGGATCTGAAAATGTTTATAGCTTACTGACAATGATCTTAAAAAGCATAATGAGTGATTGGACAACTAAAAAGCAGCTTCTACAGATTTCAATACAAAGCACTTTAGAAACCGTTTTTGCAATGTTATTTAATTGCAGCCCTTTTTCCAGTTCTCTGAAAATTCCTTCTGTGAAATGATAATGAGCTAATGAAATATTTTTATTTCCATATGTCGAAGGACACTCCTGAACAAAAATATGTTTTCTATCTGCTCATTAGGACATCGCAATAAAAAATGGTTCCCTCGGAGGAAGTTCAAAGCCTGTTCTTCCTAGGCAACAATACAAAAGCAATCTGGTCGATAATTCCACAAACCAGTTGTTAAATGTTTTTACATATACTTACAGATTACTGTATGTTTTTGCATTTATGTTTTAGCATTTTGTGATTTTAGATTTCCTCCTGCTGTTTCTGGTAAATCTGTTAGGAAAATATTGCAGAATGTGGTAATTGATGCATAACTCTGAATTATTTTCCATGCGCAAACCTCAATTTGCGCATATATTGACAACTTTGAATCATGATCTAAGTAAATTCTGTACGTTTATAGGAGGCAGTGATGGGTTACGTCAATATAAATTTCCTAGCTCGGTATTGCCATTATTATGGCCTTGCTGTGCTGTAGGGTTCAAGTATGTTGTATTTTATTGTAGTTGTATTTAAATAGTGCTTTATACACCTAACAGAACAGTAAAGTGCATTTGTGTCGGGATAGCATGGTACTCTATGGAGTACCATAGATTGAACAGTGCACGTTTGTTGAGCGGCCTGTATGAGGAGATTTTTGATGTCATACATCAGGACCAGAGTTGTGCTCTTTATAAGTTTTATTACTATGTTTCTGCGTAAATTTGAAGAGAAAAAGTGAGTGAGAGGTTGCTTCAACATTCATTTGTAATTCATAGACAGAAGTGTGCTAGTGCGGTCTGGTCTATGTTTGAAGTATTTTGGTGTGCAGATATGGCTGAATCTGCTGAAACTGTGTCATGAACAAGTGTGTAACTGTTCTTACTTCTGGGTGTAGGAGAGAAGTGTGAAGATGGGCGCAGCTGCACAAGCCAATACCTGCCAAACATGGTGTGTGTGTGTGTGTGTGTATATATATTATATTTAAAGTTGGAACCACCTCCTATAGGGGCAGAAAATGCAGGGAGATGACGAACGCTACCCTTAGGAGGTGCAGTCTCCGAGATTCAGGCAGTTATGAGGCCCAAGAGTGCATGCAGTCAACCCTAAAGTAGCCTCTGTGGAAGGAAGATGCTATATGAACTTTACAGTACACCAGGACCTTCAGTTTCCATAATACACTTTGCTTAAGGCAACAATTACCTCAGATCAGGAAAGCAGACAGGATTGGAAGGTAGGGGAAATAATAAGAATCAGTGCAATCACCTGATGACAGAATATATTTGTTTTTCTTTCAGTTTCTCTTTAAATAGTGTATGATGTAATGAGTGAGTTCAAAACATTAATAAAATAAAACAAAGCAACATTTCTGCAATATTTGCGCTTTGTACTTCTCAAGGGTGTGGAAAGAGCTATTCAAATGACAACACAAAATAATATCACCACCTTTTTCTATGACATTATGACAGAATCTTGCATTCTCTGTCTCTTGTTGAAGTAAACATGTAGTGAGGTGCAGTGTATTTGTAGATGTGCTGGAATGTGATAATTGGGCCTTTCATCCCAGTTGATCTATCCCCAAGCACTTTAAGAAGCCCACCATGACACTGATTACAAGTTGCACTATAGTGGAGGGGTGTACACTTCTCACCAGAAATTACCAGTTCTGTGCGTTAGCAACCCACCAGTACCATAAAATCCCTTAGAATGGGGAGGTTTTGTGCAGACCTGGATTTACCAGGTTGTATTCTGAATGGTATTCACTTTTCCAAGGAGTTTAACACACATTTACCACATACTCTGAGGTTGTAAAAGTGTGCAGGGGGCTCTTGTAAGCCAGGCATAGATGACAGGATTGAGGAGGTTGCAGGAAGGAGCGGAGAATGTTAGCTGGCAGTTGGGAGCATGTAATACTCACCACGTGCCTGGTCTGAATTTTGGGCTGGGGTTCATGGAAGGTGTCCGGGATACAATGCAGCCTTTTCCCACATCAATTTTACCTGCTGGTGTTTTGGCCAGTAAAATTCAGTTAATTGTTCCGACACCCAGTAAATCAAAGTGCAGAAACACCAGACCGCTTGTAATTGCGCAGAATAGAGTTCCACACGATAATTCTGCTCCGCATAGTTCTACCTAATTGTGGCTCATATTCTTTATGGTTACCTTGGAGGCGGGCTGATAAGCCCTAGAAAGCTCAATAACATGAGGCAAGAGAAGCAATCAAACAAAGACTCCTCTACCTGAAAATGGCTTTTGGATGACGTCGGGGGTAGAAGTGTGCAGGATGTATTAGGAACAACATTCCCAATCTTTGTTAAATCTACAGTAACAGTTCCCATACTAAGGGGCCGATTCCGATTCCGGTCGTAAACCGTACCGACCGACTCGGACCTGGAATGGAGACCGACCGACACGGACCTGCGCCGTACGACCCGCGCAGTACGATGCCTTGTGTGTGAATTACAACCCACCCGCACGGAACACAAGCCGCACGACTGAACCGTTCGTAAATCATTGATTCGCCCGTAAATTGACCGGGAATCGTACCGACCGACACGCATTAGGAATTGACGCAAGCAAAACGTACCCGCGATGCACGAGCCGCGTAGTACGATGCAATACGTGTGAAACGCGACCGACTTGCACGGAGCACGAGCATGAAAACCGAGACGTACAGCAAATAGTGACTAGCAAACAATAGAGCCCTTTGCGTCCGAGGCGTACACCAACGTCGAAACACAGCAGATTGTCAGTGTGACAGACTCGGATCACCCCGTGCGAGCCACAGGCAGCGTCCGACCCGGTCAAACGAACGTCTCCATCATGCACAACAAAAGCAAAGGAAATAAGACAAAAACATTTTTAAAAAAGCAATGACACAGCCAATTTATAAATAAAAAAAAAAAAAAAGGAACAAGGACACACCCACAACTCAAACTATATAAAGGCCAGAAACCCCTACCATGATCCTTTGCAAACTACAGGCATAGGGCAGCAGACAACCCCACCACACTGCAGAGACACACCACAACTCACACAACACACAACAACTACACCATTTGCACCACTCAAAAACCAAATCACATATTCACTGACAAACTCACACCCACCACACTCACTTACACCCTCACACACACATCAATCACCACAACCACCCAGCACCATGCCCCCAAGAAGAATCCAAAGTTCACAGATAGTGAGTTGGAAGTCATGATAGACGAAATACTCAGGGTAGAGCCACAGTTGTTTGGCACATTGGTCCAACAGACCCCCATGTCACAGAAAACCAAGATGTGGGAGAGTATTGTCGACAAGGTTAACGCACAAGCTCCTTGTCGGCGCACAAAGGACGACATACAGAACAGGTACTATGATGTGCGCAGGAGGGTCAAGAAGCTCATCAACAGGGATCACGCCTTGAGCACAGACACTGGCGGTGGCCCTCCTGCCAGACCAACGCACTTCAGGACCTGGGAGGAGAAGGTGCGGGCCATCCTACCACCGGAGAGCATCCATGGATTAACAGGAATACCAGAGCCTGGTGAGTACACAAACAATATACTCAATTTTGTGCGGCAATACACATATATCACTCTCAAGGGGACTGTTAAACCAATTCCTGCCAGCAAAGCCATAGCAACATAAAGGCAAGTATCCTGTGATGTGTATGCCAGTTACCCAAACACAATACCTGCCATCCCACAGTAAAATGGAACTACGACATAACATGTATAACCTAACGACAAATACTGCAAGGCATTAGAATAAATCCACAACAAACAGTCATCCATTTCGCCAACAACGTCACACCACCTCACAGGAAAGCTGAGTCAAAATGAAGGAAGGTTGGGCTGCTGGGAATGTGCATGTAGCAGAAAGCATGATGGGAGTTGAAGTCACAGCCAACAGTCCCCACCCACATGTCCCAGCAAGCTCCCACTGAACCATGCTCACCTCACAGGGAGTGCAAAAGCACTGCCAAGATGGCTGACACTAGGCCCTGCTGTGGGGAGCACAAGGCCCTGCTGGGACTTGGGCTCAAACAAACAACAGGACACCAATGCTTGACAGCCTGAAAGGTAACTCGCACTCCCTGCAATGGAAGCATGCTGCATGGTGGGATAACTGGACTGGGTGAGGAGTACTGCCTGCTCTGACCACATCTACCAGCAGGTACTTGCACACACACACCCCTTAACACAAACGTAACACAACCCACCTGGTATAATGCATTCCCTCAGAATCCATTTAAATATCCCACAAAGATTAAACACACTGGGTTCTGCAGTGTGAAGCACATGGGCTTGTTGGTACTTTTGTGCAAACAAACACCAGGACAACAATGCCTGCCAACTTGTCAGCACAGGCACACCACCACATAGGGAAAAAGCTTCGCAGGAAGTAAGGTCCGGTATTGTGGGAAGGTGGGTGTAGCCAAAAGCATGATGGGAGTTGAAGTCACAGCCAATAGTCCCCACCCACATGTCCCAGCAAGCTCCCACTGAACCATGCTCACCTCACAGGGAGTGCAAAAGCACTGCCAAGATGGCTGACACTAGGCCCTGCTGTGGGGAGCACAAGGCCCTGCTGGGACTTGGGCTCAAACAAACAACAGGACACCAATGCCTGACAGCCTGAAAGGTAACTCACACTCCCTGTAATGGAAGCATGCTGCATGGTGGGATAACTGGACTGGGTGATGAGTACTGCCTGCTCTGACCACATCTACCAGCAAATACTTGCATACACACACCCCTCCCACCAACACCAAAATACACACCTAGAATTATGCTCCACAAGATAGCGAGTAAAAAGTCTCTACCAAGAACACAGACAATGGCCTCTGCTGTGGGGAGCACAAGGCCCTGCTGGGACTTGTGCTCAAACAAACAACAGGAAACTACTGACTGACAGCCTGAACGTAAATTGTGACTCCCTGCAATGGAAGCATGCCACATGGGGGATTACCTGGCCACTGTGGGTGAAGGAGGTCCTGCAATGACTCCAAATGCCATCAATGCCGCATCAAAACACACCTTCTCTGCTCGAACAAATTGCACCCTGGGACCAGTCACTCCAAAAGTAAATGCCTTGGCAAGATGTCTGACACATGGTCCTGATGTATGAATTGGCTGCAAGTCACACCTACGCACTGGCCAACTCAAACACATTTACACTCACAGCCATTGGAACTGTAGGTATCCTCCCATTGTCTGGAAATTCAGTGTCCCTGGGGTGTCCCCTGACCTGCCTGTGAAGGTGTGTTTCGTAGATGACAATTGGGGAAATGCAGACATAGTACATAGCACCAAGCACACACAATGTCACATATACATCATTGACAGTGGACACCTGACAGTGACTAGAATGGACACACACATATAGCTGACACTGTAGCATGGTGTCATACACAAAATGTGCATTTGTGCATTTGTGAGCTGCATGTCAATACCACATCGGTCTGCGTTGTACGCATCATTCACACAACACATCACTGTCATGTACAATCCAAACACAATGACTATCCTGGACTGCATCGGATGACGCATGCAACTCACAGCAGCAGAACTGTAACACACACACCTCTGCCCATCACTGTCATGAGCATGGAAAAGAAAGAGTGCTGCTGAGAATCCCTCTCACTGTGGAGGAAATAGACAAGATAAAAGACGTTAGCACTGACAAAACTCTGCACCAACATCAGTAGGCACGGTAACACCATGATGACTTGTTTGTAATGAGATGTGAACTAGGAACACAGATAACCAGAAAGTATCTCACATTGGATCACAGGCATACCGGACTGTGACCATGTTGCACAGACACACCAATGTGACGCACAGAGCAACGCAACAAATTCCACCACACATGCACCAAGCTTGATACATACCCTAAGTGTAATTGACGTATGTCATCGTTATAGCACAAATGTGGACAGGGATGATACAGCTGTGTCAGGCATGTGATGGAACCTGAGTAGCAATGGACATGTACAGACAATTGATCAATACATGAGCTGGTCATGCACACAGCTTGGCGTGCACATCGAAATGCTTCAGGTTGCCATGACAAAGTGCCCCAACAATATCAACCTCAGTCTGTCACAACTTTTGACAATGCAATGTACAGACTCTCATTATGATGTCCAGTGGCAAATGTCATGTGTGTGAAACGTTGATGTTGGTAGAAACATAACATACATTGTGTGTCTCCTCCAAACACGGGATGCTGGGGACACAGCACGACCTGAAGAAGAGTCCCAGACTCTGGCGGACCCTGAGCTCACCGGTGTGGATCAGTCCCTGTCCTCTTCGGACGACGACCCTGAACAACCTGGCACCTCCGGTGTGACTCATCGTGCAGCCCCAGCAGCAGTAACATCAGCACCCCCTGCAACCACACCTGCCACATCTGATACCACACCGAGTAGCCCTGCCGACACGGACAGGCCGAGGCCACTGAACAACAACGGAACAGGTACACAGGGCATCCTGGAATCAAGGGACAACACCACCATCGCAAACACTCAAGTGGTCCCAGTGTTGCCTGTGCCGGCCACAGCAGGTCCTGCCCGTGTGGGTAGGGGCGGTGGGAGGGTGGGCAGGCAGAGGACACGGCCTGCAGAGGGGGCTGGACTGCATGATGAGCCACACCTGGGACGCATCATAGATGCGTACCAGGAAAGCACCGGAGGATTTGGACAGGTAGTGGGGATCCTCAAGGACATCAAAGAACAGCATGCTGCAAATCATGCCCGCTTGGACTCCCACATGTCCCGGATGGAGTCCAAGTGGGACAAATTGGATGAACTAACAGTGGTGCATAGGGACATACTGACATGCCTCCGCCAGATCAGCACCAACATGTCCACACCTCCCTGTGCGCCCACAACATCTGTTGCCACAACATCCGCAACTGCCACAGGGAGGGAGGAGGACTCTGGCGGAGAGTCCTCTGCACCGCAGCTGCCTGCACATGAGGGTCCCCCGAGAAAGAAGAGGGGTCGTCCAAAGAAGGGGAATTGAGACGCTGATGGCCATGCATATCCCCCAGGAACTCAACACCTGTTCTGTATGTCGTCCCTTGTGTGCAAACCAATTAACCTTGTCGACTGACACACAAATCTCCCACTTGACATGGAGGGTCAAAGCTGTGACAATGCAGCAAATGACTGTGGATTCTACTCTGGACATTTCATCTCTTAAGACTACCAACTCACCTGTGAACTTTGGATTACCATCACATTGTACAGCACTTCAAATTCCGTTCACCATCCTTACACATGTCTGTAAATAAAATCACATTCACACAATACTTGCCTCTGTCGTGATTTATACTTTGTCTGTGTCATGGCGATGATGATCTGATAAGGAACACTGTGCATGCAAACTACCACAGCAATGTGAACACCGTTATGTGAGTCATGGTAATGTGACACATATGAGGGAGACACACCACTAGGGCAACACAAGACATACTCACCATGTCCAGCTAACTCATCCTCATAAGTGATGTCAACAGGAAATACAGTGGAATGCACATACACCACACCCATCCTGGGTCAGTGGCAAGCATTCCACAGGCACAGGTACAGGATGCTAATGACTGTCTGATGTGTAGATACACACGGAGCACATCCCAAAGTGACGCACAGGTTTATTAAAGATTCACAACGTGAAAATTCCACAACTGATGCAAGTTAACCTCACGTAACAGTGTGCAAACATTAAACAAGTTGTAAACAAGGAAAGTCCAGGGGTGTGTGGCACATCATTGGTTGGGACAACGACTACTTGCACTCTGGAACAAGGATCTGGGTTTTGGGGTTCAGACCTCACCATACAGCACCAAAGTACCCTGTGAAGGACAGGCAGAAAACACAATCAAAAACCTTGAATTACAGCATACAACAACAATATACATGCCCACAAATGTAACAAAACTACGCACACACAACATATCAATCAGCTAAACACTGTTTGGGAGTACAGACTACCTGAAAGGACACATCACAGCAAGCATCCTGACAAGTAGCACACAGTCACACTCAAGCAGCACAAGTGCACCACCAACAGATATCAGGCAAACACAATACTTTCAAGACACATCAGTGTATACTCACATTCATGTGAAGAAGTTGAGGATCAGCTGGCTACGAACATCATCCTCACCCTCATCATCACTGGCATCATGCCCCAGGGCAGGATCCTCCACGGCTGGCGGAGGTTGGTCATCGTCATCTTGGATGAAAGACAACTTCTTCATCACTGCCAGGTTGTGTAGCATGCAGCAGACTATGATGATTCTGCACACCTTAGCAGGTGCATATGGGAGGGCCCCTCCTGTCTTGTCCAGGCAGCGGAATCTGCTTTTCAGGAGTCCAAATGTCCGCTCGATCACTCTCCTGCTCCAACCATGTGCCTCATTGTAGCGCATCTCCGCCGGTGTCACAGGGTTCCTGAGGGGTGTCAGCAACCATGGCATATTGGGGTATCCGGAGTCACCTACATAAAGACAATAGCACATTAGATGAGTCTTAAAAGAGGGTGTAAATAAACTTTAGCAAAATCACACAATAGTAAACAGTCAGTACACACCGACAAGCCAGGCACGCTGGTGCTGCATCTGTGACATAATCGTTGGGATGCGACTACTCCGCATGATGTAAGCGTCATGCGCTGAACCTGGGAAACGTGCACAAACATGTGAAATGGTCATGTCGGCCAGACATACCACCAGAGCATTGATTGAGTGGAAATGTTTCCTATTCCGGTATGTCTGCTCATGTGCCTGTGGTGGTACCAAAGCCACAAGTGTCCCATCAATGGAGCCAATGACATGTGGCATCCTTCCCAGGGCATTGAAGTCACCCTTGATGTCAGAGAGTCATTGTGGTGTTGGGAAATGGATGTAGTGGTTGAGGAAATGCACATCGCCTCCAACACATCTCGTAGCACACAGCTGAACATGGTCTGTGACATCCCACCAGCAGTAGCAACTGTGTGTTGGAAGGTACCGGTGGCAAATAAGTGTAGGGTTGCCATCACCTTCACCTTGGGGGCCAGCGCAGTAGGGTATGTCCGGCCAGGTTGCAAGTGTGGTGCCAACTGCTCCGCCAAATCTTCAATCAGTGGCCTAGTGAAGCGGTACCGTCGCATGCAGTCACGTTCAACCATGGTGGCAAGGTCAGGGAACGGTCTGTGGACAGCTGGTCTCCTGCAGTACATAGATGAGCAAAGACAGTTTGTCAGTTCCCCTATCTAGGTGCCAGTGTACATGCTAAATAGCACATGAAACAACAGGACACAAAGACATGATGTATGTGCTGTAGTGTATATGCACACATGTCAGATACATGCCCATCATCTGAAATCTCAGCTCTACAGGTCCACACAACAAGGTCCATGTTGTGCTGTGACCAGTCTATGGGCGCTGCCACAGTACATCAGTATGAGTGTCACATACCAGACACACACCACAGTCACTAGTGAGGACAGATGTCTACCACACATCACAGGTTTTTGCCAGACACACAGGGACCTTGTGTCGCCACAAGGACACCATCATGATGTAGCGTCTCATATACACACCACAACGCACACATGACACACACATGAAGTGCCACAACGTTTTTTTGCATCTCACACATGGTGTCTGTGACACACAGACGCCACATCAACTCACATTGATAATACACATGGATGTGGTGACCGTTTGACATTGAGCACATAAAATCAGAGTAATCTCCGTAGCTAAATGCACACATACTGTGGATGAACATCACAATTGTGGCACTGGGACACCCTGTGACACGCATCCTATTCCACCTAAGAGTCAGGGTGTATGTCACATGTCATACACAATGTACCCCGGGAACTGTGTACATGCCTCATGCCCTGAACTGTACAGTCGTCAATCACAGTGGTTATGTGTCCAACACACAGAGGTATCTGTCCCCATGACACCTTGCCCTGCCTGGGAGTGGGTGCCACTAAGTGACACATACCAAATCACATGTTTACCCACATATGCACACACAGGTAATGCAGCCTGACATGCCCCTTGATATACTGTGTCACAGGCTGTATTGTTGGTGTGCCCATGTGTCCAGGGAAAGCTATTGTGGGTGGAATACTTAGCACATTGCCTGCAATGGGGACTGACACGGGTGACCAATTCAAAAGACGCGTCGGACACCTAGGGAACGAGGCGAGCGCACGCCTTGCACACACGCCTTGCACAGTGACTGCAATGGGGACTGACGCGGGTGACCAATTCAAAAGACGCGTCGGACACCTAGGGAACGAGGCGAGCGCACGCCTTGCACACACGCCTTGCACATTGACTGCAATGGGGACTGACGCGGGTGACCAATTCAAAAGACGCGTCGGACACCTAGGGAACGAGGTGAGCACACGCCTTGCACACACGCCTTGCACATTGCCTGCAATGGGGACTGACGCGGGTGACCAATTCAAAAGACGCGTCGGACACCTAGGGAACGAGGCGAGCGCACGCCTTGCACACACGCCTTGCACATTGCCTGCAATGGGGACTGACGCGGATTTGGCCCTTGTACGATTCGTGTTGTGAAAAATCAGTTGGCTCCTTACAACAATGTATCAGACTCGTTGGTGTAATGGGTTTGAAATATTTGAACGATGCGGAAGGCGTGTACGAGCCGTGCAATGCGATGGATTGGCCAGATTCATAGGATGCAAACGCGTTGGACCTATCGCTTTGGACGCATGGGACAGAATCTGCCTCTGCAGCACAGATATAAGGCTGTCTGTTCCCCTGAGAGCTCACTTGCCTGCACTACATGCTCCAGATTGACATCTCTGCTACCACTGCTTCTGTCTCTGCATCCTCTGGCTCCAAGAATGGCACGTACTGTGGATAGGGCCCCATCCTTCACAGAGGAGGAGAACAAGGCCCTGCTGGACAGCTTCCTTCCACAGTACAGCAAGCTGTATGGGACACCTGGGGAGCAGGTGAGTGTGCAGTCCACATCCCTTTTTCATTGTGCATGTTGTCTGACTGGCACTAATGGCATTGTGTACACCAGTGGCTAGCATGCTCACTGAGTAGTTGTTACCCCCAAAGTGTGTATGTACCTGTAGTGGACAGGTACTGTGCATGAAAAGTGCATTTTAACACAGTTATTATACTCAGGCAATGTTTCAATTTTGTAAATGCAGGACAACTGTCAATCACCATAGTTGCACTACCTGTGTACATCATATGCCCTTGTGATGAAGACATGTATATCCAACTGTGTGTTGCACAAACATGTTGCATGTCTGGTAATGGACTTTTATCCTTGTCATCCTCACAGGTTGATGCCCATCAGAAGCAGGAGATATGGCTGACCATTGCCCGGGCTGTTCGTTCTGTGGGGGTCTACAGACACCGCATCCGCAACTGCCAGAAGAGGTGGCAGGACCTTCGTGGCTGGACCCGGAGGATCGCCAGAGTCCAGCTGAAGCTGTCGCCTCCTCGCAGAAGGGGCGGACGACGGACACTGACCCCCACATGCACCGGATTCTGGCGGTGGTCTTCCCTGACCTGGATGGGCAGTTAAAGGCCAGACAGCAGCAAGGAAGGGGTAAGTGCATGCCTTTTCTGTGAACTATGTCTCACATGCTCTTTGCACTCCTTCATCCTGGTTACACTCCCACAGATCTCCTGTCTGCTTGAACAGGAGTCATGTTCCTAAATTAGTTCATGGCCCATCCTCATCTGATACACAGGTGTGGCCCTTTCAGTCTGTGACTTGTCACTTGTGTTGTGTGTCCCTGCTGTTGTCCAAAATTAAAGGTTGTAAACAGCATCTGCTACCGGTGCATTGTTTTGTCCTCATGAGTGAGGCAATTGATTGCCATGTGTCTGCACATTGCCATAAATCAGACATGTACTCTATGTGGGCAAATGATATGTGTTCCAATTGATGCTTTGGCTCACCATATGTGTCTGGGGTATTTACCACACAGCCATGCAGCAGGTAAGACAATTTTGGGGCCTCATAATAATGTACATTATGTGTGTGTCACATGCATGAACACATGCCTAGTGTTCAGGGTAATCCCATGTTGCACATGGAACTGGACAGGTATGCCTACTCCGGACATGAGGAACACTCTGTGCTCCTACTCCTGTGTGTCAGCCTACATTTAGTTCATTGTGAAATATGCAATATGGTGTCTGCCTCGGTGTCATTCTGGAGTGGCCTACCTTCTTAGACTCCTGTGGTGTTGAGCATTTTGGTTTTGGCAGCTAGCTGAGGTGTGGCTAATGGATCATCACAATGGGGAAAAACATAGGTGTGTGATCACTTGATGGTGCATAATGATGTATTATACATAATAGTGCAGGCAGCCTCAATTCGTTCTCATCAGACTGTGATGTTATCATGTTCACAGATTGGTGCTTGCAGTCACTCAACTGTCGCATTTGTATTACGTGGGATCATCATATGCCTTAAGATGTGTGTAGCAGTAGTGGAACATGTGCACTTGACAGCTGCAGGGCTTACATTCCCCAAAATGATAATGATTGTGACACAGTGCAGACTTTTTATTTATGGATGCACTGCCCCTGTGACTTTATCCAGTGAGGACTGATTAGCCAGACTGGCCCGTAGCATGGTATCCCACTTGCTAATGTGTATCCTGCCGTTATGTCAGTTGTACGGCATACACTCTATTGTGGCATTGACCATCAATACATGGGCACATCATGGTGTCTTGTGAAGGCAGCATATCCATTTTACTGACAATGAGTTTGGCCATCCCTTATCCTGACACATGTACTGAGTCAGTGGCAGGAGATGGGATATGTGTGTACTGACACATTTCATTCACAATTTAAGATGTTCTGAGATACGTCTATGCGGCGCATGTGTGCACATATAAGTAGTGGCATACTACATGCACCAGACAGATGGGTCCATGGAGGGGAAGTGTATGAGTGGCATGGTTGACTGGCAGAATGACAGGTGTCTTTTTCAATATGTGCCAGCACTTCTAGCAATATTTAGCAAATGCGTCATCTGTAATGTGCTGTAATGACTGTGAAGTCTCAGGTGAAACAAGTGACTGATGTGTATCTGTTTATCCTGATTGTTTGCAGAAACATCTTCGGCTACTGGAGGAGACAGCTCCACGGACCAAGAGGAGCCACAGAGCCAGACTGGGTCTGCTGGAGAGGAGTTGGAGGGACCCAGTGGCACAGAGGGTGAGGGGAGCCACACTGAGGATACCTCAGCTACAACCACCTCAGCTGAGGAACACAGCACCTCCAGTGAGGACTCCCTTGTGGAGGAGGGTGTCAGCAGACCCCAGACAACACCGAGCAAGTCTGTCCCCGCCACCACCACCATCTCCACCCTCCCATCCCAGAGGTCCGTGGAGGCCCCCGTGTAAGGGAGCATGTCTCCTTTGTGCCAGGCACCGCAGCCCCTGCCCCTGTCTCCCCTGCTGCCCTGAGTGTGGAGTCTGTGGACTTGCTGAAGCAGCTCCATGTAGGGCAGACAGCGATGCTGAGTGTCCTCCATTCCCACACCAGTCTGTTGACACAACTGGTGTCCTTCATGGAGGGCATCTCATCAAACATGTCTGCCCTACATCGGACTATTCAGGCCATGGCCTCCACATAGACGTCAGCAGTGTCCCTCCTCCAATAGTCACTCACCCCTCTTACCTCTGCCACATCCACAATCCCCACTGCCCTACCTGTCCAACGCGCACACACACACCAGCACCGGCACGCACCACAACAGACACAAGCAGCACACAGCCACGCAAGCCAAAATCCAGAGCCACAGGCACGCACACTCCGGGGACTGATGGCACACACACAGGGGATGGGTCACAGACGCACAAACAGACATCCACAAGCACTCCGCAGTCCTCAGATGCCTCTCCCTCCAAAACCCCTTCCCTTGCCTGCACCTGCAACCCCCCTTCCCAGCAGCTCTTCCTCTGTGACCTTGGCCTCTTCCCCACCGATCCATCTGCTCCAACTCACAAGGGGAAGAGGAAGTCACCACGCACAGGGGGGAGTTCCCCTGCCACACGGACACCCTCCCCCAGGCGCACAGACACTGAGGCCCCCATCCGCAAGGCCCCCCGGACTAGGAAGAGCAAGACCCCACCACAATCCCGCAGCTCCACCACACAGTATCCGTTCTGCAGCCCCCAGGCCACCACTCCACAGGTCCCCCAGCCACACCCTGCCCCTGGTTCACCCACACACCGATACCGCATCCCCAAAATGATTAGGCCCTCCCCCCTACCACATGCACTTCCACCCCCACCTCATACGCTCAGCCTGTTCCTGCCACTGGTGTGGAGTCCGTGTCTCCCCCTCTGTCCTGCCCACCTCACCTGGACCCCATGACACTACTTTGGAGGTTGGCACTGCAGTGGAGAGCTCATCCACCCCGTCTGACTTTGGCACTGCAGTGGAGACCACATCCACACCATATGACCTGCCCACTGCTGTGGTGCCGGCAACCACCCCATCTGACTTCATCCCTGCAGTTGTGACGGTGCCCACTGTGTCAGACACCTCCACGGCAGTTGCCAGTGACACTCCAGCACCCACCACCCCTCCCCTGCCCCATTCTGCTGTCCCCTGATCCTGTCCCTGCGGTGCCTGGCCTGCCCCATGTATGCCCCTCCAAGGGGAGATGTCCCCTGGTCGTAGCAGTGCAGGCAAGCAATGGGTGACAACTTGTCACATGTCACCCTGGTTGAATTGAGAAATGGACTGGCCATTGGCCTTTTGACATTGTGGACTCAAATTACCAGTTTTGAGGAGTTTTATTTTTTAATAAAGCAAATTGTTGTTATCCATTGTTGTTGCATCTAATGTACATGATGTTGATGATGAGTATCATGGACTTGATGTTGTACTTGTGTTTTGAAGGTACAACAGGATGATTTGTTGATGTGATGGACTCCATGTGGTCCATGGGATATGTGTACTTTTCTGCTATGTATCCATGACATCCTTTGCTGCAATTACAGGGTGTAATGATTGCAAAATGTTGTAACCAGGATTATCTCTTTGGGTTTGCTACTTCACATCTTTGGCATACACTGTTGCACATATGTTGTACTTACATTTGGGCACATGGTGAGATTCCCTGACTGGGCCCATCTACACTGGACAGGCAGGTTTGTGCATCCATGGTACACAAGTCATCTGTGTCATCAGTGCAACTATCTCTACATGTGTATTGCGTATGTGCAGATGACTGAAGGGACACTCCCGTACACATGTTGCTGTGACCAGAGCTTTCATTGTGTTGTAATTGTTGGCTCACTGTGCAAGTGGTGTGCTGGCATGACAGGACCCTGCACAAACAACGTTTTTCACAGCTGACATTCCCCAAGAGTGGAGACCCCTCATGGCATTGTCATTCCGTGGCATTGCCTGTGCACATGGTGTGTGTTGTGTGAGCATGTCTGTGTGTGTTGCCTTCCCTTTTTTCGACTCAGCCTGTGTTCCATGCAGATGTTCCTGTTATGTGCACTTGCTGAGTTGTCCTGTGTTCATCAGACTTCTTTTCCCTGGGGTTACTGGGATGTAGGTGCATGGCAGACTACTGGTCATTAGGTTGTCATCCATGGCTGTTTTAGTTGTAATTTCAGGGGATGTTGTCAAACGCACATGGGACACATTCAGGATTCCCATTGGCACTTATGTGTTTCCAACATCATGTTGTTTTCCCTATGTGGTATCTGTCAGTGTGAGGCTTACTCGTATGTGTGTGTGACTACTCCCACTCATCAGGGTCATTGCTGCAATGTTGGAAGGTGTCAACATGTGTTCTTTGTGGGTCTCCTTTGGTTCCTCATTGGTGTAGGTGTGTGGCAGGGTTCCCAATGAATCGTGTTGTCTTCACATTATGTAAAGCAAAAGAAGATCCGTAAATAATGGATCAGGGAACCTAGCTAATAGGGAAAAGGAGGGGTCTACTAAATGAGTAAGACACACCTCAATAAAGGAAAAGAAAATTCTTTTCTTGAGTCCCCTCACTCACCAAAGGTTTCCCCTAGGTGACATGCTTCATCATTGGGGCCATCCCAAGCATCTACTGCTTGGGGCGTGCTGCGACTTGCGATAGTTACGTAGGAGCACTAATTTTTAAGATATGACTATGTGTGGTGCAGTGAAGGGGGAGTGGTGTGAGTGATTGTTAAAAATTACCTAACTAGTGAACGTAAACAATTTTATTCTTGCTCCTAGTTGGCAAAAGATAAAAAGGGGTTAATAAAAGGGAAAAGAATTAAATGTCCCTGATATTGTAAGTCAACATGTTTCGAGGTGTCCCCTAACCTCTTCTTCAGGACAACATGGGGACCAGCCCCATGTGTACCACTCCGTGCAAACCTGTAATAAAGTGAAAAATAAGAAAAACAATGGGGCGCGCACTTATTGTGTCAGCGCTAGATATAATACATACGGTTAAACTGAACACGTAGTATTTAATAACTGGCAAAAGTAAGCCCCATGGTCAGCCCGGGTGGAGGAGCCTGAATAGACCTTGACTCGGCTAGCCTCCGTCAATATGACCTACTCGTTCCCATAAACATGTTGACTTACAATATCAGGGACATTTAATTCTTTTCCCTTTTATTAACCCCTTTTTATCTTTTGCCAACTAGGAGCAAGAATAAAATTGTTTACGTTCACTAGTTAGGTAATTTTTAACAATCACTCACACCACTCCCCCTTCACTGCACCACACATAGTCATATCTTAAAAATTAGTGCTCCTACGTAACTATCGCAAGTCGCAGCACGCCCCAAGCAGTAGATGCTTGGGATGGCCCCAATGATGAAGCATGTCACCTAGGGGAAACCTTTGGTGAGTGAGGGGACTCAAGAAAAGAATTTTCTTTTCCTTTATTGAGGTGTGTCTTACTCATTTAGTAGACCCCTCCTTTTCCCTATTAGCTAGGTTCCCTGATCCATTATTTACGGATCTTCTTTTGCTTTACAAGTACCCAGGAGGAAGAACCTAGCCATATCCTCCTCTCCCCTCTTTTTGTTTTGTCTTCACATTATGCCCATGTTCCGCATACTGTGCAGTGTGGCAGACATTCACAGGTGTTGTTGACAGGCCATGTGCATGTGTGTTGATTTTTGTGTACCTTGGATCCCCCCACCACCCCTGGGATTGTAATGGGTGCTTGAGCAATGTCAACAGTCCCTGTGTGCCTAGCTGATGCACATTGTTGCAGATCAGGGTGTGTGGTGTTGAGGGTGGCCACATGTGAGTTATTTGATGTCTAGGCCCCTACCTACATTTTGCACATTGGTTGCAGGACATGGCCAGTGATTTGTGTTTATGGAGGTGTGATGTGAGTTTGTTGTTCTGGACACATGACCCAGTATGCACAGCTGACTGTGCTCCACAGTATAGGCAAAACAGACCTTTGTCATCACAGTGGGATTGGCGTACAGGCTACTGTCATCACAAATTAGGGTACTAGAGGGTAGTGCTGTAGTGGGTCCTTCTCTTGCTGTGTTGGTTGCTGTTCCACCCAGCTTGTGTCACATGAATACGTTGCTATACCACTCATCTGACAATGTATGCTTGACCACAAAGGGGTGCCCAGTTCATTAGTTACTTTTTGTATGGCACTGTGGACACATCTGTGTGATTGGAGTTCATCCCACCGTCATGTGTTGTGTACTAGCCTGGGGACACTGAGACACACACGTGTTGTGTATGATATGCAGTGTGGGTCTGCCTGTCTGTGTTTGTGCATCTGCACCTCTGCATTGGTATAGCTTTTGCGTTCCATTGTGTGGATGTAGTTTGGAGGTTTTTCCTAATGTCCATGCATCTTGTAGCTCATCATCCTGCACATTGCTCATGTTTGGTATGTCCCATTGCTGCCATGGTATGGGACTTTGTCACCTAACATCGACAGTCTCCACATGATTCCTCAGTTTGTGTGTCTGTTCGTAGAGATATGTGTGTATGCATCATGATGCTCACTTTTCACATGGTCTAATTGGACACTGTGGGCATTGTCAGGGCTCATGGCCAATGCTTGTCTGCACATGGCAGAGGGAGTTCTTGTGATACACAGCAATCTTTGCCTCTCAAATCTGTGTTTGTATGTGACACAACCACCACATTACCACTACACTGGTTGTGGATTTGGGAGCAGTGAGCACAAATGCTGGTCTGGTGATGCTGCTATTATTTTGTCCACACTCACCTTCTGGTCACTGTAGTGATGTGGGCTTTGGAACCCATTACCACAATGTTCCTGAGATGCTGGAGTTTTGAACCCCACAGTCATCTTTTGGGCACACATGTGATGGGAGTCACATTGTATGTTCACTATCAGAATCAGTGTTGTGGGCATTTGGCACACACATACATAGAATCTTGCAAAGATGGTAGGGGTGGGGGTTTGCTTAGTGACCCTATGCGTGTGAATGCTGATGGTGCAGGGCATCCAGCCCTCTATGAGTGGGGATGGTAGTGGTGCAGGGCATCCAGCCCCCTATGAGTGGGGATGGTAGTGGTGCAGGGCATCCAGCCCCCTATGAGTGGGGATGTTAGTGGTGCAGGGCATCCAGCCCCCTATGAGTGGGGATGGTAGTGGTGCAGGGCATCCAGACCCCTATGAGTGGTGATGGTAATGGTGCAGGGCATCCAGCCCCCTATGAGTGGGGATGGTAGTGGTGCAGGGCAACCAGCCCCCTATGAGTGGGGGTACTGGTATTGATGGGCATCCAGCCCCCTATGAGTGGGGGGTACTGGTATTGATGGGCATCCAGCCCCCTATGAGTGGGGGGTACTGGTATTGATGGGCATCCAGCCCCCTATGAGTGGGCGGTAATGGTATTGATGGGCATCCAGCCCCCTATGAGTGGGGATGGTAGTGGTGCAGGGCATCCAGCCCCCTATGAGTGGGGATGGTAGTGGTGCAGGGCTTCCAGCCCCCTATGAGTGGGGATGGTAGTGGTGCAGGGCATCCAGCCCCCTATGAGTGGGGATGTTAGTGGTGCAGGACATCCAGCCCCCTATGAGTGGGGATGGTAGTGGTGCAGGGCATCCAGCCCCCTATGAGTGGGGATGGTAATGGTGCAGGGCATCCAGCCCCCTATGAGTGGGGGGTACTGGTATTGATGGGCATCCAGCCCCCTATGAGTGGGGGGTACTGGTATTGATGGGCATCCAGCCCCATATGAGTGGGGGGTACTGGTAGTGATGGGCATCCAGCCCCCTATGAGTGGGGATGGTAGTGGTGCAGGGCATCCAGCCCCCTATGAGTGGGGATGTTAGTGGTGCTGGGCATCCAGCCCCCTATGAGTGGGGATGGTAGTGGTGCAGGGCATCCAGACCCCTATGAGTGGGGATGTTAGTGGTGCTGGGCATCCAGCCCCCTATGAGTGGTGATGGTAGTGGTGCAGGGCACCCAGCCCCCTTTGAGTGGGGATGGTAGTGGTGCAGGGCATCCAGCCCCCTATGAGTGGGGGGTACTGGTATTGATGGGCATCCAGCCCCCTATGAGTGGGGGGTACTGGTATTGATGTGCATCCAGCCCCCTATGAGTGGAGGGTACTGGTATTGATGGGCATCCAGCCCCCTATGAGTGGGGATGTTAGTGGTGCAGGGCATCCAGCCCCCTATGAGTGGGGATGGTAGTGGTGCAGGGCATCCAGCCCCCTATGAGTGGGGATGGTAGTGGTGCAGGGCACCCAGCCCCCTTTGAGTGGGGATGGTAGTAGTGCAGGGCATCCAGCCCCCTATGAGTGGGGGGTACTGGTATTGATGGGCATCCAGCCTCCTATGAGTGGGGGGTACTGGTATTGATGGGCATCCAGCCCCCTATGAGTGGGGGGTACTGGTATTGATGGGCATCCAGCCCCCTATGAGTGGAGATGGTAGTGGTGCAGGGCATCCAGCCCCCTATGAGTGGGGATGGTAGTGGTGCAGGGCATCCAGCCCCCTATGAGTGGGGATGGTAGTGGTGCAGGGCATCCAGCCCCCTATGAGTGGGGGGTACTGGTACTGATGGGCATCCAGCCCCCTATGAGTGGGGGGTACTGGTATTGATGGGCATCCAGCCCCCTATGAGTGGGGATGGTAGTGGTGCAGGGCATCCAGCCCCCTATGAGTGGGGATGGTAGTGGTGCAGGGCATCCAGACCCCTATGAGTGGGGATGTTAGTGGTGCTGGGCATCCAGCCCCCTATGAGTGGTGATGGTAGTGGTGCAGGGCACCCAGCCCCCTATGAGTGGGGATGGTAGTGGTGCAGGGCATCCAGCCCCCTATGAGTGGGGGGTACTGGTACTGATGGGCATCCAGCCCCCTATGAGTGGGGGGTACTGGTATTGATGGGCATCCAGCCCCCTATGAGTGGGGATGGTAGTGGTGCAGGGCATCCAGCCCCCTATGAGTGGGGGGTACTGGGATTGATGGGCATCCAGCCCCCTATGAGTGGGGGGTACTGGTATTGATGTGCATCCAGCCCCCTATGAGTGGAGGGTACTGGTATTGATGGGCATCCAGCCCCCTATGAGTGGGGATGTTAGTGGTGCAGGGCATCCAGCCCCCTATGAGTGGGGATGGTAGTGGTGCAGGGCATCCAGCCCCCTATGAGTGGGGATGGTAGTGGTGCAGGGCACCCAGCCCCCTTTGAATGGGGATGGTAGTAGTGCAGGGCATCCAGCCCCCTATGAGTGGGGGGTACTGGTATTGATGGGCATCCAGCCCCCTATGAGTGGGGGGTACTGGTATTGATGGGCATCCAGCCCCCTATGAGTGGGGGGTACTGGTATTGATGGGCATCCAGCCCCCTATGAGTGGAGATGGTAGTGGTGCAGGGCATCCAGCCCCCTATGAGTGGGGATGGTAGTGGTGCAGGGCATCCAGCCCCCTATGAGTGGGGATGGTAGTGGTGCAGGGCATCCAGCCCCCTATGAGTGGGGGGTACTGGTACTGATGGGCATCCAGCCCCCTATGAGTGGGGGGTACTGGTATTGATGGGCATCCAGCCCCCTATGAGTGGGGATGGTAGTGGTGCAGGGCATCCAGCCCCCTATGAGTGGGGATGGTAGTGGTGCAGGGCATCAAGCCCCCTATGAGTGGGGATGTTAGTAGTGCTGTGCAACCCCCCCCCTAGGTGTGGGCACTGCTGGTGGTGTGGACCATGCTACCCCTGTGGTTTTGCTTTTGCTGGTGGACTGCATGTCCCCCCCCCCTATGTGTGTGTAGCATTTCGCTTGTTCGTGACGTTTGTTTGTGTGGGTGTCTGACTTACCGTCTGCGATGTACGCGTCTGTTCATGATCCGGTCATAGATATACAGTACTGGGATGACCTCCGCGATGGGATTCATTGGTTCGTCTCGTACTTGCTGATTGTTGCTCTGTCTTGTACACGTTGTGAGTTGGTCCGTTTCGTAGCAGTGGATCGTGTTGTGGCGCGAATCGGACCTGCTATTCATCTCTCCCGGATGCTGTGACGTGCTGCTAGTGGCCACCCGTTCGGCGCGTAGGATTTGCGCATCGTACTTGTCAGGCCGGAAACTATTGTGGAAACTGCTTCCGGGCGACTCAGATGGGCGTTTGGATAAGCGGTTCGTACGGGAAATGTTGCTGGAATCGAAGCCTACGTGTCGTTCGGAATTGTGGCACTTTTGCGCATCGTACTTCATCGCCCGGACGGACCGGCTCCCAGTACGAGTCGGTCGCAAGGTAAGGCTACGGACAGCTCTCGGAGGGCTGCCGAGCGAGATCGGAATCGGCCCCTTAGTGTTAATTCAGATCTTCATGTGTCTCTGGCTGAAAGGGAGGCAGTGTGTCATGTTTTGCGCTGGAAATTTGCCTGAAGGTAAAGCAAACCAGCTATGTGCACTGTTTTGCATTACTTTGTGACAAGGGAGCGTTTACCTGGGTGTTCCCATGCAACCCCCACCGGTTTTTGATGCGAAGCCCTATCAACTAACAATAGTAGAAGGGGTTTTGCACAATGAAAAAAGTCTTTTTGAGGCAGGCGTTGTAAGGACAGACCTCACATTGCTTAACGCTAGGAGACCAGAGCTGATAAATAATTGTTAGAATTATTCAGAAAAAAATACTTCAATAGTAAAAATGAATGTGAAGAGAGCAATTTAGCTTTTGAGATTGGAGATTTCTGACCCATCCACTTTGGATTATTTTTAGTAAGCCTTTTTTCGATCCAACACTTGCTATTTAGGAGTGTCCTGAAGTAATTTTTTACTTAAAAGTGTAGGAGAACATCTTTCCTTCTGTTAATACCATTCATGTAATGTAACATGTATTGGTAAAGTGCATGTTCTCTTGTTGGCATGTTGGCACTAAATGGCAGATGTTTGTTACCCAACCTGGTGATAGTCATTTTATGAACCTCAGGATTGTGTAAGAGTGAGTGGGGCCCACCAGGCTTGGAACCCGTGGTAGGTATCCAAATGCATATCCCTGTAGTATGCGTAATTATTTTATTAATACAATTTTATGTAGAACAAGCATGGTCCAAATGCACCAGAGCGCTTTATAGGAAAAAGGATATACTTAGAAAAGAAAATTAAACAACAATAGAACAATGTAAGTTGCACACAAAAGCAATACATTAAAGATGGAGGGGAAGCAAGTTGTGGACTTTGGTAAATGACAAGGACCTAAATACAACAGATAAATCAAATAGTCAGCAGCGAAGCCAGGGCGGAGTATGTACACATGAATACATTTCTGAAATGCAAAAATAAGGAGAATATCATAAACATGCAAAGCTCAATGTATGAAAGCAGAATTAGGACAGCAACGCAGGGTAGCAATGTGAAGGGAGATTGGAGAGATATATACATGGGTTAGTAAGGGGAAGCATACGCTGAATGACAACATCGGGAGTGAGTAAAAGAAGTGCAGAGAGCAGGAGCAAAGTATCAGAATGATGAATGTAACAGAATTCTCAAATACTTCTGAAAATATTTTCTGTATGGATTAAACTTGTGTATAGGAAGCACTGTTTAGTATCCTAAATGATCTGGTAAAAACCTGCCCAGTCATAGCTTTCTTGGATAGATCCAACATTTCTTTGCATTGTGATAGAGTTTTAGACATGAACTGATGAAGAAAGGTGTTTAAAGTGAGACACAATGAGTGGATTGGTAAGTGGTTCTTGCCTATGCTTTATACAAACGACTGTCGGTTCAGAATTCAGCTTTTATACTGATGTTAGGATTAAAAACAGTGGACCATGTTTCATCTGCTTCGGCACCCTGCAGTGGTTGCCTTTGAAAAGGAAAGTTTTTTTTAAATCACTTAGGGCCCGATTCCGATCTCGTAAGGAAGGCCTCCAAACGGGATTTGTAAAGACCAAATCCGATTCGGAGCCTATCTTTCCGCCCGAATTGTCCCCCGTTCCTAACAACCAAGTACGATGCGAGTATCTTGTATGCGATGTGCGAATCGTTTACGAACCCGAACCTGTCCGTCTGACACGTTCGTAGCCGAATCGTGCTGCGCAATGGAGCCGTTTTCCGACAGAGCGAGTACGATGCACGAATCGGACAGCTGTATCGCCTCGGTCTCATCGAGACAAAACGGCTGTCGGATTCGGACTTCGGGGGGCCATTGCAGGCCCCCCTTTGCCCGGAGCCCTCCGATTCAGTCACGGGGGGGTTCGCATGGGTCCCCCCGATCCAAGCATGCACAGTGTAGCGGGTTACATGGGGTGCCCGCCACAGGGTGTACACTTTTCCCCGCCCACCCCTTTTTTGCTATGGGAGCCTGTGTACACGTCTGTACACGGGCTCCCATAGAGTTCATTGGGAGTCCCAGCGAGCTGAGTCCGTAAGCATACGGCAGCATCGTACTTGCTCGTTCGGACTCCCGGAGCACGTCTCGCTCGGAAAGCCCTCCAGATCCGAGTCGTATGGAGGGCTTTCCTTACGAGATCAGAATCGGGCCCAGAGTCTGATACATACATCTCTGTGTGATACATGACAAACCCCAGTATCAGTTGATATGATCCTAACCAAGGTCTACAGATGCATTCTGACGCTCCACGATTGGTGGAAGACTTTTCTCAGTGACTCCTCCAAGTGGAACTCGCTTCCCATATCCGCTTGGTCAAAATCCTGCCTTTTGAACTTCAGGTTTATAGTTCTGTTAGCATTGGTTCCTTCCAAGCACCAACATACCCTTGTAGTGAGCGTTGCACTTTACAAAACGGCATAAATCAATTCATAAATGTTTCACGTGTTGGCTGTTATTGTGTAAACAGTGATGATGGGTTATTTTGTAGTATTATACCTGGTAAAGCCCACAGCTTTGTGTAAAAAATTTGTTGTGCTACAGAATCAATGGTTTCTGGACCATAATTGTGACAATCGGCCCATCTGACAATTGCCTTATTTATGGTATAGAGGATAGTGAATGAATTTTTAGAAAATGAAATGAATTAATCATTCTTGTCATCCTCTAAACTTTTCACACTTAGGCTGCAAATTGCTACATTTTGTGTTAAAAATATTTACCTAAAGGTTAATAGAGGATTTTTGCAAAATGCAAATACTGAAAAAAAAGTTTGATCACCGCCGAATATATTATTTTGACACTGCTGTATAGCATACTTTCTAATTGGTTACCAATCTTTACTCAGCTCAAGTCTGGCCTGTGGTTTAGCAGGAGCCATTGCATCAAATCCTGTTGATGTTGTGAGAACACGCTTGATGAACCAGCGAGTCTTACTTAACTCTTCAAGTCCTTGCTACAAAGGTACTCTGGATTGCTTTCTGCAGGTAAATGTTTTTCCATTCATAAGTATATTAAAGGAAATGAGACTCTGGTTACAAAATAGCATTTGATATTAAATACCAAGGAAACCCACACAAATTGGTTTACCAGGCGAATCTGTGTGTAGCTGCAACTCTCACTTCAATCAATTCATTCTGATTACCTAACACAGTGGAACGTGGGCACGAGCTCAACAGTCCCTAGACAAATCAATACCCTATTTATTTTATTTAACACACTAAAATGATTACAGTAACAGTCTTAACAAAGGCATAATTCACAAACAGAAACCTCTTCTGATTTATACATCATCTGGAGTCCATCCTGCAGCTTTACAGGAACTAACACTATTACAAACACTCCCTTCTCTATGCTTCTCTGCACACCTATCCAGTTTCCACATATTCAAAACCCCTTTGGTTGTCAACATAACAATATATCCAAAGTGTTTTTTAAAACCCTGTAACCTACAAACACTTCAGACAGATGTGTGATCTGCTGTATAGCATTTTCTTACAAATCTTTCATAAATGGATTGCGACTGTTCACAAAAACACTCTCTCTTTCCAGTGGATAGTAAAATGACACATTTTTGCCCGATTCTATCTCAAAGTGGGATAATTGCTACAGAAACGCAAACATCATTAGCTTAATCTAATGTGTGCATAGAGAACACATCTGTGTAGAACATTAACATGAGTATAGTTACCATATGCTGAACAAGGTGGCCCTCCGCCCATTTGCTATCACAGTGCTACACCACTGTTTTCCTGAAAGAACATGAAATGGTCAGACACAATTCTGGTACTGCTTTCATTAACTTAGTCCTAAGCAAACCATTCATCACTTTCAAAATCAACAGCCTTTACAATACCTTTTTTAAGCAAATCAAGACACACCGTACACAGAACATTGGAATTGCCCTGGCCCTTACCCTTTTATTTCATACTAATCTGTTTAGAGTCCCACTCTTCCTTTGGCATAGAGCCATGCTCCCCAGCTCTTTCTTACCTTGTTAAGAAAAAAACAATGGGTGCCACATCATTCTCTGTTCAAGCGGCCAAACCATGGAACTCTTTACCCCCCAACATAAGATCCACGGATAATTACCTTTTCTTCAGAAAACTACTCAAGAATTGGCTCTTCCCCACATAACCACCATACAAAAACAGATAGAAATATACAGCATATCTCTCTGTATATATAAGCATTTATTTCTACTATAGATATGTACCTATATATGTGTATTGCTTTGTATAAACGTGTAGAATACTTATGTTTAAAAATGCATTATACATAGATATTCATTAGTTCTGCTGAACAAATGTACATATTACTGATAGTTACATTATTCTATGTTTTTAACGTATATAAGTGACTGCATAAATAAGTAAATCTTTTTATCATAACTATCTACAATTGCTTCACTATTGATCTACAAAAATATTTATATAAAACTAATTTAAAGTACAACACTTGAAAGCCAGAGTTTATTTAATGCATCTTTAATCTATATATACTACCTTACTTTATGCGTCTATATACCTTCCATGTACTTATGGATCTATATCTTTATTACTTTTAGATCTATATATTTATTACTTTTACTTATTTATTACTTTTCTTCTAATTCAGCATATCCAATGCACTGCCCTATTTTTCACCCTATACCGCTCTCAATATAGCCTCTAGCTCAACTCTCTGACTCATCTCAAACCTCTTTTTACTACTCTTTCCAATGCACTACCCTATTTCTCACCCTATACCACTATCAAAATATCCATTACCTCCATTCTCTCACTCATCCCAAACCCCATACCACTACTATGATCCCCAAAATAACCCTTTCGAGACTCTTCCCTACTTCACCCCTCCTTGCATCATCTCGTACCTCTGTTTACTATTCCGATCCCAAAAACAAACCTTTCTAAACCCTCCCTTTCACTCTTCCACCTCCACCTCCCTTTTACTCATCCCCCTCCACCTCCCTTTTACTCATCCTAGCCTCCTCCTACTGCTATGAGCTCCAAAATAAACGAAAAAAAAAAAAAAAACTCTAAATCCTTCCCTTCTATCCCTCCACTATCCTTTTCAATCCAAATAACAGGTTCACTGATAGAATATGGATGGTAAAAACATTGATGGTAAAAATATCGACAAAAAAATATAGATAGTAAAAATATCGACTCCCTATGCTTAAACAGGTGAGTACAAAAATATCGAATCAAAAATATTGAAGTTAAAAATATAGATGTAAAAAATATTGATTTAAAAATATAATTAAAATAATATATTAAAAATATAAAATATTTATATCTTTAACAAAATAAACTAAATTTAATATACATTTTAACTAAATATAAAAATTAAACTTAATTTAAAAAAAATATAAACACAAACATAATTTATACATATATTTACTTTAAAATAATTTATTAACTATTATCTTTATTTAATTTTTAAACTTTTAAATTATATAGAAATACAATATATACATATATCAATAATTTAAAATTAAAAACAAATTCTATAATTATTTAAAACTTTAAACAATTAAAACTAAATTAAAATGTACATTCCGCAGCACAATAAATACAACAGTAGGGAAAATGATAGATGGCGAAACAATTCAATTTACTATTCCAACTGCACTAAGTGCAATAGTAGGGAAAGTGTTGGATAGCGGAGGGGTAAAAATTACTATTCCCACTCCATTGAGTGCAAAAGTAGAGTAAATGTTGGATAGTAGAAGAATTAAATTTACTATTCCAACTCCAGTGATTGCAACAATAGAGAAAATGTTGGATAGCAGAGGGGTAAAAATTACTATTCCCACTCCAGTGAGTACAACAGTAGGGAAAGTATTAGATAGCGGAGGGGTAAAAATTACTATTCCCACTCCAGTGAGTGCAACAGTAGGGAAAGTATTGGATAGCGGAGGGGCAAAAATTACTATTCCCACTCCAGTGAGTGCAACAGTAGGGAAAGTGCTGGATAGCGGAGGGGTAAAAATTACTATTCCCACTCCAAAGAGTACAACAGTAGGGAAAGTGTTGGATAGCAGAGGGGTAAAATTTACTATTCCCACTCCATTGAGTGCAAAAGTAGAGTAAATGTTGGATAGTAGAAGAATTAAATTTACTATTCCAACTCCAGTGATTGCAACAGTAGGGAAAATGTTGGATAGCGGAGGGGTAAAAATTACTATTCCCACTCCAGTGAGTGCAACAGTAGGGAAAGTATTGGATAGCGGAGGGGTAAAAATTACTATTCCCACTCCAGTGAGTGCAACAGTAGGGAAAGTATTGGATAGCGGAGGGGTAAAAATTACTATTCCCACTCCAGTGAGTGCAACAGTAGGGAAAGTATTGGATAGCAGAAAAACAAAAATTACTAATAACATCTAAACAATGAAAAAAAATTAAATCTTAAAAATTAATAAACCATAATTTAAAAATATACAATTAAATATATTAAACTTATAAAATGAACACATTATAATGTTAATTACATATTACAAAAACCTACAAATATTATATAAAAAAAATAATAACTACATATATAAAAAAAAATATTTAAAAGGAATAAATATTCAAAAACAAACAAATTATTTAAAACATAAATGTATTTATTTTATTTCCTACCCTATAACACGACACCAATAAAAAAAAATCAACATTTTTATTGAAATTTATTAACATAATTAATAATTAATTTAAAATATATTATTCATAAAAAAGATAATAAACATTCATTGAGTACACATTCTTTAACACTATAATATCCACAACACACACCTAAAATTAATTACACAATTACGATTATTAATTACTAATTAATTAATTTAACTTAATTAACAAATAATTAATAATTCATCAAAAAATAAATTACTTCCCACCCTTCACACCACTTATACCAATAAACACCACAACACACACCTAAACTTAATTACACAATTACCATAATTAATTACTAATTAATTTAAATTAAGTAACAACTGATTAATAATTCATCAATAAAAAATAAATTACTTCCCACCATTTACACCTATAAACACCACAACACACACCTAAAATTAATTACACAATTACCATAATTAATTACTAATTAATTTATATTCATTAACAACTAATTAATAATTCATCAATAAAAAATAAATTACTTCCCACCCTATTCCCCTATAAACCCACAACCCGCTACGGAACTAAAAACGCAAAATTCAATTAAAAAAAATGTAATAACTACTATAAATAATAAATCAAATTTATGTAATTAAATTGCTTCCCACCCTATTCCCCTATAAACCCACAACCCGCTACGGAACTAAAAATGCAAAATTCTATAATTCTTTTTTTTTATTAACTATTAAAATTTTAACACACATAATAAAAATACAAACAATTCTTATACAAAAAAAAACATCACACAAATATAAAATATATACTAAAAGACATTAATAAAAAAATCGATATTTTTAACAACTATGGGCCAGATGAACGACCCGTTTTTGCATGCGCAAACGGGTTTACGAACCAGTTTGCGCATGCAAAAAACATATTGGGCCGTGAACATAGCCCATTTAGCGAGTCGCAATTTTTTTGCGAGTCGCTAAATATGTTTTGCGACTCGCTATTTGGAAGGGGCGTTCCCTTCCAAATTGAGAGTCTCAAAACAATGTACTAATGTTTTGCGACCGCAATTGCGGTCGCAAAACACTCGCAATTACCACCTATTACCACCAATTACCACCTACTTCACGTAGGGACCCCTTCCCCTTTGCAAATGCATGCGAAATAATATTTTAAGGGCAGGCAGTGGTCCCAGGGACCACTGCCTGCCCTTAAAGAATGAAACGAAAATGTTTCTTTTTTTTTTTTTTTAAATGCATCCCGTTTTCCTTTAAGGAAAACGGGCTGCATTTAAAAAAAAAAAAAAGCTGCTTTATTAAAAAGCAGTCCCGGACATGGTGGTCTGCTGAGCCCAGCAGGCCTCCATCCCTGGGAGGGCTGGCATTCACAATGGCTCACAAATTGCGAGAGGCTCATTAATATTAATGAGCCTCGCAATTTGCGACCTCATTGGGAATTGCAAAACAGTGTAAACACACTGTTGTACATTTCATTTAGCGCCTCGCAATTTGCGACTCGCAATGTCGCAAATTGCGAGGCGCTAAATGAAAGGGTCGTACATCTGGCCCCAGATTTTTACAAACAATATTAAAGACTTCGATATTTTTTAAATCGATATTACTTACCTAAAATTGATATTCTTGACCACGAGGATTTTACTGTCGATATTCTTGACCCACGATATTTTTACCACGATATTTTTACCTCTATTCTTTCTCTGCACCAAATAACAGACTAACATGTCCACCACTCAAATTAATTTCATATTTCACTATACTATTTCACTATACTAATTCACCACAAGTCCTTTATCGGTTCCGGAGTAGCGTGCTATCGTCGAAAAAGCACTTCAACACCCCATGAGGGGTAGCAAGTGCTATATAAATGCTAACCTTTTTCCCTTCTCTATCCCTCCACTATCCTTCTCAATTCAGATAACTGACTAACATATCCACCACTCAAATCACTTTCATACTTTCACTATATTAAATCATCTCTAATCTTTTATGGGCTCCGAAGTAGTGTGCTACTCGCCAAAAAGCGCTTTGACGCCTCGTCTGGAGTAGTAAGCACTATATAAATGCAATTAAAATTACTTGCCAGCCAACTCTGCAAGTTCCTTTGGTCCATCTTGTTAGATCTGACCAATATTTCCTAAGTGGGATAGAACACTCATCCTTAAGCCTTTCTGTTACCTTTAACTGGTAAGTGATTGAAAATCCTTGGCATCCATCCCAATCAACCACTCATTCCAGTTATGCAATACATCATGAACCAACATCTCAAAGGAAACTCCACCTGTTTGCTTGCTATCCATAAACCTTTGCACGTACTGAGCTGGCTTTAACCCAAATTGTCTAATTAGAGCTTCCTTCATCTGCTTATAAATCATTTGCTCAGCCACAGGCATTCTTCCAATGAATGCCCTCACTTCCATGGACAGGCGAATCAGGAGACTGGCTCTCTTAGAAACATCATTCAAGGCCTGAGCTCTACAAGCACACGCTCTCCAATTCTCTCTCCTTCCCTTTCCTGCTCATCATGCTCCCTATTTTTTGCCTCATAGGCCCATCCTTACGGTCTCGCCTTTCCTCTTGATCCTGGTGAGCAAATCTGAGCTTCACCTGCTCAAACTTCCTAGTTTTCTTCTCCTCCTCCTCAACCATTGCTATCTACATATTGGCAATAATTTGTCTTTCAAATCACAAGTGGAGAGAGTAGTTGGGTCCTGTTTTGGTCTTCTCTGATTTCTGAGGAAAGTTGTGTTCTTGCTTCCTTTGTCGTGTCAGAAGAGAGTAGTCCATGCCTGTGAGAAGTTGGCCTGGTATATGCTGCCCACTAATTAAAGTGGTCACCTTGCACCAGTCCAAACGACCCTTATGATGTATGTGGTCAAAGATAACCTTTAGAAAGCCATCCAAGTGGTAGCTGTGGAGAGCAGCCTTCAGGCTTAATCTTGAAGGAATGTAAAGCAGCTTGTTTTACCAGAATATCACCTCCTGAATGACTAAATGAAGGAGAACCACACAGTAGTTATATAAAAATATGTATTTATTAATATAACACTCTCTACTATCCTCTACACGAGGATAGAACACAAAGCATACAATACGAGATCAATAGAACAGTTGTAAGTAGCACAATACACAGTAGGCTCCAGGGGGAGACCAAACCATATACTAAAATAGTGTTATAACAGTCACGACTGAGTTCAAGACTAGGGGGTCGATTCCGATTCGGGCCGGAAAAAGCACCGACCGACTCGGAGCCGGAAAAATTACCGACCGACACGTACCAGTGGCGCCCGACACGCCAAGTACGATGCAAGCCGCGATAAATCCGACCGACACGTCAGGAAACCAAGCCGACCGACCGAGCCGCTCGGAAAATAGCAATGCGGCCGGAAAAACACGCGAATTCAACCGACCGACACGCACCCGGAACAAATCCGACCGAATCGTACCCGCCAACTCCAACCCGCAAAGTACGATGCAAGGCGCGAAAAACACGACCGAGTCGGACGGAGGACAAGCCATACGACCGACACGCATACAAAACCGAGCCGAAGCAACACAATACACCGCGACCGACGCGTACGCAGCATACAAAACTGCACAAACACAGCGTGCACGAAACGGAAAACACCGTACGAGACCAATGCAGGGTCCGACTCGGTCACAAGAACGTTTCCAACATACACAAACAGCACAAAGGAAAAATCAACCAAAAAAAGGCCAAACAAGCAATTACCAAGCCAATAAATACTGGGGGGGTGGGGACAGAGAACAAAGACACACCCACAACTCCACCTATATAAAGGACACAAATCACTACCATGAGCCTTTGCAAATGCCATTCCACTGCCAGCACCCAAGAGAAAGCAACCACACACCCACAGCTCATCCCTCACACAAGCCACACACCAGCAGCACACCAACAAATACCTACCTCACATACACCCAGCACAACACACACCCACACACCCTCACCTGCACACCAACACACACATCACCCACCATCACCACCCATCACCATGCCCCCCAAGAAGAATCACAAGTTCCTAGATTGTGAATTGGAAGTCCTGGTAGACGAGATCCTCAGGGTAGAGCCACAGCTGTTTGGCACATTGGTCCAACAGACCCCCATGTCGCAGAAAACCAAGATGTGGGAGAGGATCATCAACAGGGTGAACGCCCAATCACCATGTCGGCGCACAAAGAGCGACATCCAGAACAGGTGGTATGACGTGCGCAGGAGGGTACGGAAACTGCTGAAGCAAGACTACATCAACAGCCAACACACCGGCAGTGGCCCTCCTGCCAAGCCAATATACCTCAGGCCCTGGGAGGAGAAGGTGCGGGCCATCCTACCGCCAGTGAGCATATATGGACTAGAGGACATCCCAGAGCCTGGTGAGTACACAACAAATGTACACAATATACTGCCACAAAACACACACACATCACTGTCAAGGGGAAAGTCAAACCATGCACTCATAGCAATCACACAGCAACCAGAACAGAATCATCCCAAAATGTGTATGTCAGTCAGAGAAACACAACACATGCCATCAAAAAAGTCACATCCAACTGTGCCAACACATGTACAAACACAACCACAACTACAGCTAGGCAGTGGCACAAATAGAACCAACAAACACATCCACACATGTAGCCACCACAACAACACCAACACACAGTGAAGACCACTCAAAGGAAGGAATTCTGTGTATGCTGGCCAAGTCAGTGTAGCCAATAGCATCATGGGAGTCGCAGTCACACATATTGCCCCCCACAACTGTCCCATCAACACCACCATGAACCATGCGCACATCACAGGGAGTGGAGAAGGACTCACAAGATGGCTGACACTGGCTACTGCTGTGAGGAGCACAAGGCCCTGCTGGCAACTGTGCACCAACAAACAGCAGGACACCACTGACTGACATCCTGAGAGACAACTTCCACTCCCTGCAATGCAAGCACGTTCCATGGTGGGATATCTGGCTGGCTGGGTGGGAAGGGGGACTTGCAGCACTGACCATAGTCACCAGCACCTCCCCTCACACCCCCCCCAACACAAACTCCACAGTACCCACCTGGTAGAATGCAATGCCCTCCATCCTAACACAAGATCCCACAAAGCACCACCACCCTGGGTTATGTTGTGTGAAGCACAGGGACACTCTTGGGACTCTTAGCCAAACAACTGCCAGGACAACACTCCCAGCCATCCTGTCAGCACAGCCAGCCCACCCCACAGGGAAGCAGAGTCAAAAGGAAGGAAGCATGGGCATGCTGGGAAGGGGGTGGAGGCAATAGCATGATGGGAGTCGTAGTCAGACATTGCTCAGCCTCACAACTGGCCCATCAACACCACCCTGAACCATGCTCACATCACAGGGAGTGGAGAAGGACTCACAAGATGGCTGACACTGGCTACTGCTGTGGGGAGCACAAGGCCCTGCTGGCAACTGTGCACCAACAAACAGCAGGACACCACTGACTGACATCCTGAGAGACAACTTACACTCCCTGCAATGCAAGCACGTTCCATGGTGGGATATCTGGCTGGCTGGGTGGGAAGGGGGACTTGCAGCACTGACCATAGTCACCAGCACCTCCCCTCACACCCCCCCCAACACAAACTCCACAGTACCCACCTGGTAGAATGCAATGCCCTCCATCCTAACACAAGATCCCACAAAGCACCACCACCCTGGGTTATGTTGTGTGAAGCACAGGGACACTCTTGGGACTCTTAGCCAAACAACTGCCAGGACAACACTCCCAGCCATCCTGTCAGCACAGCCAGCCCACCCCACAGGGAAGCAGAGTCAAAAGGAAGGAAGCATGGGCATGCTGGGAAGGGGGTGGAGGCAATAGCATGATGGGAGTCGTAGTCACAGACATTGCTCAGCCTCACAACTGGCCCATCAACACCACCCTGAACCATGCTCACATCACAGGGAGTGGAGAAGGACTCACAAGATGGCTGACACTGGCTACTGCTGTGGGGAGCACAAGGCCCTGCTGGCAACTGTGCACCAACAAACAGCAGGACACCACTGACTGACATCCTGAGAGACAACTTACACTCCCTGCAATGCAAGCACGTTCCATGGTGGGATATCTGGCTGGCTGGGTGGGTGGGAAGGGGGACTTGCAGCACTGACCATAGTCACCAGCACCTCCCCTCACACCCCCCCAACACAAACTCCACAGTACCCACCTGGTAGAATGCAATGCCCTCCATCCTAACACAAGATCCCACAAAGCACCACCACCCTGGGTTATGTTGTGTGAAGCACAGGGACACTCTTGGGACTCTTAGCCAAACAACTGCCAGGACAACACTCCCAGCCATCCTGTCAGCACAGCCAGCCCACCCCACAGGGAAGCAGAGTCAAAAGGAAGGAAGCATGGGCATGCTGGGAAGGGGGTGGAGGCAATAGCATGATGGGAGTCGTAGTCACAGACATTGCTCAGCCTCACAACTGGCCCATCAACACCACCCTGAACCATGCTCACATCACAGGGAGTGGAGAAGGACTCACAAGATGGCTGACACTGGCTACTGCTGTGGGGAGCACAAGGCCCTGCTGGCAACTGTGCACCAACAAACAGCAGGACACCACTGACTGACATCCTGAGAGACAACTTACACTCCCTGCAATGCAAGCACGTTCCATGGTGGGATATCTGGCTGGCTGGGTGGGTGGGAAGGGGGACTTGCAGCACTGACCATAGTCACCAGCACCTCCCCTCACACCCCCCCCAACACAAACTCCACAGTACCCACCTGGTAGAATGCAATGCCCTCCATCCTAACACAAGATCCCACAAAGCACCACCACCCTGGGTTATGTTGTGTGAAGCACAGGGACACTCTTGGGACTCTTAGCCAAACAACTGCCAGGACAACACTCCCAGCCATCCTGTCAGCACAGCCACCCCACCCCACAGGGAAGCAGAGTCAAAGGAAGGAAGCATGGGCATGCTGGGAAGGGGGTGGAGGCAATAGCATGATGGGAGTCGTAGTCACAGACATTGCTCAGCCTCACAACTGGCCCATCAACACCACCCTGAACCATGCTCACATCACAGGGAGTGGAGAAGGACTCACAAGATGGCTGACACTGGCTACTGCTGTGGGGAGCACAAGGCCCTGCTGGCAACTGTGCACCAACAAACAGCAGGACACCACTGACTGACATCCTGAGAGACAACTTACACTCCCTGCAATGCAAGCACGTTCCATGGTGGGATAACTGACTGGGTGGGTGGGTGGGTGGGAAGGAGGTCTGGCTGTCAACCAAACACAATCAATGCAGACCATGTTCACACCCCAGAGAATACATAGAAATGCCCAAATAATGCAGGACAATGTGCCACACCAATATCAACCCCTGACTGTGACGACTTAGGACAATACAATGTACAGGCCCGCACCCCGAGGCACAGTCACAACTGTCAGGTGTGTCAACCACTGATGCCTGCAGAAACATGACATACATTGTTTGTGTCTCCCAAAAACAGGTGATGATAGGGACACAGCAGCAGACGCTGAGGAGTCCCAGTCCCAGGCTCAAGAGGATGCCGAGCTCACTGGCGTCGTACAGCCTCTGTCCTCCTCGGACGATGAAGAACAACCTGGCACATCCGGTGCAAGTCAACATGCTGCACCAGCAGGACCACCAGCTGCAGCACCAGCAGGTCCACCAGCTGCACCCCCTGCACCCACCCCTCCAACGACTGTCACCACGAATACCATCCCTGCCGACATGGACAGAATAAGGAACAACACCAGCGCAGTGACCCTGGACCAACCTGGGGCCATGGACACCACCACCACCACCAACCCCCAAGGTGGACCAGGGTTATCTGTGCGTGCAACTGCACACACTGCACATGTCAGCAGGGGTGGTGGGAGGGGTGGGAGACAGAGGTCGCTGCTTGCAGACGTTGCTGGTGTGCATGAAGACCCACAACTGGTACGCATAGCTGATGCGTACCAGTCCAGCACCGGAGAGCTCAGCCAGGTAGTGGGGCTCCTCAGAGACATCAAACAGCAGCAGGCTGCCCATCATGCCCGCTTGGACTCCCACATGTCCCACGTGGAGTCACACATGTCACGTGTGGACTCCCACATGACCCGCGTGGAGTCCAAGTGGGATGTACTACATGAGATGACGGCGGTGCACAGGGACATTTTACAATGCCTCCGCCAGATGAACAGCAACCAGTCCACACCTCCCTGTGTGCCAACAACATCTGGCACCGAACAAACTGCAACTGCCACAGGGAGGGAGGAGGACTCTGGCGGAGAGTCCCCTGCACCGCAGCAGCCTGCACTTGAGGGCCCCCCCAAGAAGAGGGGTCGTCCGAGGAGGGGAAAGTGAGAGGCTGATGGCCAAGCGCAACTCCCAGGAAGCCTGAACCTGTTCTGGATTTTCGCCTTTGTGCACAGACTGTTCACCCTGTTGATGGCAACACTACTCCCACACATTGCATGGGGAGTACAAGTTGGAACAATGTGTCAGACAACTGTGGCCCCGATACTGGGGATCCTGTCTACCTGGACTTTCTATTCATCTAGGAACTTGGGATTGCAAGATTCATGTACAGCACAATCCATCCTATGCACTATTATCACAGATGTATCACAATAAACACAATAATACACCATACTTGCCTCTGTCGTGATTCCAACGTGGGTGCTGTTATGGGGATGATGAACAGCAAAATTACACTGTGTATGCGAACTGCAACAGCAAGGACAACACAGGCATGTGAGTACAGGCAACGTGACACATATGAGGGAGACACACCACCAGGGCTACACAACACATACACACCTAGGCCATCTGACTCATTGCCTACACTGATGTTGCCAGGGAAGACGGTGCAATGCACAGACACCACACCCATTCCCAGTTGTAGTCAAGTAGCCCACAGGTGCAGTAAGCAAATGGCAGTCAAATGTGTGACCACAGACAACGCACATCACTAAGTGAAGCACAGGTTTATTACACAGTAGCAACATGCCGTAACCACTACAGATGCAAGGTAACCCCACCTGGTAGCGGGCACACAGTCAACAACTGTAGACAGAAGGAAGTCCATGGGTGTGGCGCACATCACCTGTAGGGACACAACAGCTACCAGCCTGGATGTGCAATCACGTCGTCGGTGGACACAGTTGACCAAACGAATCTGAAAGTACCCTGTGAAGGACAGAAATGACACACAGTCAAAAGCAATGCAGTACAGGACAGAACAGCAAAACTCATGCACAATACATGTTACAAGATACCCACCCAGAACCAAGTTAGCATGTCAACACTGTTGGGGAGTACAGCCCACCTGTCACCACACATCGCAACACACATCCTGTCAAGTAGCCCATGGACACACTCCAACAGCACCAGAGCACCACCCACACATCATGCCAACTCACATCATTCACATGACACCTCAGGATACTCACATTCAGCTAAAGAAGTTGGTGATGAGCTGTGTGCGGACATCACCATCACCATCATCATCATCATCGTCACTGGCATCGTGGTCCAGGCCAGGATCCTCCACAGGTGGCGGATGTTGGTCATCGTCATCCTGGATGAGAGGCAACTCCTTCCGCACTGCCAGGTTGTGGAGCATGCAGCAGACGATGATAATCTTGCACACTTTCGCAGGGGCATATGGGAGGGACCCTCCGGTCTTGTCCAGGCAGCGGAAGCGGCTCTTCAGGAGACCAAAGGTCCGCTCAATCACTCTCCTGGTCCGACCATGTGCCTCATTGTAGCGCATCTGGGCAGGTGTCACAGGGTTCCTGAGGGGTGTCAGCAACCACGGCATGTTGGGGTATCCCGAGTCACCTACGGACAGACAAGTGCACATCAGCTGACTTGGAAAAGTGGGCGGAATACTACAGATCAGATCACACACAATGGCACAAAGTCAGTACACACCGACAAGCCAGGCACGCTGGTTCTGCATCTGTGCCATCAACCTGGGGATGCGACTACTCCTCATCACAAAGGCATCGTGTGCTGAACCAGGGAAACGGGCACACACGTGTGTGATGGTCATGTCTGCAAGACACACCACCAGTGCATTGACCGAGTGGTAGTGCTTGCGGTTCCTGTAGGCCTGCTCCTGGGCCTGTGGTGGTACCAAAGCCACATGTGTCCCATCAATGGAGCCAATGACATGCGGCATCCTCCCCAGGGCATAAAAGTCACTCTTCACGTCAGTGAGTCGTCGCAGTCTAGGGAAATAGATGTACCGGTTCAGGAAGAGCAACATTGCCGCCAAAACATCGCGGAGCACACGGCTGAACATGGTCTGTGACATCCCACCAGCAGACGCCACAGTATGTTGGAAGGTACCGGTGGCAAAGAAGTGTAGGGCTGCCATCACCTTCACCTTGGGGGTCAGCGCTGTAGGATACGGCCGGCCAGGCTGCAAATGTGGGGACAACTGCACTGCCAAATCCTCAATCAGCTGCCTGGTGAAGCGGTACCGTCGGATGCTGTCCCGTTCCACCATCGTTGCCAGGTCTGGGAATGGCCGATGGACAGCAGGAGCCCTGCAGTGCAGAGGAGAAGTAAGCAAGATCGTCAGTCACCCCACATATGCGGCATTGAACACACTCAAGATCCCAACATACATCATCATGAGGCACAACTACATGAAGTGTGCAGTACCGGAACGACATGTATGGTACATACATGGCCAACATCTGTCAACACGGTCCTAAAGGTGGCATCAATTTGTCCCAGGTTGGCCCATTGGATATCATGATGCTGTGTCACAGTCACCCCCCAGTGACATGTGAGGACAGATGTGCCCCAGGCACCACAGCTCAACGACAGGCACATTCCCAGGGACCCTGTAATGCCACATGGACACTGGCATCACCTGGAGTATCATGTGTACACCACAACAAAACAAACATGACCCCCACAGGTAGTGGCCACACTTGCCATGGCAGGAGAGCCATGGACGTCTGTGACACACACGCACAACATCAGAGTCCATGCACACACAACGTGGATGTGGAGACTGTCTCCCATTGTGCACATGAAATCAGAGACATTGTAAACACTACATGCACAAAGACTGTGGAGGGCCATCACTATTGTGCCACTGGGACACCCTGGCTCAAACATACCGTCCCACATGGGACTCACGGGGTATGTGACATGACATACACAAACACCACTGTGAAATGTGACCATGGCACATGCACAGATATGAACAGTTGCACATCACAGTGGTCACGTACACGTAACACCCAGGATCCTGTCCCCATTAACACGTGCACAGCCTGGGGGTGGCTGCCCACAGGTGACACCCACAGGACAACATGTACACCAACATACACACAATAGGAAATGCAGCCTTACATGCCTTATGATAAGGTTTGGACAGGCTGTCGTGATGTAGGTGTGCCCCTCACTCCCTGGGAGCTATCTGTGGCTGGCATATGTCCATCTGAGACAGGCATGCTGACATATGCCAGTCACATGTACAGTGATGCGTTGAACAGCAATGGACCGATCGGTGCCTCCGGCCGGCCCATTGCTTTCAATGTGTGCGGGTACGCGTTGTACCCCTGTGCGCGTTGTACTGCAATGGACCGATCGGTGCCTCCGGCCGGCCCATTGCATTCAATGTGTGCGGGTACGCGTTGTACCCCTGTGCGCGTTGTACTGCAATGGACCGATCGGTGCCTCCGGCCGGCCCATTGCTTTCAATGTGTGCGGGTACGCGTTGTACCCCTGTGCGCGTTGTACCTCAATGGACCGATCGGTGCGCACCCATTGACAATGGGCTTGCCTGGCAACGGACGCGTTTTCGAATATTCGAACGAGTCGGTTGCTGGAAAATCAGTTGGTCACCCACAACAATGTTGCAAAATCATGTATGTCATGAAGTTGAAATTTTGAAGGATGCTGTGGGCGTGTTTTGGTGCTGCTATTCCATGGATTGGCCAGATTCAGAAGATGCAAACGACTTGGACCTATCACTTTGGACACAAGGGACAGTATCTGCCTCTCCAGCACATATATATTGCTGCATGTTCCCCTGAGAGCCCACTTGCCTGCACTACATGCTCCAGGACGACATCTGCCACTGCACTGCTGCTGTCTCTGCCCCTCTGGACCCTGCAATGGCACGTACTGTGGAGAGAGCCCCAGCCTTCAGCCTTGAAGAGAACCAGGCCCTGCTGGACAGCCTACTTCCACAGTACAGCAAGCTGTATGGGACACCAGGGGAGCAGGTGAGTGTTCTGTGCACTGCCTTTCTGAATGTGCATTTTGTCTGACTAGCAAGGCTGAGAGTCAGCACACCACTGGCTAGCAGGCTCACTGAGTA
>CAWUFW010019163.1:0-195856 GCA_963921515.1 Calotriton arnoldi
CGAGTCGGTTGCTGGAAATTCAGTTGGTCACCCACAACAATGTTGCAAAATCATGTATGTCATGAAGTTGAAGATTTGAAGGATGCTGTGGGCGTGTATTGGTGCTGCTATTCCATGGATTGGCCAGAGTCAGAAGATGCAAAGCGACTTGGACCTATCACTTTGGACACAAGGGACAGTATCTGCCTCTCCAGCACATATATATTGCTGGCTGTTCCCCTGAGAGCTCACTTGCCTGCAATACATGCTCCAGGACGACATCTGCCACTGCACTGCTGCTGTCTCTGCCCCTCTGGACCCTGCAATGGCACGTACTGTGGAGAGAGCCCCAGCCTTCAGCCTTGAGGAGAACCAGGCCCTGCTGGACAGCCTACTTCCACAGTACAGCAAGCTGTATGGGACACCAGGGGAGCAGGTGAGTGTTCTGTGCACTGCCTTTCTGAATGTGCATATTGTCTGACTAGCAAGGCTGAAAGTCTGCACGCCACTGGCTAGCAGGCTCACTGAGTAGTTGTCACCCCCCATAGTGTGTAGTGACATGCACTGGACAGGTATGGTGCAGTGCATTTGAACAAGGTTTTACTTCCCATGCAATGATACCATGTAGTGACGTCTGGCAAACTGTCCATGGGCAGCTTTGCACTGCCTGTGTACATCATGTGCCCCTGTGATTGAGACATGTATATACAACTGTGTCATGCACGGATATGTTGCATGTGTAGTAATGGCCTTTTCACTTTGTCATCCTGACAGGTTAATGCCCATCGGAAGCAGGAGATCTGGAAGGACATCGTCCGGGCTGTGCAGTCCGTGGGGGTCTACAAGCGCCGGATCCGCAACTGCCAGAAGAGGTGGCAGGACCTTCGGGGCTGGACCCGGAGGATTGCACGGGTCCAGCTCAAGCTGTCGCCTCCTCGCAGGAGGGGCGGAACACAGACCCTGACCCCCCACATGCTCCAGATCCTGGCGGTGGTGTTTCCAGACCTGGATGGGCAGCTGAAGGCCAGACAGCAGCAAGGAGGGGTGAGTCAAAGACTGCACTGTGAACTCTGTATTACATGCTTTGTGCCCTCCTCTGGCCTGGTTCAACTGCCACAGTGCAGCAGTCATGTTGTCCAGGAGCCATGTCCCTCTATTGTGCACTGCCCACTCCTCATCTGATACCCAGGTGTGGCCCTTACATTCAGGGAATTGTGTCACTTGGGACTGTGTCCTTGCAGTTTGCTTCACTAAAGGTGGGGTACAGCATCTGTTTCCCTAACTCTGTTGTGGGCATCATGGGTGGGTCCATTGTTCACACAACGCCTGTGTTCGGACATGTAATCTGCGTGTTGCTTTGATATGTGGTCCACTTGCTGAGCTGAGCCACCACATGTGCCTGGGGTATGTGGCACACGCCCATGCAGCGGGTGGGAACAATGTTTGGGCCCCAGGAGTGTGCAGATTACGTGTGGCACACATACATAGCCAGCTATCCACTGTCCAGGGCTCATCCCTCATTCATGTGGGGCAGGACAGTCATGCCTACTCCAGGCCATGCAATGCACTCTGTACTCCCACTCCCGTGTATCAGCTGACACATTGTGCGCAGTGATTTGACCCCTCAGGTGTCTGCCTCTGTGTCAGTGTGCTGTGGATTAGTTGCCAGGACTGCTGGGGTGTTTCTTGGTAGGGGCTCAGCATGCCACTGGAGATGTGACCATAGGAGACGATACTTGTGTGTCACATAGGTGTTTGATCAGCTGCCCGTGCAGACTGGGGTATGCGAATGTGAAGTTCAGGCAGCTGTTCCCCATTCACAGCAGATTGTGAGGGGCTCAGGTTCAGAGGGTAGTGTCACAGGTCTCCCATATGTCCAATAGGTATGACCTGGACAGATGAGGGTTAAGATGATGTGTTGTGGGGGGGATGTACATGTGCACTTGTGCAGCTCCAGGACTTGCATTCCCCATGACCTACTATTGTGACACAGTGCAGAGTGTTGTTGTCTGGCTGGCTATCATACATCACTGAGACAGTGATGTATGACTTAGCAGTCATGCCTCCGCCATGGCATGTGTCTACTTATTGGTGATCCTGCAGGGGAGTGACATGTGCTACATGCACACCATTGTGGCGATGGCTATCAGGACATGGGTGCATCATGGTGTCTGTCGCTGGTATGCATCACATGCATTTCCTATTTGACTCTGGGCATCCCTTTCATCCGGAAACCTGTACTGACTCAGTGGCAAGAGCTGTGATGTGTGCATGTCCACATGCTACACCGTGTCCTCTGCACTGTCCAACCACTGTGTAGTTGGTGCATGTGTCCACACTGGGGTGTTGCAATCCAACAGACACCAGACAGATGGGTGCAAGGCCATGAGGGATGTGAGTGCCATGGTTGGCATCAGACTGACAATTGGCTGCTCCTGTTCCGTTAGGGCACTTTTAGCAATGTACAACTAATGATGCCAGGGCTTGCTCTGTAATGTGCTGTGCTCACAGTGGTGTGTGCGTTTGGTGCAGGTGACTGATGTCTGTCTGTTTCCCCATTGTTTGCCGATACATCCACGGCCACGGATGGGGACAGCTCCACGGACCAGGAGGAGCCGGAGAGCCAGACTGGGTCAGCAGCCGAGGAGTGGTCGGAGGGACCCAGTGGCACGGAGGGCGAGGGGAGCCACACCGAGGAGTCCTCAGCACCATCCACCTCAGCTGAGGACCAGAGCAACTCGGAGGATGACTCCCTTATGGAGGCGGGTGTCAGCAGCCACCACACCCCAGCTAGTGTTGCTGTCCCCGCCACCACCAGCACCACCACCACCCTCCCATCGGCTCCCATTCCCCAGGTCCGTGGAGGCTCCCATGTTCGGGAGCGTGTCTCCTTTGGGCCAGGCACCACACCCCCTGCCCCTGTGTCCCCTGCTGCCCTGAGTGAGGAGTCTGTGTACCTCCTTCACCAGCTCCATGTAGGGCAGACAGCCATGCTGAGTGTCCTCCATGCGCACACCGCTCTGTTGACTCAGCTGGTGTCGTTCATGGAGGGCATCTTATCGGGCATGTCTGACCTACAGAGGGGCAATAGGTCCATGTACTCCTCCCTGATGGCAGCAGTGTCCCTCCTCAGACAGTCCCTCACCCCTCCTGCCTCTGCTCCATCCACACTCCCCAGCACCTTACCCGTCCCAAGCACACACACACCGGCACAGGCACACACCAGCACACACACATCCAGCACACAGACACACACGCCACAAACAAAACGCACACGCACGCACAGCCAGGGGACTGAAACCAGACTCACAGGGGATGGGGCCCTGGAACACACACACGCATCCACGAGCACTGCGCAGTCCTCAGTTGCTTCTCCCTCCAAAACACCCTCCCTTGCCTCACCTGCAACCCCAAAGACCCAGCGCCTCTTCCTCAGTGACCTCGGCCTCTTCCCCTCCGATCCAGCTGCTCCAGCATCCAGGGGGAAGAGGAAGCCCACCCACACGAAGCAGAGTGCCCCTCGCTCCCGGACACCCTCCCCCAGGCGCAGACAGACTGAGGCCCCCACCCGCAAGTCCCCCCGGAGGCGTAAGAGCAAGACCCCGCCGCCGCCCTGCAGCTCAGGCACCAGGTCTCCTTCCTCCATCCCTCAGGCCCCCACTCCACAGGTGCCCCCACCACACCCTGCCCCAGGTTCCCCCACCCACAGATATACCATCCCCAAGAGGATCCGGCCTTCTCCCCCTGGCACTTGCTCTCCCGGCACCACACCCCCGCTGCGCTTGTCTGTGCCACTGATGTGGTGAGGGTGTCCTCCCCCTCTGTCCAGCCCACCTTGCCTGTTCCCCATTCTCCTCCCCTGGTGGTAGGCACTGCAGTGGAGTCCACTACCACCCTGTCTGACTTGGGCACTGCAGTGGCGGACCTGTCCACTCCATCTGCAGGGTCCACTGCAGTCGTGCCGGCACCCACAACATCTGAGTCATGCCCCCAGTTGTGCCGGCACACACCATGTCAGACACCTCCACTGCAGTTGTCAGTGGCTCTCCAGCACCCACCACCCCTTCCCTGCTTCCTCCTGGTGAGCCCTGATCCTGTCCCTGCGGTGCCTGGCCTGCCCCCGGTTGCCCCTCCTAGTGGATTGTCCCTGGTTTTGTGCAGGCATGCGTAGGGTGACATCTGCCACTGTCACCAAGTTTGGACTTTGACAATGGACTGGCCATTGGCCTTTGTGTTTTTTCTGGACTTTGTTTTCATTCCACACAAATGCTGATTAAAGCAACTTTCTGTTCTCTAGTGCTTATGCTTCTGATGTACATGTTGTTGATGATGCTAACCATGCCCTTGCTGCAGTGATGGTGATATTTGGTCTCATGATAATGAAGTGTTACTGTGCAGGAACCCATGTGGTCCAGGGGGAATGTGTCCTATCCTGTGGTGTATCCATGTCATCCATAGCAGCATCTGAGGGTGTCATGTGTTCAGTATTTGGCAATGGGATTTCCTACTTAGATTAGCTATTTCACATCTGTGGCTTCCACCCCTGCACATCTGTTGTGCCTGCCATTGTTCAATTCGTCTACGTCCCTGTCCGTGTGGCCATCTCCACTGGACATGCAGGTTTGGGCATCAATGGGGAAGGACTCATCCGTGTAGTCAGTGCAACATTGCTATACAAGTGTGTTGGATCTGTGCTGATGATTCCGTTGGCACTTCCATGACCAGGCTGATGTGACGGGAGCCCTCATTTGGTGCTAATTGTTGATTGTGTGACCAAGTGCTCAGCTGACATGATGGGGCCCTACTGAGGCAACATATGGCACAGCTTTCCTCACACAGGAGTGGAGTCCCCTCATGGCAGTGTGTACACCTGTGACATTGCCTGCGCCCAAGGTGTGTGTTGTATGTGCATGTCTGTGTGTTCACTTCCGTTTAGCTGTGCATGCTGTGATCCCTAGTGTTGTACCTGTTTGTGATGCTTGCTGAGTTGACCTATGTTCCCCAAAGTCTTCTCCCTGGGTTCTCTGTGATGTGGGTGCATGGCACATTACTGGTCATCAGGGTGTCACCCATAGGTGTGTTTGCTGTCAGGGCTGAGTTTGTGTGCAGACGCAGATGGGTCACAGTCAGGTTTCCCCTTGGCACTTGTTGTTTGCCCCTGTCATGTGATTTCCAGTTTGTGTTATCTTTCAGTGATTGTGACACGTTGTGTGTGTGACTGCTGGCACTCCTCAGGGTCCGGGCTGCAATGTTGGTTGTTGTCTATGTGTGTTCTTTGTGGGTGACCTTGGCTTCTTCATTGGTGTGTGACTGTGGCTGGGATCCCATTGGTTGGTGTGGTATTGCCGTCATGTCCATGTACAGCGTAGTGTGCAGTGTGTCAGACATTCAGGAGTCTTGTTGAGTGGCCATGTGTGATGTGTTTCTGCACCTTGGTTCCCACCCACCACCCTGGAATAGTCATGGGTGCATGTGCAATGTCACCAGTGCATGTGTACTTCACTGCTGCACATTGTTGGAGGTCGAGGGGTGTGGCGTTGAGTGTGTGCAGATGAGAGTTGTTGCCCGGCTAGGCCCCTGCCTCCATGTTGGCCTTGGCTTACTGGCCATGCTGATTGATTTGTGCTTGTGTAGGTGTGATGGTAGTTTGTTGCTCAGGACACATGACTGTGGTTCACAGTGTGAACCACATTTAGCTTTGTCATCACAGTGGGATTGTAATGCAGCCCAGGGTCACCACATTGTGGGGGCCCTGGGGGTGGTGCTGTGGTGTGTCTGTGTCTTGCTGTGTCAGTTGCTGTTCCTACGTGCCTGTGTGACATGTGTGATTTGTGCTCCCTCTCATCTGACAATGCCTGCTTGCCCACATAGGGGATTTGGATCCATGAGTTACCTTTGTGTGGCACTGTATGCACATCTGTATGATTGGTATTCAGGTCTCCTCATGTGTTGTGTGATTGCCTGGGGACACTGGCACCCCCCTCACCTGTTGTGTATGATGTGCAGTGTGGGTCTGCCTGTTTGTGTTTGTGCATCTGCACCACTGCATTGGCATATCTTGGGTGTGCCATTGGCTGTATGTAGTTTGGTGGGTTTCCCCTGCTGTCCCTGGGACTCCTAGGTCATCGGTCAGCACAATGATCATGGTTTGTGTGTCCCATTGCTGCCATGGTATGGTATCTGTTCACCTCACATCTGCAGTCTCCACAGGGTATCTGCATTTGTGTGCCCATTGGTGCAAATATGTGGGTCTGCATTCTGAAGGTCACTTCTGTCATTGTGTCATTGATGAATGTTGACAGTGTCAGCCCCCATGGGTGTTGTTTGTCTGCACATGGCCAAAGGTATGTCTTATTTGCACTGCAGTATTTGGCTCACCCAATTTATGTTGCAATGGGACACATACACTACTTTGCCACTGATGTGGTTTTTGTTCTGTGACCAGGAATCATCCATGCAGTTTGGCAGTTGCAGCTCTTTCTTTGTCAACACTTACCTTTTGGTCACTGTGATGATGGGGGTTTAGACCCCATTGCCACAATGTTCAAAATGTGCTTCAGCTATGGACCCCACACTTACATTTTGCTCACTGTGATGATGGGGGTTTAGACCCCATTGCCACAATGTTCAAAATGTGATTCAGCTATGGACCCCACACTTACATTTTGCTCACTGTGATGATGGGGGTTTAGACCCCATTGCCACAATGTTCAAAATGTGCTTCAGCTATGGACCCCACACTTACATTTTGCTCACTGTGATGATGGGGGTTTGGACCCCATTGCCACAATGTTCAAAATGTGCTTCAGCTATGGATCCCACACTTACATTTTGCTCACTGTGATGATGGGGGTTTGGACCCCATTGCCACACTGTTCAAAATGTCCTTCAGCTATGGACCCCACACTTACCTTTTGGTCACTGTGATGATGGGGGTTTGGACCCCATTGCCACAATGGTCATGGCCTGCTTGCATTGTGGGTGCCACACACATATATGTGTGGCACATGTGCTAGGGGGTCACATTGTATGTTCAAAGTCATGTTCGGTGTTGTAGGCATTTGACACAGTCTACACACGCTTGTCATGGTGTTGGGGGGATGTCTTTTTCTTGCATTCCCTAGGTTGTGGTGTGCTGGTTGTGTCATGCATTGTCCATCCTATGAGTGGGGGTGGTAGTAGTGGTAGGCATCCAGCCCCCCCTGGCTCAGGGTGGTAGTTGTGGTAGGCATCCAGCCCCCCTGGCTCAGGGTGGTAGTAGTGGTAGGCATCCACCCCCCTGGCTAAGGGTGGTAGTAGTGGTAGGCATCCAGCCCCCTGGCTCATGGTGGTAGTAGTGGTAGGCATCCAGCCCCCCCTGGCTCAGGGTGGTAGTAGTGGTAGGCATCCAGCCCCCCCCTGGCTCAGGGTGGTAGTAGTGGTAGGCATCCAGCCCCCCTGGCTCAGGGTGGTAGTAGTGGTGGGCATCCAGCCCCCCCTGGCTAAGGGTGGTGGTGGGCATCCAGCCCCCCCTGGCTAAGGGTGGTAGTAGTGGTAGGCATCCAGCCCCCCCTGGCTAAGGGTGGTAGTAGTGGTAGGCATCCAGCCCCCCCTGGCTCAGGGTGGTAGTGGTGGTAGGCATCCAGCCCCCCCTGGCTAAGGGTGGTGGTGGGCATCCAGCCCCCCCTGGCTAAGGGTGGTAGTAGTGGTAGGCATCCAGCCCCCCTGGCTCAGGGTGGTAGTAGTGGTAGGCATCCAGCCCCCCTGGCTCAGGGTGGTAGTAGTGGTAGGCATCCAGCCCCCCCTGGCTCAGGGTGGTAGTAGTGGTAGGCATCCAGCCCCCCCTGGCTAAGGGTGGTAGTAGTGGTAGGCATCCAGACCCCCCTGGCTCAGGGTGGTAGTGGTGGTAGGCATCCAGCCCCCCCTGGCTAAGGGTGGTGTTGGGCATCCAGCCCCCCTGGCTAAGGGTGGTAGTAGTGGTAGGCATCCAGCCCCCCTGGCTCAGGGTGGTAGTAATGGTAGGCATCCAGCCCCCTGGCTCAGGGTGGTAGTAGTGGTAGGCATCCAGCCCCCTGGCTAAGGGTGGTAGTAGTGGTAGGCATCCAGCCCCCCTGGCTCAGGGTGGTAGTAGTGGTAGGCATCCAGCCCCCTGGCTAAGGGTGGTGGTGGGCATCCAGCCCCCCTGGCTAAGGGTGGTGGTGGGCATCCAGCCCCCCGGCTCACTGTGGTAGTAGTGGTAGGCATCCAGCCCCCTGGCTAAGGGTGGTAGTAGTGGTAGGCATCCAGCCCCCTGGCTCAGGGTGGTAGTAGTGGTAGGCATCCAGCCCCCCTGGCTCAGGGTGGTAGTAGTGGTAGGCATCCAGCCCCCCTGGCTAAGGGTGGTGGTGGGCATCCAGCCCCCCTGGCTAAGGGTGGTAGTAGTGGTAGGCATCCAGCCCCCCTGGCTAAGCGTGGTAGTAGTGGTAGGCATCCAGCCCCCCCTGGCTAAGGGTGGTAGTAGTGGTAGGCATCCTGCCCCCCCTGGGTAGGGGTGGTGGTGCGCATTCAGGTCCCTGTGTGCCTATGTGGCATTGGTGATGGGCATCCCGCCCCTATGGTGCTGCTGTTGCTGGTGTAAGTATATTCTGCATCCCTCTGTGTGTGTGTGATGTGTCCTGTACGTGTTGTATGTGTTTTGTGGTTGGTGTCTGACTTACCTTCTGCGCCGTATGCGTCCGTGCCTGTTCCGGTAGTAAATGTAGAATATTGGTATGATCGGGACGAAGGGATTCATGGTTGGTTCGTGTCGTTCGTCCTTCTCGTTGCTTCGCGTCGTCCTCGTCGCTTCGCGTCATCCTCGTCGTTGGCGTGTTCGTCTCGTAGCCGTGGATTGTGTTGTGGCGCGAATCGGAGCTTATGTGCGCCTCTCCCGGATGCTTTGACGTGCCGTGCGTAGCGACGGGTTCGGCGCGTACGGGAAGCGCATCGTAGTTGTTCGGCCGGACGGAGCTGCATTTTCCCTTCCGTGCGACTCGATTCAGCGTTTCCGGATTCGCCTCGGTCGGAGAACAGGACCTGGATTGGGTGAGTACGGCTCGGCCGGATTCTGTGCTGTTGTGCGCATCGTACTTACTCGTTCGGGTGTGCTGTACGGATCGGTCGGGAAACAGGCTTTCGCATGGCTTTTTTCCCGACCGAATGGTATTGGGTGCGCCTCCGACCGAGATTGGAATCGGCCCCTTAGTAATATCATTTTTTTAATGTTGATTTTGTACTTGTTTTCAAATTTAATATTTGTTTCCAGTTTTTTGGTGGAGTTATTGTGAAGCAGAATCTGTGAAACATAAAGGAAAACGTTATAGTTTTGATTCATTGGAATATTTTTATTATTTAGCCTCTATTATTTTTATTTGTAAATAAAACATATACTTACTTTTTTTAGTTGATGAAGTGTCTTTTTTTATGCTGTGGTTTTGTTGATTTCTGTAGAAGATGTTAAGAAAAAAAATTGATAGCTATGTTTTATTTTTTATTAAATTAATTAGTTTTACATAGTTTACTTTATTTGTTGGTTAAGTCATATACTTGCTTTCTGATTTATTTTTTATAATATCGATTTTATTATTGTTGTGTTCGTAAATCTTTGTGCTGAATTTTCTAGGTGGAATTTTCGTGAAGTTAAATCTGTGATATGGAAAGGAAAACATGTTATAGTTATTTTTAGTATTAATTTTATTCATTTAGTTACAAAAATGTTGTGCTTACCTTTATTGAAGGATTTTCGGAATAGTTGTATGTGTAGTTGTTCTTTGTTCTGTGTTCTCTATTGCAAAGGTTCGCTCTTTCTCCGTGGTTGCTCATTATATGGTAAATTTTATGTTAATTAATTGATTGGTTTTATAGTGTTTATTTAATCAGTTAGAGTTTTCTATTGGTTTGTGTTGGTGTAGTTTAAATTCATTGGTGGAGATAGCTTTGAATTTTTTAGCTGTTACCATTTAATTGGTTTCACATTTATTATGTTTCTTTATTGTTTTTTTTATTTTGTTAATTGTTGTTCTTGAAATTTATATGTAGATAAATGTGGTATATTTTTTATATATGATAAATATTTGTGTTTTTTTATTTGCGGCAGTTGTAAAATATATTTAATATTGTATTGTTTGTTTATTATTTTTTGGGGGATTTTTAATGTATTTGTTTTAATTAATTGTATTGGTTCGTAATTATTTTTTGGTTTGTTTACAATATTTGGTATATTTTATTTTATAATATTGTTGCAAATGGTATTTCTTTATGTTTAAATGTAATTTTCTATATAGTTTATATGTATTTTATCGATGTTTGTGTTGTCGATATTGTTTATATCGATGTTTTTGATGTGTTTAATGTTATTTTAATGTTATCGATATTTTTGTTTTCTTTATCATTGTTGTCAATTTTTTGGTCATCGAGATTTTTTTTAACGAGATTTTTTTATCGATGTTAGTGTCATTTCTGTTTTGTGTATTGTGTATCGATTTGTTTTATATACGATATTGTTGTCTTGATATTTTTGTAGTGCGATGTTTTTGGAGTCAATGTTGTATCAGTGATCTAGATGAAGAACCTCAACAGAAGAAAGCCAGCATTGCATGGAACTTCTTCAGTACACCGTCTGGAGAGTCTAAGATGGTTGTGAAGTTTGTAAAGTGCTCTCTTTGCGAGAAAACATTATCAAGAGGTTCAGACAAGAGGTACTCCTGTGGCACAACTTCTATGTTGTACCATCTTAAAACATACCATAATATCACTTAAAAAAGGGCAAAGAAAGACAGAGAAGCTGCAAGACGTTCATCATCTGCAGCTGCAGCACCTGTACCAGGGCAAAAAGTCCCATCAGAAATTTTGAGCCGTCATGTAGACCTGGTTCCAGAATTCCAAGATATGGCAATGGCACTGTATGCACATCTGTATGATTGGTATTCAGGTCTCCTCATGTGTTGTGTGGTTGCTTGGGGACACTGGCACCCCCCCCTCACCTGTTGTGTATGATGTGCAGTGTGGGTCTGCCTGTTTGTGTTTGTGCATCTGCACCACTGCATTGGCATATCTTGGGTGTGCCATTGGCTGTATGTAGTTTGGTGGGTTTCCCCTGCTGTCCCTGGGACTCCTAGGTCATCGGTCAGCACAATGATCATGGTTTGTGTGTCCCATTGCTGCCATGGTATGGTATCTGTTCACCTCACATCTGCAGTCTCCACAGGGTATCTGCATTTGTGTGCCCATTGGTGCAAATATGTGGGTCTGCATTCTGATGGTCACTTCTGTCATTGTGTCATTGATGAATGTTGACAGTGTCAGCCCCCATGGGTGTTGTTTGTCTGCACATGGCCAAAGGTATGTCTTATTTGCACTGCAGTATTTGACTCACCCAATTTATGTTGCAATGGGACACATACACTACTTTGCCACTGATGTGTTTTTTGTTCTGTGACCAGGAATCATCCATGCAGTTTGGCAGTTGCAGCTCTTTCTTTGTCAACACTTACCTTTTGGTCACTGTGATGATGGGGGTTTAGACCCCATTGCCACAATGTTCAAAATGTGCTTCAGCTATGGACCCCACACTTACATTTTGCTCACTGTGATGATGGGGGTTTAGACCCCATTGCCACAATGTTCAAAATGTGATTCAGCTATGGACCCCACACTTACATTTTGCTCACTGTGATGATGGGGGTTTAGACCCCATTGCCACAATGTTCAAAATGTGCTTCAGCTATGGACCCCACACTTACATTTTGCTCACTGTGATGATGGGGGTTTAGACCCCATTGCCACAATGTTCAAAATGTGCTTCAGCTATGGACCCCACACTTACATTTTGCTCACTGTGATGATGGGGGTTTGGACCCCATTGCCACAATGTTCAAAATGTGCTTCAGCTATGGACCCCACACTTACATTTTGCTCACTGTGATGATGGGGTTTGGACCCCATTGCCACACTGTTCAAAATGTGCTTCAGCTATGGACCCCACACTTACATTTTGCTCACTGTGATGATGGGGGTTTGGACCCCATTGCCACACTGTTCAAAATGTGCTTCAGCTATGGACCCCACACTTACATTTTGCTCACTGTGATGATGGGGGTTTGGACCCCATTGCCACACTGTTCAAAATGTGATTCAGCTATGGACCCCACACTTACATTTTGCTCACTGTGATGATGGGGGTTTGGACCCCATTGCCACACTGTTCAAAATGTCCTTCAGCTATGGACCCCACACTTACCTTTTGGTCACTGTGATGATGGGGGTTTGGACCCCATTGCCACAATGGTCTTGGCCTGCTTGCATTGTGGGTGCCACACACATATATGTGTGGCACATGTGCTAGGGGGTCACATTGTATGTTCAAAGTCATGTTCGGTGTTGTAGGCATTTGACACAGTCTACACACGCTTGTCATGGTGTTGGGGGATGTCTTTTCTTGCATTCCCTAGGTTGTGGTGTGCTGGTTGTGTCATGCATTGTCCATCCTATGAGTTGGGGTGGTAGTAGTGGTAGGCATCCAGCCCCCCCTGGCTCAGGGTGGTAGTTGTGGTAGGCATCCAGCCCCCCCTGGCTCAGGGTGGTAGTAGTGGTAGGCATCCACCCCCCTGGCTAAGGGTGGTAGTAGTGGTAGGCATCCAGCCCCCCTGGCTCAGGGTGGTAGTAGTGGTAGGCATCCAGCCCCCTGGCTCAGGGTGGTAGTAGTGGTAGGCATCCAGCCCTCCCTGGCTAAGGGTGGTGGTGGGCATCCAGCCCCCTGGCTAAGGGTGGTAGTAGTGGTAGGCATCCAGCCCCCCTGGCTCAGGGTGGTAGTAGTGGTGGGCATCCAGCCCCCTGGCTAAGGGTGGTGGTGGGCATCCAGCCCCCTGGCTAAGGGTGGTAGTAGTGGTAGGCATCCAGCCCCCTGGCTAAGGGTGGTAGTAGTGGTAGGCATCCAGCCCCCTGGCTCAGGGTGGTAGTGGTGGTAGGCATCCAGCCCCCTGGCTAAGGGTGGTGGTGGGCATCCAGCCCCCCTGGCTAAGGGTGGTAGTAGTGGTAGGCATCCAGCCCCCCTGGCTCAGGGTGGTAGTAGTGGTAGGCATCCAGCCCCCCTGGCTCAGGGTGGTAGTAGTGGTAGGCATCCAGCCCCCTGGCTCAGGGTGGTAGTAGTGGTAGGCATACAGCCCCCCTGGCTAAGGATGGTAGTAGTGGTAGGCATCCAGCCCCCTGGCTAAGGGTGGTAGTAGTGGTAGGCATCCAGCCCCCCTGGCTCAGGGTGGTAGTGGTGGTAGGCATCCAGCCCCCCCTGGCTAAGGGTGGTGGTGGGCATCCAGCCCCCCCTGGCTAAGGGTGGTAGTAGTGGTAGGCATCCAGCCCCCCTGGCTCAGGGTGGTAGTAGTGGTAGGCATCCAGCACCCCTGGCTCAGGGTGGTAGTAGTGGTAGGCATCCAGCCCCCCCTGGCTAAGGGTGGTAGTAGTGGTAGGCATCCAGCCCCCCCTGGCTCAGGGTGGTAGTAGTGGTAGGCATCCAGCCCCCCCTGGCTAAGGGTGGTGGTGGGCATCCAGCCCCCCCTGGCTAAAGGTAGTGGTGGGCATCCAGCCCCCGCTGGCTCACGGTGGTAGTAGTGGTAGGCATCCAGCCCCCCCTGGCTAAGGGTGGTAGTAGTGGTAGGCATCCAGCCCCCCCTGGCTCAGGGTGGTAGTAGTGGTAGGCATCCAGCCCCCCCTGGCTCAGGGTGGTAGTAGTGGTAGGCATCCAGCCCCCCCTGGCTAAGGGTGGTGGTGGGCATCCAGCCCCCCCTGGCTAAGGGTGGTAGTAGTGGTAGGCATCCAGCCCCCCCTGGCTAAGTGTGGTAGTAGTGGTAGGCATCCAGCCCCCCCTGGCTAAGGGTGGTAGTAGTGGTAGGCATCCTGCCCCCCTGGGTAGGGGTGGTGGTGCGCATTCAGGCCCCTGTGTGCATATGTGGCATTGGTGATGGGCATCCCGCCCCTATGGTGCTGCTGTTGCTGGTGTAAGTATATTCTGCATCCCTCTGTGTGTGTGTGATGTGTCGTGTACGTGTTGTATGTGTTTTGTGGTTGGTGTCTGACTTACCTTCTGCGCCGTATGCGTCCGTGCCTGTTCCGGTAGTAAATGTAGAATATTGGTATGATCGGGACGAAGGGATTCATGGTTGGTTCGTGTCGTTCGTCCTTCTCGTTGCTTCGCGTCGTCCTCGTCGCTTCGCGTCATCCTCGTCGCTGGCATGTTCGTCTCGTAGCCGTGGATTGTGTTGTGGCGCGAATCGGAGCTTATGTGCGCCTCTCCCGGATGCTTTGACGTGCCGTGCGTAGCGACGGGTTCGGCGCGTACGGGAAGCGCATCGTAGTTGTTCGGCCGGACGGAGCTGCATTTTCCCTTCCGTGCGACTCGATTCAGCGTTTCCGGATTCGCCTCGGTCGGAGAACAGGACCTGGATTGGGTGAGTACGGCTCGGCCGGATTCTGTGCTGTTGTGCGCATCGTACTTACTCGTTCGGTGTGCTGTACGGATCGGTCGGGAAACAGGCTTTCGCATGGCTTTTTTCCCGACCGAATGGTATTGGGTGCGCCTCCGACCGAGATCGGAATCGGCCCCTTAGTAATATAATTTTTTTAATGTTGATTTTGTACTTGTTTTCGAATTTAATATTTGTTTCCAGTTTTTTGGTGGAGTTATTGTGAAGCAGAATCTGTGAAACATAAAGGAAAACGTTATAGTTTTGATTCATTGGAATATTTTTATTATTTAGCCTCTATTATTTTTATTTGTAAATAAAAAATATACTTATTTTTTTTAGTTGATGAAGTGTCTTTTTTTATGCTGTGGTTTTGTTGATTTCTGTAGAAGATGCTCATTATATGGTAAATTTTATGTTAATTAATTGATTGGTTTTATAGTGTTTATTTAATTAGTTAGAGTTTTCTATTGGTTTGTGTTGGTGTAGTTTAAATTCATTGGTGGAGATAGCTTTGAATTTTTTAGCTGTTACCATTTAATTGGTTTCACATTTATTATGTTTCTTTATTGTTTTTTTATTTTGTTAATTGTTGTTCTTGAAATTTATATGTAGATAAATGTGGTATATTTTTTATATATGATAAATATTTGTGTTTGTTTATTTGCGGCAGTTGTAAAATATATTTAATATTGTATTGTTTGTTTATTTATTTGTTTTTGGATTTTTAATGTATTTGTTTTAATTAATTGTATTGGTTCGTAATTATTTTTTGGTTTGTTTACAATATTTGGTATATTTTATTTTATAATATTGTTGCAAATGGTATTTCTTTATGTTTAAATGTAATTTTCTATATAGTTTATATGTATTTTATCGATGTTTGTGTTGTCGATATTGTTTATATCGATGTTTTTGATGTGTTTAATGTTATTTTAATGTTATTGATATTTTTGTTTTCTTTATCATTGTTGTCAATTTTTGGGTCATCGAGATTTTTTTAACAAGATTTTTTTATCGATGTTAGTGTCATTTCTGTTTTGTGTATTGTGTATCGATTTGTTTTATATACGATATTGTTGTCTTGATATTTTTGTAGTGCGATGTTTTTGGAGTCAATGTTGTATCAGTGATCTAGATGAAGAACCTCAACAGAAGAAAGCCAGCATTGCATGGAACTTCTTCAGTACACCGTCTGGAGAGTCTAAGATGGTTGTGAAGTTTGTAAAGTGCTCTCTTTGCGAGAAAACATTATCAAGAGGTTCAGACAAGAGGTACTCCTGTGGCACAACTTCTATGTTGTACCATCTTAAAACATACCATAATATCACTTAAAAAAGGGCAAAGAAAGACAGAGAAGCTGCAAGACGTTCATCATCTGCAGCTGCAGCACCTGTACCAGGGCAAAACGTCCCATCAGAAATTTTGAGCCGTCATGTAGACCTGGTTCCAGAATTCCAAGATATGGCAATGTACTGCATGGACTGTACCATCATAGTCACTGTAGGAGAGCAGTCAATTGCAGCTATAAGAGATGCAGCAAATCAGCACAAATGTTATTTTTTTCAAAGCTTAGTTTGTGCAGCTTGTTTCTGCTGCTTGTTATATATTTTTATAATGTGTTTACCATTTGTTTGGAAAGAAAACAGCAAAAAACGTATAAAATATAAAATAAACAAAAACAAAAAAAATGGTTCTTTTCTGAACCGCCTTTCATGGTTAAAAAAAGATAAACTGAAAGAATTTATGACTGCATGGGTAGTGCCTGAGTGATTGGATGACTGTATGGGTAGTCTCTAAGTGATTGAATAACTGCATGTTGACTGCCTGGGTGATTGGATGAGTGCATGTGCAGTGCCTGGGTAATTGCATGAGTGCATGGGTTGTGTATGTGTGATTAGATGAGTGCAAGGGTAGCATGTGTGTGATTAGATGAGTGCATCTGTAGTGTCTGGGTGATTCAATGAGTGCATGGGTAGTACCTGGGTGATTGGATGAGTGCATGGGAAGTGCCATGGTGATTGGATGAGTGCATGGTTAGTGACTGAGTGAATGGATGAGTGCAAAGTTAATGCCTATGTGATTGGATGAGTGCATGGGTAGTGTCTGGTTGATTGCATGACTGCATAGTTAGGGGCCGATTCCGATCTCGGCCGGAAGCTCACCGAACGGGAAAAATACGAGCCGTGCGCGTTTTTACCGACCGACTCGTACAGCTATCCGAACGAGCTAGTATGATACGAATGTACGCGTTGATTCCGACCGACTCGTTTCCGGGTCTGAACCGCTCCGACCGACCCGTACGGACACGACTCGCACCACGCAATGGAGACGTTACCCGACCGAGCAAGTACGATGCGCGCTTCGAACAGTCCGATCGACTCGTACCGTCCGGCTCCAAAGAGCTGTCGGAGCCGGACTTCGGGGGTCCCTGTCGGACCCCCCTTCACCCGTAGCCTTGCGAGTCACACACATGGGCGACCCATGGGTCCCCCCTACACATGCATGTACGGTGCGGGTTGCACCGATGCGTACCCGCTGTAGGGGGTGCCCTTGTTCGCGATGTACCCATTCAGTCAATGGGAGCCCATGTACGCGTCGTACGACCGGCTCCCATTGACTTTTATGGGAATCCGACCGAATCGAGTCCGGCAGCATACGGCCGCATCGTACTCGTTCGGTCGGACTGCAGGAGTCCGGTTCGGTCGGAAATCTCTCCGGGTCCGACTCGGTCGGAGTGATTTCCGTCCCAGATCGGAATCGGCCCCTTAGTGTCTAGGTGATTGGATGAGTGCATGGGTAGTACCTAGGTGATTGGATGAGTGCATGGGTAGTGCCATGGTGATTGGATGAGTGCATGGGTAGTGTCTGGTTTATTGCATGACTGCATCATTAGTGTCTAGGTGATTGCATGGGTAGTGCCTAGGTGATTGGATGAGTGCATGGGTAGTGCCATGGTGATTGGATGAGTGCATGGGTAGTGCCTGAGTGAATGGATGAGTGCAAAGGTAGTGCCTGGGTGATTGGATGAGTGCATGCGTAGTGTCTGGTTGATTGCATGAGTGCTTGGGTAGTGCCTGAGTGAATGAATGAGTGCAAGGGTAGTGCCTGGGTGATTGCATAACTGCATGGTTAGTGTCTAGGTGTTTGGATGAGTGCATGGGTAGTGCCTGGGTGATTGTATGAGTGTAGGTTTAGTGCCTGGATGATTGGATGAGTGCAAGTGCAGTGCCTGGTTGAAATGATAAGTGCAAGTGCAGTGCATGGGTGAATACATGAGTGTGAGTATGGTGCCTGGGTTATTGCATGACTACATGGGAAATGCCTGAGTGATTGCATGAGTGCAAGTGCACTGGCAGGATGATTGCATGAGTGAAGGTGCATAGCCTGGATGATTGGATGAGTGCAAGTGTAGTGCATGGGTGAATGAATGAGTGCATGGGCAGTGCCTGAACGATTGGGTGAGTGCATGAGTGGTGCCTGAGTGAATGGATGAATGCAAGGGTAACACCTGGGTGATTGTATGAATCCATGGGTAGTGCCTGGGCGAATGGGTGAGTGCCTTGGTAGTGCCTGGGCGATTGGATGGGTGCATGGGTTGTATCTGAGTGAATGGATGAGCGCAAGGGTAGTGCCTGGGGGATTGGATTAGTGAATGGGTACTGCCTAGGTGATTGGATGAGTGCATAGATAGTGCCTGGGTGATTGGATGAGTGCATGGGTAGTGCCTGGGTGATTGGATGACTGCATGGGGAGTGTCTGGGTGATTGGGTGAGTGCATAGACAGTACCTGGGTGATTGCATGGATATATGACTAGTGTCTGAGAGAATGGATGCAATGGTAGTGCCTAGATGATTTGATGGTTGCATGTGTGTGCTTGGGTCATTGGATGAGTGCATGAGTAGTGTCTGAGTGAATGGATGAGTGCAAGGGTAGTGCCTGAGTGATTGGGTGAGTGCATGGTACTGCCTGGATGATTGGATGAGTGCATAGGTAGTGTCTGGTTGATTGAATGAGTGCATGGGTAGTGCCTGAGTGAATGGATGAGTGCATGGCTACTGCCTTGGTGAATGGAAGAGTCAATGGGTAGTGCCTGGTTGATTGGATCCATGAATGGGTAGTGCCTGAGTGAATGGATGAGTGCAAGGGTAGTGCCTGAGTGACTGGATGAGTGAATGTGTAGTGCCTGGGTGATTGAATGAGTGCCAGGGTGATTGGATTAGTGCATGGGAAGTGCCTGAGTGAATGGATGAGTGCAAGGGTAGTGCCTGTGTGATTGGATGAGTGCTTGGGTAGTTCCTGGGAAATTGGATGAGTGCATGGGTAGTGCTTGGGTAATTGCATTTCTGCATGCGTAATGCCTGAGTAATTGGATGTGTGTATGGGTGGTGCCTGCTTGATTGCATGAGCATATGGGTAGTGCCTGAGTGAATGGATGAGTTCAAGGGTAGTTCCTCAGTGATTGTATGTGTGCATAAGCAGTACCTGTTTGATTGAATGAGTGCATGGGTAGTGCCTGAGTGAATGGATGAGTGTATGGGTAGTGCCTAAGTGATTGAATGACTGCACAAGTAGTGCCTGGTTGATTGCATGAGTGCATGGGTAGTGCCTGAGTGAATGAATATGCATATAGGTACTGTCTGGGTGACTGGATGAGTGCATGGGTAGTGCCTGCTTGAATCCAGGAGTGCATGGATAGTGCCTGAGTGAATGGATGAGTGAAAGGGTAGTACCTGGGTGATTGGATGGATGCATGGGTAGTGCATGGGTGATTGGGTAAGCGCATGCATAGTACCTGGGTGATTGAATGAGTGCATGGGTAGGGCTTGAGTGAATGGATCAGTGTAAGGATATTACCTGGGTGATTGGATGAGTACATGGGTACTGCCTGGGTGATTGATAAGTGCATGAGTAGTGCCTGGGTGATTAGATGAGTGCCTGGGTAGTTTCTGGGTCATTGGACAAGTGCATGTGTAGTGACTGCATGCGTGCAAGGATACTGCCTGGGTAACTGGATAAGTGCATGGGTAGTATGTGAGTCAATAGATCAGTGCATCAGTAGTACCTGAGTGAATGCATGAGTATATGGGTAGTGGCTGGGTGATTGGATCAGTGCATGAGTAGTGGCTGGGTGGTTGGATGAGTACATGAGTAGTCCCTGAGTAAATGGATGAGTGTATGGGTAGTGCCTGAGTGAATTAATGAGTACATGAGTAGTGCCTGAGTGAATAGATTAATGCAAGGATTGTGCATGGGTCATTGGATAAGTGCATGGATAGTGCCTGAGTGAACGTGTGAGTGTATGGGTAGCACATTAGTGAATGGATGAGTGCATGAGTGGTGTCTTAGTGAATGGGTGACTGCATGAGTAGTGCCTGAGTGAACGGATGAAGGCATGGGTAGTGCCTGAATGAATGGACTAGTGTATGAGTAGTGCCTGGGTAATTGGATGACTGCAAGTGTACTACCGTGGTGAAATAATGAGTGCAAGTGGAGTGGTTGCAAGAATAAAAGTCTATAAGTGTAGTGCCTAGGTGATTCCATAACTGTGTTAGTGGTGACTGAGTAAACACATGATTCTATATGTACCACCTGGGTGATTGGATGAGTGGCTGAGTAGTGGCTGTGGAACTGGATGGGTACAAGTGCAGTACCTGAGTGATTGGATGATTGCCTCAGTAGTTACTGGATGATTGGATGATTGGAGCTGTAGTACCTGGTAAATGGGATGAGTTTATGAGTAGTGACTTGATCCATCACAAGATTAGTGATTTGACACATGTATTATATCCCGACCTCCAACCACTGTGAAACAATATAAACAGACAAAAATGTATTAGAAATTCATTTTGAACATTAGGCAACCAAACAACATACAATATTTTTTCACCAAAACTTTAATTCAACATAGACACATTTTTTATTGTTCTTTACTATTTTCAGCTTTCATGCTTCTTCACTTTCAACAGTGCTCTGTATGAAGAATCATCATCAAACAGTGGAAAAAAACAATCAATGGATAGTAAAAAAAACTAAATGTGCACAGTACATCATTTCAAATATGTCATACTGTACACTACACTCACTACAAGTTTTTTTAATACTGGTTTGCTTATAGGTTACTACCTTAAGAAAAGCAAAAATATGTTAAAACTGTTTCTGATATTTTTATATCTGGTACAAAATGTCCAACAATCATAAAGAAGTCTTCATTTTTGGATATGCTTTTGTAAACATCATTCCTGTTAGGTCAAATGCTGTCTAAAATGTTCTTTGTTCATGTACGAAAAACATAACACATAGGGGGTGATTAGGATGGCGGGCGGATCGCCACCGCCGGCCCGGTGGTGGCAATCCGCCCCCCATCCCAACCCAAATTGGTATCGCGGCGGACGCAAAGTGCGTTCGCCACTTTTCCGCCAGTCAGCAATCGTTCCGATTGCCGGCCGGGCGGACTTGGGCCTCAATATGGTGGCGGTGCCTAGCAGGTACCGCCATCCATATTAGGATGCTGGGTTTTAAAGGCCTTTCCATGGGGGCTTCGCCGCCATGGAAAGGCTGGCGGGGATTTAAAATGGGGGCCCGTTGCGGGCCCCTGGGGGGTGGGGGGTGCACTTGGGGGGTACCCATGGTACCCCCCTCCATTCCCATGCACAAGGTGGCAGGCACCGCGCAGTGCCTGCCACGTTGTGCATGGGAATGTACAACATGGCAATTTGGCATTGCGGCGGCTGCTGCTGTAAGCAGCACCTGCCGCAATGTCAGAGTTGCGGAATGCGACCGCCAGGGTGGCGGTCGCATCCTAATTAGCAGTGCGGGACCGCCGCACGTCTGACGGCCGGTCCCAGCACCGCGAGGTAGTCCACCCGCCATCCTAATCACCCCCATAGTGCTGTAGCAGAAACAAAAGGGGACCTTTTTGTTTGAGGTGAAGAACATTTTCATATGCAACTTAAGGCTACTGGTATTTTAGTACCTCCATTTCGTTTTTATCTATAGTAACACAATAAAGTGCTCAAATGTTTTATAACTTCCTTTCCCAGAGTTAAAAAGAGTCTTTCATTTCTAACAACTTGCTGTAGACAATAAACCTAATAGCCTGAATAATGTCTCAGAAACACATAATCCATATATATATTTCAACACAATACAACATTTTCTTATTCTAATTTCTCCTTAGAACGTCGGTTCTAGAAATAGCAGATATGAGTTTGGTAACTTTTTAAGTGTTCTTGATTTGAATGTCACTTGTATGTCATTGCACTCTGTCCATCCTGTTTGACATCTTAAATATATTGTGTAGTGTCCAGAGGTTATATTAACTCCTTCATGAAATATGATTGCTATAGTTGGGAAAGTTCTTTTTGAAATGGAAATTTGTCCAGCTCTCAAGTTTGTAATTTTAGTTCCTAATTTAGTACCCTCCACTCTGCATCATTGTAGCATGACTACGACATATTGTCCATACCTTTGTAAAAACAGCATTGACCTAAGTTCTGATCTGCAGTTTTGACAGGTCATATCTTGATAGGCATTTGTAGTTCAATTTTCAAAGGGCACAGCTTTACAATCTGGTAATGTTAAGTAGAGGAATTGTTCTAAATTGATTTCAAGGCTAGACGTAAATTCACAATCTTTAGAGTTATGGGTCCATTTATAAGTTAAACCAAAGAATTCATTGATATTCACATGTTCTTCATATAATAGTCCTAGCATTACCATTAGAAATTCCTGAGCATCCTGCTGAAGATTTTGAGAGTCAAAACAATAAAGGGTTCTGGCCACAATCAGCAAGGCTTGGCCCAATTAAACACTCTAACAACTACACTACTGCCAGTACTGATGATCAATAAACCATTCGTTACCCAATCACACGTGACACTCAAAGTGATTGTAAAAAAATACATTTTTGTTTTATTTTCTCAATATTTGTATAGACCTCACTTTTGTCTTCTGTTCATAATTTTTAGATTTTTAAGACAGTTTTAACAAGAAATCATGTGAACCACAAAGCGAAAAACATTACATAATACATAAACATAATCAATAGTCATATCAATGACATCTCATTACATCACATTTCACATATATCACAAAAAGAAAAAGAATGAACAAGCTCTAGTTCCAAAGAAAAAAGAGAGTAAAATGAACTAAAGAAATAGGAAAAAAAGAGAATGAGAGAAGCCCAAACGGGAAGAAAGCAATTAAAGATTTGTTTTAACTGATTTAAAAAAAAAAATCTTTTTTAATTAAAACAACATTGTCCCACATAGGGCGCTTGCCAAACAGTGAATAACTCAGGTACCCAGAATACCAAATTCAAATTTTATCCTGTAAGAGAAAAGGAAAGGGTTGACACGGTCACGTTATTTAAATGACTTTTTTTTGGACAAGAAAAAAAGGTCTACGCGTTTTGAGCCCCATTACACGGTTTAAGAGGGGATCTCCTCAGGACCAGGCACGAGCTAAAATAAGAAAAGAAAAGTGCACGTGTTACCATGTGTTTCATACAATCATCACACTCCATCTGTTTTCAGTATTCTGTATTTTTACCTTTCATATGAAAACTTTATTTCTCAAAGTGTCTACTACTTTTTTCACTCAGTATATACCGAGACGACTCTAAGAACATCAGAAAAAAGAAAAAAGAGAAGAGAAAGGAAGACGATCAAAACAGGACGCAACTATATCATTTCTAAGTTAAAATTAAGAAGGCCTGCCTTATAGTGTATTAGCACCAGGATAAACTCACCGCTTTTTGTTGAAGAAACGTCAAAAATCATGGTTAATTAAACGTTATCAACTCGGGATCACTTTAGGCGGGATGGATGTGTGCCTGTTTATGCCTGTTGGAGAGGCAGCTTTTTAAAAACACTACAGTGACAACACAAGTGTTGAGAGATTCGAAAAAAGGGGGGGGAAGAGAGAGCGCCATAATGTATCCCTTGCGATATCTTGTGCGCACCATATGCAATGTGAGGATTCAAATGCTCTGCGTCTCAAGTTGATTGTGATGCAGTTTCAATCAGGCTGTATTAAAAAACAGAAAAGGATCAAGCCGTAAACATAATATACCGAGCCGGACTCGAGACCTCAGATTTAAGTTTAAACTACCCCGTTTGAAGATTTAGTAGCCGCACAAGTTATTGGTTGTCTGAACATAACCCTTCAACTATCTGACACTTTGTTGCCGTTTAATCGAAAGAAAATAACTGTTCAAAATGCAATCCCCACCTTCACCCGGCAATTGGTCCAGTGACTTTGTAACTGTTTAATCGATAGAGAAGAAACAAGGTTCTGTGCCATTCTGATTAACACTTGGTTAAAGTACGATCAATCCTGAAGTCCTTACATTTTGGTTTTAAAAGACTGACTGTTTAAAATCACTACCTTCATTTGGTAATTGGTCCGCAACTGCGGTTCTGTCCGTATGTTTCTGCTCTGTGGAATCGCTGCAAGTCAAACAATAAAGCCCGCATTACTTCCAAAAATTCCCTTAACTCGAACCTAATCTGCACGCTGTGTCGTTATTTAGGACCGCATACCTGTAAAAAGTTTTTCTGGCACCGTCAATCTCTTCCGTCCAAACCATTCAAAAGAGTGGATGGACTCACTTCGCTGGCGCTTATATCTGACGGCAGCAGCCCGCGCCCTCCATGTTAACCATGTGATCTCCCACGGTTTTTTCTTTTTAAAAAAAAAACTCTGTTGATGCATACTGGTGGACAGCGGAAATAAAAGTGAACAGTTGTCTAAGGAAAGGCACCTGCCTTCTTCTTTCAACTTGCTTAGTCCTTGCCTTATTCGTAGCCCCACACAATCTCCCGCGATTATACCTTTATTCAAAGGATCTTTATCGATGCTTACTGATGAACAACGGCAATAAAAGTGAACAGTTGTCTATGGAAAGGCAGCTGCTCACTTTTTCGAATTATTTAATCCTTGCCTTGTTAGCGGCCCCGCTTTAATTATTAACAGTGTCTTAATCCACGTTTCCTTTTTCATAATAGATGCAGAGGTCGATTTTTGTGGTCATCTATATTCAATGCACCAGTATATTGACACCGAGGAACAACCAATTGGGGAACATGCATCCGCACTCCCTAGCAGGTTTTTTGCTTCTTTACAAATTGTATATTTCAGACAACTCGTTTAAACCGTCAATGGCTGAGTTAAATTTAACAATCAACATGGCTTCCCTTTGTAGGAGCCATCTATCTATATCTCCACCTCTAGAATCACTACCAATTTTAGCTAGTACTGTCCACGTCAGATCATTAATCGTATGTTTAGCAAAAGTCCAATGATTCACCAATGGAGCATTCTCTGTTTTTTTGCGAATCCTGGACATATGCTGAATGATACGTTAACGCACTTCTTGATTGGTCTTACCAATATATAGTTTCAAGCATGGGCATAAAATGCCGTAAACTACATTCTTGATTTTACAATTGGAAAAGTTGTCATGTTTCCATTTAATGTTATTCAAAGAGAACAGCGACCCTTCTATAGTTGAAGGGCAACACACACAGGTGGAATACATGGACCATGCCAATAAGTTGTTGGAAAAATTAAAAGCACGAGGCTATCCAAAGAAACTTTTAAAACATGCACTAAAGCGAGCCTGCTGGACACCTAGAGAGACACTCTTAAAAAAGAAAGAAAAGTAAAGCATGGAATGTCTTGTATTTGTCACCACGTTCAGCCGTCAAACTAATTTTCTGAAAAAAGATCATCAATCAGAATTGGCATTTGCTCCAAAATGTCCACAAATCTTTCTGCAAACCATTGTTTGCATTGAAAAAGAAAAAAAAAAAGTGTGGGCAATTTAATCATTCGAGCTGCCTTACCAAAACAACCAGTAAGGAATACTCTAAGGTCACAACTAGGCTTACCACCAGTGGTGGGTCATCATAAATGTGGCACCTGTGTGTGTTGCCCTTCAACTATAGAAGGGTCGCTGTTCTCTTTGAATAACATTAAATGGAAACATGACAACTTTTCCAATTGTAAAACCAAGAATGTAGTTTACGGCATCTTATGCCCATGCTTGAAACTATATATTGGTAAGACCAATCAGGAAGTGTGTCAACGTATCATTCAGCATATGTCCAGGATTGGCAAAAAACAGAGAATGCTCCATTGGTGAATCATTGGACTTTTGCTAAACATACGATTAATGATCTGAAGTGGACGGTACTATCTAAAATTGAAAGTGATTCTAGAGGTGGAGATATAGATAGATGGCTACTACTAAGGAAAGCCATGTTGATTGTTAAATTTAACTTAGCCATTGACGGTTTAAACGAGTTGTCTGAAATATACAATTTGTAAAGAAGCAAAAAACCTGCTAGGGCGTGCGGATGCATGTTCCCCAATTGGTTGTTCCTCGGTGTCAATATACTGGTGCATTGAATATAGATGACCACAAAAATCGACCTCTGCATCTATTATGAAAAAGGAAACGTGGATTAAGACACTGTTAATAATTAAAGCGGGGCTGCTAACAAGGCAAGGATTCAATAATTTGAAAGAAGTAAGCAGCTGCCTTTCCATAGACAACTGTTCACTTTTATTGCCGTTATTCATCAGTAAGCATCGATAAAGATCCTTTGAATAAAGGAATAATTGCGGGAGATCGTGTGGGGCTACGAATAAGGCAAGGACTAAGCAATTTGAAAGAAGAAGGCAGGTGCCTTTCCTTAGACAACTGTTCACTTTTATTTCCCCTGTCCACCAGTATGCATTAACAAAGTTATTTTTTTAAAAGAAAAAACCGTGGGAGATCACATGGTTAACATGGAGGGCGCGGGCTGCTCCGTCAGATATAAGCGCCAGCCGAAGTGAGTCCATCCACTCTTTTGAATGGTTTGGGCGGAAGAGATTGATGGTGCCAGAAAAACATTTTACAGGTATGAGGTCCTAAATAACGACACAGCGTGCAGATTAGTTTCGAGTTAAGTGAATTTTTGGAAGTAATGCGGGCTTTATTGTTTGACTTGCAGCGATTCCACAGAGCAGAAACATACGGACAGAACCGCAGTTGCGGACCAATTACCAAATGAAGGTAGTGATTTTAAACAGTCAGTCTTTTAAAACCAAAATGTAAGGACTTCAGGATTGGTCGTACTTTAACCAAGTGTTAATCAGAATGGCACAGAACCTTGTTTCTTCTCTATCGATTAAACAGTTACAAAGTCACGGACCAATTGCCGGGTGAAGGTGGGGATTGCATTTTGAACAGTTATTTTCTTTCGATTAAACGGCAACAAAGTGTCAGATAGTTGAAGGGGTATGTTCAGACAACCGATAATTCGAGCGGCTACTAAATCTTCAAACGAGGTAGTTTAAACTTAAATCTGAGGTCTCGAGACCGGCTAGGTATATTATGTTTACGGCCTGATCCTTTTCTGTTTTTTAATACAGCCTGGTTGAAACTGCATCACAATCAACTTGAGACGCAGAGCATTTGAATCCTCGCATTGCATATGGTGCGCACAAGATATCGCAAGGTATACATTATGGCGTTCTCTCTCCCCCCCCCCTTTTTATGAATCTCTCAACACTTGTGTTGTCACTGTAGTGTTTTTAAAAAGATGCCTCTCCAACAGGCATGAACAGGCACACATCCATCCCACCTAAAGTGATCCCGAGTTGATAACGTTTAATGAAGCATGATTTTTGACGTTTTTATCAACAAAAAGCGGTGAGTTTATCCTTGTGCTAATACAATATAAGGTAGCCCTTCTTAATTTTAACTTAGAAATGATATAGTCGAGTCCTGTTTTGATCGTCTTCCTTTCTCTACTCTTTTTTCTTTTTTCTGATGTTTTTAGAGTCGTCACGGTGTATACCGAGTGAAAAAAGTGGTAGACACTTTGAGAAATAAAGTTTTCATACGAAAGGTAAAAATACAGAATACTGAAAACAGATGGAGTGTGATGAATGTGTGAAACACATGGTAACACGTGCACTTTTCTTTTCTTTTCTTTTATTATTTTAGCTCGTTCCTGGTCCTGAGGAGATCCCCACTTAAAATGTGTAATGGGGCTCGAAACGCGTAGACCTTTTTTTCTTGTCCAAACAAATGTCATTTAAATAACTTGACCGGGTCAACCCTTTCCTTTTCTCTTACAGGATAAAATTTGAATTTGGTATTCTGGGTACCTGAGTTATTCACTGTTTGGCAAGCGCCCTATGTGGGACAATGTTGTAAGAAGAAACATTTTTAAAATCAGTTAAAGCAAATCTTTAATTGCTTTCTTCCCGTTTGGGCTTCTCTCATTCTCTTTTTACCTATTTATTTAGTTCATTTTACTCTCTTTTTTCTTTGGAACTAGAGCTAGTTCATTCTTCTTCTTTTTGTGATATATGTGAAATGTGATGTAATGAGATGTCATTGATATGACTATTGATTATGTTTATGTATTATGTAATGTTTTTCGTTTTGTGGTTCACATGATTTCTTGTTAAAATTGTCTTAAAAATCAAAAAATTATGAACAGAAGACAAAAGTGAGGTCTATACAAATATTGAGAAAATAAAACAAACATTTATTTTTTACAATCACTTTGAGTGTCACATGTGATTGTGTAGCAGATGGTTTATTGATCATCAATACTGGCAGTAGTGTAGTTGTTAGAGAAGATTTTGAGTGAACACTACTGATCCAGTATAGTCATCAGTGAATTTTCTTATTCCAGCAGCAGAATGTATAATACTTCTGTCATTTCTTAATTCTTCAAGTTAACTACACAGTTGTGGTCATTCTTTTATCTACCTTTTATTTAATAGAATTTGTAAAATGAGGCAAATGGTAAACTACTTTTAACACTACGTTAGCATAACCGTTCACTCCAGATTTATTATCAAAGTGATACCCTTCTATTTCCTCATTGTGCTGTAGTTTTCTTTTCTTTCCTCCTTGTTGTTTCTCTTTTTGTTCATCTTTCTGTTCAACTCTGATAGACTGCTTTGATATTTTCCACTTTGGACAGATTATCACTTTTAAAAGGACAGGATACTGGCCTAAATGAGGAGCATATTGAGCTCTTAACTGATTATACTCCCTTACACAGCTCACATCAGCACTTACTTTCTTCTCATCAAAATCAATCAGAAATAAACAACACAATGTTCTAATTTGTGACAAAGCAACATATGACATTCCTTCTTTGAATACACTGCTACCAATATTAACAAGAGCTGTATCTACACTTAAACCTTGCGATTTGTGAATAATTACTGTATACGATAAAGACACTGGGAACTGCTTTAGCTGGACATACAAGTCTTTCACAAGTAGGAAACATACAACGCATCTACCAATCTGCTTACCTTCAGCAATATCATCAAATTTTATGGCTAAGTATTACATATCATTCCTGTTTAGATAATTAATACATTTCATAACTTTACCCATTGTGCCATTCACTAGCCCTTCTTCAACATTTAAATTACGAAGTAAGATTACAAGACAATTTTTACAGATACATATCTGCTTTTCTAATCCAGCAATTTTCAACATAGACTTTTCTAAACTATCCAATTTTGTTTGCAGTTTTTCTGTCAGTAGCACTGCAACTCCTTGATGTTCCATTTTATTGCTTGCTCTAATTTCGATGATCTCTTCTTTTTCCAGTTGCAATAATTGTTCATTGATTTTACTACACTTCTCAAGAGTTGGTATCAAACAAACAGTAGACTTCTCTTCCTTAACAAAACTATACATTACTTCAGGCGATGAAACATTACTAGGAAACACATTTTTGATGAGACAGGTTTGTAATACTGCCTTTCCCTCTTTTGTGAGGACTCCCGCTCTAAAGCTGTGTACTCTTTCTTAGAGATGACATGTCGTGGAAATCCAAAATAACATCTTATATAAAATGTCCCCTTTGCTCTGTATTTTCGCAGACATTATTTTCCGCATCTATGATTTTGGAATCGTATAACTTGTTGTCTTAATATGTTGTTACTACTCTCCTTTGGGATGGAGCAAGTTACATACTGCTCGATAAAAGACAACGCAGACTCATCTCTTTCTGTTCCAAACTTTGGGCATTGTTTATCCACAACAGCAGGGGAATATGGGGAGCACCTCTGGCTTGGTACTCTTTATGCCAAAAGAAATCAATCACTTCACCAAGAGGAAGTTTTGTTTTGCTCAAGATGAACTATATCAATGCTTGAAATCTGTGATTAAAATATCCGCAAACATTTGCAGGGTCTAGTGAGCACAGTTCTCCTGGCATCTTCAGATGAATGTCTTTTATATTTGAATTTGCTTCCTGTAAGAATTCTAGCAGGTCATCCCATGCATACTCAGAACAACTCAACATCAGGAACCAAGTATGTGCTCCAAGGTTCCTCAACATGCACTTGAGTTCACTATGATGCTGATACCTACATTCATTAGTCCCACGCTGACATGCAATTAGGTTTATTAAATTGTATTCCAAGTGCTCATCTTTTCATTGAACTTTCTCCAAAAGGTCTTTTGATGATATATTCTGCATTAACTCCTGTTTTTAGAAGATGATTCACAGTATATGAGAAGCCAGACAAGTCACTCTCAAATAATAGGTGAAGTATATATGGAATACACTGACAAAACCTAGGGTCTTCTGAATAAAGTCTACTACATCTATACTCAGCTGCAGGTTTTTGCACAGGCTGCTTGTCATACCTGATGCCTACTCCAGTAGGAAAAAGATGTGGGAAACACTGAGCTTCTAAACTTTTTTCCCACACACTTAAAGGAGCCTCCTTCATTTGAAACCACTCAATGGCATCACCAATAGCCTCTTTAGAATGCAAAGGGTGGATGCTGTAATGTTCATACATTTCTTCTGTTCTGGATTGATCCACCTTCTCAATCTGACCTGTAGATGGAAATGTCTGATCCCCCATATGTGTGATATCTTGGAGGCTTTCCACATTTCTATAGTAAACATTGTTTTGTACCATTTATAAAGTTGCTTTTTTGACTTTGGTAACATCTACTAACTCCTGCCATATCTTTTTGTTCTTGGTAGTCACACCATTTACAAGAATTACAAGTCCTTCCTCTTAAGTTCTATCTACACCTACAGTTTCAATGTTTTGCTTGACATGTAATGGCAAATACTCTACTCTACCTTTTAGACCTTTTGCAGCTCTGTTGGGGTAACTTGCCTGTCTTTGGCTCCATACATACTATAGCCTGAAATGGATGTATGGTTTGGATAAGAATGGACTCATAAACATTTGAACCGTGAAGTGCTTCTGGAATGAGAAACAGTTCTAACTTTTATGCACAGCTCTAGCAGGTATTTTACTATCCTCTAATTTATTGTAGCAGTACTTACATATAACTTGTAGTGTATACAAGTCAAAGCGTTCTTCTACAAATAAGTACAGTGCAAACCTTTGCCAGTTATCATTATTCTCTTTTTCACTTTTTGAATTATAAGTCAACAGTCTGCGTTTGAGTCTTGTAGTGAGTGCATTGACAACATATACAAACATACTCTGGTTTTTCAGAACATAAAGGGGTCGATTCCGATTCAGGCCGGAAAACATACCGACCGACTCGGTACGGGAATTTAGTCCGACCGACTCGGACCGGCGCCGCACGACCCGGGTAGTGCGATGAAATGCATGTGAAATCCGACAGACTCGGACGGAATACAAAACGACCGACCGAGCCAGACGGAAACAAGCCATCCGGCCGGGAAACCACGCGAAACGAACCGACCGACACGCACTCGGATTGAACCCGAAAGAAACGTACCCGCGAACTCCGACCCGCGTAGTACGATGCTGTGCGTGTAAAACACGACCGACTCGCCCGGAGCACAAGCCGTATGACCGACACGCATACAAAACCCAGCAGAAGCAACCCAATACTACGCGACCGACTCGTACGCCGCATATGAAACCTAGCTGACACACAGCGGGAACGAGTCGGACAAGATCGCACCAGACAACTGCAGCCTCCTACTCGGACACAAGAACGACTCCTACATGCACCAAAAACACCAAGGAATTTTTTTTTAAAAAAGGGCCAAACAAGCAACCACTAAGCCAATAAATACAGGGAGGAAAAAAAATGGAACAAGGACACACCTCCAACTCCACCTACATAAAGGCCACAAATCCCTACCATGATCCCTTGCAAATTCCACTGACCTGCCAGACAGAACACCATCACACAGCAACCACAGACACACTCACAGCTCATACATCACACAAGCCACACACCATTACCACACCTACAAATAGCACCCTCACACACACCCAGCTAAACGTACACTCACACACCCCCACTTGCACACACACACACATCAATCACCACCACCACCCATCACCATGCCCCCAAAGAAGAACCATAAGTTCCTAGATTGTGAATTGGAAGTCCTGGTAGACGAGATCCTCAGGGTAGAGCCAGAGTTGTTTGGTACATTGGTACAACAGACCCCCATGTCGCAGAAAACCAAGATGTGGGCGAGGATTGTCGACAGGGTCAACGCACAATAACCATGTTTGCGCACAAAGGAAGACATCCAGAACAGGTGGTATGATGTGCGCAGGAGGGTCAGGGACCTACTCAAAAGGACTACCTCCTCAGCCAGCACACCGGCAGTGGCCCTCCTGCAAAACCAGTATACCTCAGGCCCTGGGAGGAGAAGGTGCGGGCCATCCTACCAACAGTGAGCGTATACGGACTAACAGACATCCCAGAGCCTGGTGAGTACACAACTAATATACACAATATGGTGTGACAACACACACACATCACAGTCAAGGGGATAGGCAAACCATGCACACTTAGCAAATACACAGCAACCAAAAGATATCCATCCCAAGATGTGAATGCTAGTCAGACAAACACAATACCTGCCATCTCATAGTGATATGTAACTGTGTCATGACATCTACAAACCTAACAACTAATACAGCAAGGCAGTGGCACAAATAGAACCAACAAATACTCCCAGATATTTACCCATCACTAGAACACCACCTCACAGGGAAGCTCACTGAAAGGAAGGAATTCTGTGTATGCTGGTCAAGTCAGTGTAGCCAAGAGCATGATGGGAGTGGTAGTCACAGATATTGGTCACACCCACAATTGGCCCATCAACACCACTCTGAACCATGCTCACATCACAGGGAGTGGAAAACAACTGACAAGATGGCAGATACTGGCTACTGCTGTGGGGAGCACAAGGCCCTGCTGGGAACTGGGCACCAACAAACAACAGGACCACACTGTCAGCCATCTTGCCATTGCTGTCACACTCACACACACTGAAGTCCACTCAAAAGGAAGGAAGGATGGGCATGCTGGGAAGGGGGTGTAGGCAATAGCATGATGGGAGTGGTAGTCACAGATCAACATCTCACACCCACATGGCCCAGCAAGTTAGCACTGAAGCATGCACACCTCACAGGGAGTCAAAAGCCACTTCAAAGATGTCTGACACTGGCCACAGCTGTGGGAGCACAAGGCCCTGCTGGGAACTGGGCACCAACAAACAACAGGACCACACTGTCAACCATCTTGCCATTGCTGTCACACTCACACACAGTGAAGTCCACTCAAAAGGAAGGAAGGATGGGCATGCTGGGAAGGGGTGTAGGCAATAGCAGGATGGGAGTTGTAGGCACAGATATTGGTCACACCCACAATTGGCCCATCAACACCACTCTCAACCATGCTCACATCACAGGGAGTGGAAAACAACTGACAAGATGGCTGACACTGGGTACTGCTGGGGGAGCACAAGGCCCTGCTGGGAACTGTGCAACAACCAACAGCAGGACACCACTGACTGACATCCTGAAAGACAACTTGCACTCCCTGCAATGGAAGCACGTCCCATGGTGGGATATCTGGCTGGGTGGGAAGGAGGACTCACAGCACTGACCATAGTTACAAGCACCTCCCCTCACACACCCCAACACTAACTCCACATAACCCACCTGGGAGAATGCAATGCCTCACATCCTAAATGAAGATCCCACAAAGAACCACCACCCTGGGTTATGCTGTGTGAAGCACAGGGACACTCTTGGGACTTGTAGCCAAACAACTGCCAGGACAACACTCCCAGCCATCCTGTCAGCACAGGCACCCCACCCCACAGGGAAGCAGAGTCAAAAGGAAGGAAGGATGGGCATGCTGGGAAGGGGGTGGAGGCAATAGCATGATGGGAGTTGTAGGCACAGATATTGCTCACCCTCACAATTGGCCCATCAACACCACTCTCAACCATGCTCACATCACAGGGAGTGGAAAAGGACTCACAAGATGGCTGACACTGGGTACTGCTGGGGGAGCACAAGGCCCTGCTGGGAACTATGCAACAACCAACAGCAGGACACCACTGACTGACATCCTGAAAGACAACTTGCACTCCCTGCAATGGAAGCACGTCCCATGGTGGGATATCTGGCTGGGTGGGAAGGAGGACTCACAGCACTGACCATAGTTACAAGCACCTCCCCTCACACACCCCCTCAACACTAACTCCACATAACCCACCTGGGAGAATGCAATGCCTCACATCCGAACTGAAGATCCCACAAAGAACCACCACACTGGGTTATGCTGTGTGAAGCACAGGGACACTCTTGGGACTTGTAGCCAAACAACTGCCAGGACAACACTCCCAGCCATCCTGTCAGCACAGCCACCCCACCCCACAGGGAAGCAGAGTCAAAAGGAAGGAAGGATGGGCATGCTGGGAAGGGGGGTGGAGGCAATAGCATGATGGGAGTTGTAGGCACAGATATTGCTCACCCTCACAATTGGCCCATCAACACCACTCTCAACTATGCTCACATCACAGGGAGTGGAAAAGGACTCACAAGATGGCTGACACTGGGTACTGCTGGGGGAGCACAAGGCCCTGCTGGGAACTGTGCAACAACCAACAGCAGGACACCACTGACTGACATCCTGAAAGACAACTTGCACTCCCTGCAATGGAAGCACGCTTCATGGTGGGATAACTGGGCTGGGGGAGAAGGAGGCCTGGATGGCAAACAAATACCACCAATGCTGGTCATGCACACACCTGAACATTCACATTGACATGCCACAGGTTGGCAGGACAATATGCTACACCAATATCACTCTCTGACTGTCACAATTTAGGAGAATGCAATGTCCTGGCCCACATCCAGAGGTACAGTCACAACTGTCAGGTGTTTGAACAATTGATGCCAGTAGAAACATAACATACAATCTGTGTCTCTCCCCAAAACAGGTGATGATGGGGACACAGCAGCAGACGAGGAGGAGTCCCTGTCCCAGGCTCCGGGGAACACTGAGCTCACTGGTGTGGATCAGCCACTGCACACCTCGGATGGCGAAGAACCAGCTGAACCCTCTGGTGTGAGTCATCATGCAGCACCAGCAGGACCAACATCTGCACCCCCTGCACCCACCCCTCCAACAACTGCCAACACACAGGCTACTCCTGCCAACACGGACAGACCAAGGACCACAGATGACAACAGCGCAGGGACCTAGGCCCAAACTGGAGCTGGTGACAACGAGCCCAGGAACAACACCCAAGTGTGCCCACAGTCACCTGTGCGTGCCACCGCAGGTCCTGCACGTGTCGCCAGGGGTGGTGGGAGGGGTGGTAGACATAGGTCGCTCTTTGCAGAGGGGTCTGGACTGCATGATGACCCACAACTGGCACGCATCGCGGATGCGTACCAGACTAGCACCGGAGAGGCCAGCCAGGTAGTGGGGATCCTCAAGGACATACAACAGCAGCAGGCTGCCCATCATGCCCGCTTGGACTCCCACATGTCCCGTGTCGACACACACATGTCACATGTCGAGACACACATGTCACGTGTCGAGACACACATGTCTGGCATGGAGTCCAAGTGGGACACATTGGAACAACTGACAGCGGTGCATAGGGACATACTGACATGCCTCCGCCAGATCAGCACCAACATGGCCTCACCTCCCTGTGTGCCCACAACAGCTGCTGCTGAAACAACTGCAAATGCCACAGGGAGGGAGGAGGACTCTGGCAGAGAGTCCCCTGCACCGCCGCAGCCTGCACCTGAGGGTCCCCCCCCAAGAAGAGGGGCCGTCCGAGGAGGCCAAACTGAGAGTCCGATGGCCATCTACACCCCCGAGGAAGCCAACACCTGTTCTGGAACTTTTCCTCTGTGTGCAAACTGCACACACTGTCGAAGCCAACCCAACTCTCCCACATGACATGGGGAGCTCTAGTTGGCCAAATTTATCAGATGACTGTGGACTTTACTCTGGACATTTCAGCTACCAAGACTTCCAATACACATGGGAACTTTGGATTCCAATTTCTATGTACAGCACCCACCATCCTGTGCACCATCCTCACACCTGTATGTAAATAAACTCACCAATACACCATATCTGCCTCTGTTGTGATTCCACCGTGGTTTTTGTCATGTAGATGGTGATCTGCTAAATGACACTGTGCATGCTAACTGTTACAGCAAGTCCAACACCGTCATGTCAGTCATGGCGACGTGACACATATGAGGGAGACACACCACTAGGGCCACACAACACATACACACCAGGGCCATCAGACTCATCACCTATACTGATGTTGCAACGAAATACAGTGGAATGCACAGACACGCCACCTATTCACAGTCACTGTCAACTAGACTACAGGTGCAGTAAGCAAATGTCAGTCAGAAGTGTGACTACAGACAACGCACATCCCAAAGTGAAGCACAGGTTTATTACACATTTGCAACATGTTGTTTCCACTACAAATGCAAGCTAATCCAACCTGGCTGTGGCCACAAAGTCAAAAAGTGCAGAAGATAGAAAGTCCAGGGGTGTGTGGCACATCACCTGTAGGGAAACGACTGCTTCCACCTTGGAAGTTGAATCATGGATTTGGGGGTTCCAAGTTGATCAGACAACTCCGGCAGCACCCTGTGAAGGACAGACATGACACACAGTCAAAACCACTGAATAACAGCACAGAACGGCAATACTCATGTCTAATACATGTCACGAGATAACTACACAAAACCAAGTTAGCATGTCAACACTGTTGGGCAGTACAGACCACCTGCAAGGACACATCGCTGCACGCATCCAGTCAAGTAGCACATGGCCACACTCAAACAGCACCAGAGCACCACACACACATATCATGCAAACTCAAATCATTGACATTACAACCCTCTGGAGACTCACATTCAGCTGAAGAAGTTGGTGATGAGCTGTGTGCGGACATCACCATCTTCACTGGCATCGTGACCCAGGCCAGGATCGTCCACAGGTGGCGGACGTTGGTCATCGTCATCCAGGATGAGAGGCAACTCCTTCCGCACTGCCAGGTTGTGTAGCATGCAGCAGACGATGACAATCTTGCACACCTTTGCTGGGGCATATGGGAGGGCCCCTCCTGTCTTGTCCAGGCAGCGGAAGCGGCTCTTCAGGAGACCAAAGGTCCGCTCAATCACCCTCCTCGTCCGACCATGTGCCTCATTGTAGCGCATCTGGGCTGGTGTCACAGGGTTCCTGAGGGGTGTCAGCAACCACGGCATGTTGGGGTATCCCGAGTCACCTACAGACAGACAATTGCACATTAGCCGATTTGAAAATGTGTGCAGAAAACAACATAGCAGAACACACACAATGGTACAAAGTCAGTACACACCAACAAGCCAGGCACGCTGGTTCGGCATCTGTGACATCATCCTCGGGATGCGACTACTCCTCATCAAGTAGGCATCATGTGCCGAACCGGGGAAACGGGCACACACATGTGAGATGGTCATATCTGCAAGACATACCACCAGAGCATTGATCGAATGGTAATGTTTACGGTTCTGGTATGCCTGCTCATGTGCCTGTGGTGGTATCAAAGCCACATGTGTCCCATCAATGGAGCCAATTACATGCGGCATCCTCCCCAGGGCATAGAAGTCACTCTTGACGTCAGTGAGTCGTTGACGTGTTGGGAAATAGATGTACTGGTTGAGGTATCTCAACATTGCCCCCAAAACATCGCGTAGCACACGGCTGAACATAGTCTGTGACATCCCACCAGTAGTTGCCACAGTGTGTTGAAAGTTACCGGTGGCAAAGAAGTGTAGGGCTGCCATCACCTTCACCTTGGGGGTCAGCGCTGTAGGATACGGCCGGCCAGGCTGCAAATGTGGGTCCAACCGCACTGCCAAATCCTCAATCAGCTGCCTGGTGAAGCGGTACCGTCGGATGCTGTCACGTTCCACCATCGTTGCCAGGTCTGGGAATGGTCGATGGACAGCAGGAACCCTGCAGTGCATAGGTGAAGAAAGCAAGATTGTCAGTCACCCCACCTATGTGCCGTTCACCATACTCAATTTCACTTGATACATCATTAACAAACACAAGTACTTGATGTGTGTGTCATTCCGTTTGGACATATATGGCACCTACATGGACATTATCTAACATCTCTGTTCAACAAGTGTTGACAACAGGTTCCAGGGTGTGCTATGGGACACCATTAGGCTGTGTCACAGTACCCATTAACTGCTCTCACGTTCCACACACATACCACAGTGACATGTCTGGACAGATGCTCCACAGGCATCACAGCTCATTGACAGGTAGATTCCCAGGGACCCTGTGTTGCCACATGGACACTGGCATGACATGGCGTGTCATGTACACGTCAGAAAAACAAACATGACACCCACAGGTAATGGCCCCTGTAGCCTCTGCAGGACAGACATGGACGTCTGTGACACACACACACCATCAAAGTTCATGCACAAACCACGTGAATGTGGAGACTGTCTCCCATTGTGCACATGGAGTCAGAGACATGTGATACACAACATGCACACAGACTGTGTTGGGACATCACTATTGTTGGAATGGGCCACCCTGTGACGTACATGCCTTCCCACATGTGAGCCTGGGGGTATGTGACATGTCATACACATACACAACCTGGAAATGTGACCATGACACATGCTCAGAAATGAAAAGTTGCACACCACAGTGGTCAGGTGCACAACACACAAAGGACCCTGTCCCCATGAACACGTGCACAGCCTGGGTGTGTCTGCCCCCAAGTGCCACCCCAAAATCCACATGTTCACCCCCATACACAGATAAGGTTATGCTGCCACACATGCCTTATATACAGTGTGGACTGGGTGTGGTGTTGTAGGTGTGCCCCTGAGTCCCTGGAAAGTAAATGTGGCTGGCATAGGTTCACCAGTGACCAGCATGGTGACATATACGTGTGACCTGTCCAGGGACGCGTTGTAGAGCAATGGACCGATCGGTGTGCCCGGTCGGCCCATTGCATTGTATGTGAGCGGGTACGCGTTGTATCCTGAAATACGCGTTGTACAGCAATGGACCGATCGGTGTGCCCGGCCGGCCCATTGCATTGTATGTGAGCGGGTACGCGTTGTATGCCTGGTACGCGTTGTACAGCAATGGACCGATCGGTGTGCCCGGCCGGCCCATTGCATTTTATGTGAGCGGGTACGCGTTGTAGAGCAATGGACCGATCGGTGTGCCCGGCCGGCCCATTGCATTGTATGTGAGCGTGTATGCGTTGTATGCCTGGTACGCGTTGTAGAGCAATGGACCGATCGGTGTGCCCGGCCGGCCCATTGCATTGTATGTGAGCGGGTACGCATTGTATGCCTGGTACGCGTTGTACAGCAATGGACCGATCGGTGTGCCCGGCAGGCCCATTGCATTGTATGTGAGCGGGTACGCGTTGTATGCCTGGTACGCGTTGTAGAGCAATGGACCGATCGGTGTGCCCGGCCGGCCCATTGCATTGTATGTGAGCGGGTACGCGTTTATGCCTGGTACGCGTTGTACAGCAATGGACCGATCGGTGTGCCCGGTCGGCCCATTGCATTGTATGTGAGCAGGTACGCGTTGTATGCCTGGTACGCGTTGTACAGCAATGGACCGATCGGTGTGCCCGGCTGGCCCATTGCATTGTATGTGAGCGGGTACGCGTTGTATGCCTGGTACGCGTTGTACTGCAATGGACAGAACAGGTCGCACACATTGGCTGGGGCCTGGCATGGCAACGGACGCGTTTTGAAGCTCCAACGAGTCTGATGCAGTGAATTCAGTTGGCCAGCCACAACAATGTTGCAAAATCATGGGTGTCATGAAGTTGAAGATTTGAAGGATGCTGTGGGCGTGTATTAGTGCTGCTATTCCATGGATTGGTCAAATTCAGAAGATGCAAACGACTTGGACCTATCACTTTGGACACATGGGACAGTATCTGCCTCTGCAGCACACATATAATGCTGGCTGTTCCCCTGAGAGCTCACTTGCCTGCACTACATGCTCCAGGACGACATCTGCCACCAACACTGCTGCTGTTTATGCATCCTCTGGCTCCTGCAATGGCACGTACTGTGGAGAGAGCCACAGCCTTCAGCCTTGAGGAGAACCAGGCCCTGCTGGACAGCCTCCTTCCACAGTACAGCAAGCTGTATGGGAAACCAGGGGAGCAGGTGAGTGTGCTGTCCACTGCCTCACTAATTGTGCATGTTGTCTGACTAGCAGGGCTTTCAGTGTGCACACCACTGGCTAGCATGCCCACTGAGTAGTTGTCACACCCCAAAGTGTGTAGTTACATGCACTGAACTGGTACAGTGCAGTAACAGTGCATTCCAACTAGGTTTACTTCCCATGCAATGATACCATGTAGTGACTGCTGGCAAACTGTTCATAGCCATTGTTGCACTGCCTGTGTACATCATATGCCCCTGTGATTGAGACATGTATATCCAACTGTGTGATGCACGTATATGTTTCATGTGTAGTAATGGGCTTTTCACTTTGTCATCCTCACAGGTTGTTGCCCACCAGAAGCAGGAAATTTGGCAGACCATCGCCCGGAAAGTAAGATCCGTGGGGGTCTACAGGCGCAGGATCCGCAACTGCCAGAAGAGGTGGCAGGACCTTCGTGGCTGGACCCGGAGGATCGCAAGGGTCCAGCTGAAGCTGTCGCCTCCTCGCAGGAGGGGCGGACACCGGACTCTGACCCCCACATGCTCCGGATCCTGGCGGTGGTCTTCCCTGACCTGGATGGGCAGCTGAAGGACAGACAGCAGCAAGGAGGGGGTGAGTCCATGACTGCACTGTGCACTTTGTCTGACATGCTATGTGCCCTCCTCTGGCCTGGTTAAACTTCCACAGTACATCAGTCATGTGGTCCAGGACCCATGTCCCTCATTTGTGACATGCCCACTTCTCCTCTGATACGCATATGTGTGGCCCTTATAGTCGGGAAATTGTGTCATTTGGAGACTGTGTCATTGCATTTTGCTTTGCTCAAGGTGGGGGACAGCATTTGTTCCCGTGACTATGTTGTGCGATTGATGGGTGGCTCAATTGCTTACACAATGCCTAAGTTCTGACATGTGATCTGGGTGTAACTTTGATATGTGGTCCGCTTGCTGCTCTGACTCACCACATGTCCCTGGGGAATTTGCCACACACCCATGCTGCTGGTGGGAACAATGTTTGGGCCTCAGGAGTATGTGTATCCAGTGTGTCACACATGCTTAGCCACCTGCCTACTGTCCAGGACTCATCCCTCTTACAGGTGGAGCTGGACAGTCATGCCTACTCCAGGGCATGCAATACACTCTGTACTCCCACTCCCGTGTATCATCTGGCATGTTGTGATCAGTGAAATGTACCCTCAGGTGTCTGCCTCTGTCTCATTGTGCTGTGTCTTCGTTGTCAGGACTACTGGTATGTTTATGGGTTAGGGCTCAGCATGCCATCTGAGATGTCACCATGATAGACGATACTTCTGTGACTTATAGGTGTCTGATCACTTGACTGTGCACACAGGTGTTTGCGACTGTGACTTTCAGGCAGCTGTGTTGTGATTCACAGCACACTGTGAGGTGCTCATGTTCAGAGAGTTGTGTTTCATGTCCCACATATGTCCAGTTGGTATGACGTGGACAAATAGTAGTACAGATGATGTGGTATTTGGGGGATGGACATGTGCACTTGTCAGTCACATAACTTGCATTCCCCATGCCCTCGGATTGTGACACAGTGCAGACTGTTGTTGGCAGGCTGCCATGGCCATGTGACTTGAGACAGTAATGTATGACTTTGCACGCATTCCTGTGTCATGGCATTAAACTTCCTGAGACTGATCCTGCAGGGGAGTGACATGTGCAACATGCACCCCATTGTGGCATTGACTATCCGGACATGGGTGCATCAAGGTGTCTGGTGCTGGTATGCATCACATGCATTTCTATTTAGACTCTGGCCATCCCTTTATCCGGACACCTGCACTGACTCAGTGGCAAGAGATGTGATGTGTGCATCTTCACATACTTCACTGTGTTCCCTGCAATGTCCAACAACTGTGTAGGTGGTGCATGTGTCCGCACTGGGGTCTTACCATCAGACAGGCACCAGACAGATGGGTGCAAGGGCAGGAGGGTGTGAGTCCCATGGTTGACCATCAGACTGACAATTGGCTTCCCCGAATCTGTGTGGGGACTTTAGGCAATGTTCAACTAAGGATGCCAGGGCTTGCTCTGTAATGTGCTGTACTTACTGTGGTGTGTGCGGTCAGTGCAGGTGACTGATGTTTGTCTGTTTCCCTAATTGTTTGCAGATACATCCACGGCCACAGGAGGGGACAGCTCCACGGACCAGGAGGAGCAGCGGAGCCAGACTGGGTCAGCATTGGACGAGTGGTCAGAGGGACCCAGTGGCACGGAGGGCGAGGGAGCCACACCGAGGAGTCCTCAGCACCATCCACCTCAGCTGAGGACCACAGCAGCTCGGAGGATGACTCCCTTGTGGAGGCGGGTGTCAGCAGCCACCAAAGGCCAGCTAGTGTGTCTGGCCCCGCCACCACCACCACCACCGCCCTCCCATTGGCTCCCATTACTGAGGTCCGTGGAGGCTCCTGTACTCGGGAGCATGTCTCCTTTGTGCCAGGCACCGCACCCCCTGCCCCTGTGTCCCCTGCTGCCCTGAGTGAGGAGTCTGTGTACTTCCTTCGGCAGCTCCATGTAGGGCAGACAGCAATGCTGAGTGTCCTCCATGCACACACCACTCTGTTGACACAGCTGGTGTCGTTCATGGAGGGCATCTCGACGGGTACGTCTGCCCTACAGAGGAGCAATAAGTCCATGGACTCCTCCCTGACGGTAGCAGTGTCCCTCCTCCAACAGTCCCTCACCCCTCCCACCTCTGCCCCATCCACACTCCTTGCCCCCCTACCTGTCCAAAGCACATGCACACCTGCACAGTCACCCAAACACACAGACATGAGCAGCACAGACACACCCAAGAGAAAGGCAAGACGTGCACACAAGCATCCTCAGGGGACTGATACCACAGACACAGGGGATGGGGAACACACACACACACAGGCAACCACAGTCACTCCTCAATCCTCAAGATCCTCTCCCTCCAAGACCCCTTCCCTTGCCTCACCTGCAACCCCACCTGATCAGCAGCTCTTCCTCAGTGACCTCGGCCTCTTCCCCTCCAATCCCGCTGATCCAGCATACCGGGGGAAGAGGAAGTCCACCCACACAGAGGGGAGTGCCCCTCGCCCCCGGACACCCTCCCACAGGCGCAGGCAGAGTGAGCCCCCACCCGCAAGTCCCCCGGTCCCGGAAGAGCAAGACCCCGCCACCGCCCTGCAAGTCAACCACCCAGTCTCTCACCTCCATCACCCAGGCCACCACTCCACAGGTTCCACCGCCACACCCTGCCCCAGGTTCCCCCACACACCGATACCACATCCCCAAACTGCTTCGGCCCTCCCCCACTGCCACTTGCTCTTCCACCCCCAAACCAGATGCTCTGCCTGTTTGTGCCACTGGTGTGGAGACCGTGTCCCCCCTCTGTCCTGCCCAGCTCTTCTGCCCCCCCTTCCACTACCTTGGAGTCATGCACTGTGGTGGAGTCCACAACCACCCCGTCTGACTCGGGCACTGCATTGGGGACCTAGTCCACTCCATCTGACCAGCCCACTGCAGTGGTTGCAGCACCAACACCATCTGACTTGAGCCCTGCGGTGGTGCCAGCCCCCCCTGAGTCAGACCCCTTCACTGCAGTTGCCGGTGACACTCCTGCACCCACCTCCCCTTCACTGCCTCCTTCTGGCATCCCCTGATCCTGTCCCTGCGGTGCCTGGCCTGCCCCTCGTATGCCCCTCCAAGGGGGATGTCCCCTGTCCGTACCTGTGCAGGCAAGCAATTGTTGACAAGTTGTCACACATCACCCTGTTGGGACTGTATATTTGGACTGGCCATTGGCCTTAGTTTATTTTGGACTTTTGATTTGAGTTGCACACTTGCTGAATAAAGCCTCTTTTTGTTTACTTGTGGTTAATCTTTGGAGGTACATGATGTAGATGTGTGGAATCATGCATTTGCTGTTGTAATAGTGTTCAGATCAGGTAAATGAAGTTTTGCTGTGATGGGCTCCATGTGGTCCATGGGATATGTGTCCTAATCTAGTCTGGATCTATAGCATCCTTTGCTGCAGTCTGAGGGTGTAATGTTCAGCATTTGACACAGGGATGTACGTTTAGCATTTGTAGATTACCATCTTTGTCCTACACTGATGCACATCTGGTGGGCTTACCACTGTCCAATGTTCCTAGTACCCTGACTGTGTGCCCGTCTCCAATGGACATGCAGTTTGGCACATCAAATTTGGAGGACTCATCTGTGTACACAGTGCAAGTTGCTTGACACGTGTCTTGGGTGTATGCAGATGACTGACGTGACACTCCCGTGCCCAGGCTGATATGAGCAGAGCCTTCAGTGTGTTGTAGTTGTTGACTCACTGACCGAGTGTTCTGCTGACAGGTTTGAGTCGTGCACAGACAAGGTTTGGCACAGCTGACCTTCCACAGGAGTAGAGTGCCCTCATGGCAGTGCGTGATTCCGTGATATAGGCTGTGCCCGTGTTGTGTGTTGTGTAGGCATGTCTGTGCGTGTACCCTTCTCCTTTTCCTACACAGGCTGTGTCCCTACGAATGTTCCTGTTTGTGATGCTTGCTGAGTTGTTCTGTGTTCATCCAGCATCTTGGACCTGGTTTCTCCGGGATGTGGGTGCATGGCAAACTAATGTTAATGAGGTTGTCATCCCTAGTTGTCTTTGTTGTCAGGGCTGGGGATGTGGGCACACGCAGATGGGACACAGTCAAGATTCCTCTTGGCACTTGTTGGTTACACGAGTAATGTGATTTTCTGTTTGTGTATGCTTTCAGTGATTGTGACACGTTGTGTGTGTGACTGCTGCCACTCCTCAGGGTCAGAGCTGTAATGTTGGAAGTTGTGTGTGTCCTTTGTGGGTCAGCTTGGCTTCTTCATTGGTGTGTGACTATGGCCAGGATCCCATTGTTTGGGGTGGATTTGACATCATGCCCATGTACGGCATACTGTGCAGTGTGTCAGACATTCACAAGTATTGTTGACTGGCCATGTGTGATGGGTTTCTGCACCTTATTTCCCCCCACCACCACTGGGATTTTCATGGGTGCATGTGCAATGTCAGCAGTCCATGTGAGCTTCACTGCTGCACATTGGTGGAGTACAAGGTGTGTGTCGTTGAGTGTGTGCAAATGTGAGTTGTTGCACGGCTGGGGCACTACCTCCATGTTGTCCTTGGCTGGCAGGCCATGCTGAGTGCTTTGTGCTTGTATAGGTGTGATGGTAGTTTGTTGCTCAGGACACATGGCTGTGGTTCACAGTGTGGATGACATCTACCTTTGCCATCACAGTGTGATTGTCATGCAGGCTAGTGTCACCACAATGTGGGGTCCCTGGGGGAGTGCTGTGGTGGTTCTGTCTCTTGCTGTGTTTGTTGCTGTTCCTACAAGCTTGTGTGACATGTGTAATTTGGGCTCCCTCTCATCTCACAACGCCTGTTTGCCCACATAGGGGAATCCAATCCCTGAGTTAGTTTTGTATGTGACTGTGTTGACATCTGTGTATTAGTGAATCTGGCCTCCTCATGTGTTGTGTGTTTGCCTGGGGACACTGGCACACAACCCCCTCACCTGTTGTGTATGATATGCAGTGTGAGTCTGCCTGTTTGTGTTTGTGCATTTGCACCACTGCATTGGCATATCTTTAGTTTGCCATTGGCTGTATGTTGTTTGTTGGCTTTCCCCTGCTGGCCCTGGGACTGCTAGGTCATCAGTCAGCACATTGATCATGGTTAGTATGTCCCATTGCTGCCATGGTATGGTATTTGTTCACATGACATCTACAGTCTCCACAGGATATCTACATTTGTGTGTCCATTGCTGCAGATATGTGGGCCTGCATTATGATGCTCACTTCTGTCATTGTGTTATTTGTGAATGTAGACAATGTGGGCCCCCATGGCTGATGTTTGTGTGCACATGGCTAGAACAATGTGTCATTGGCACTGCACTGCTTGCCTCACACAATCTATGTTGCTATGGGACACAAGCACTACAATGCCACTGTAGTGTTTTGTGTTGTGTGGCCAGGAATAATTGCTCCATTTTTGGTTTAGCAGCTTTTACCAGGACTACACTTACCTTTTGGGCACTGTGGTGATGGGGCTTAGGGCCCCATTGCCACACTGTTCAAAATGTGCTTCAGCTGTGGAGCGCACACTTACCTTTTGGCCACTGTGTTGATGGGGCTTAGGGCCCCATTGCCACACTGTTCAAAATGTGCTTCAGCTATGGTGCACACACTTACCTTTTGGCCACTGTGGTGATGGGGCTTAGGGCCCCAATGCCATGCTGTTCAAAATGTGCTTCAGCTATGGTGCACACACTTACCTTTTGGGCACTGTGGTGATAGGGCTTTGGGCCACATTGCCACAGTGGTCATGGTCTGCTTGCATTGTGTAGGCCACACACACAATTATGTGTGACACATGTGTTAGGGGGTCACATTGTATGTTCAATGTCATGTTCAGTGTTGTATGCATTTGACACAGACCACACACGCTTGTCATGGTGTTGGGGGTGGGATGTAATTTACAGACAGTCCTTATGTGGGAGTATGCTAGTTGTGTCATGCATTACCCGTCCTATGAGTAGGGGTGGTTGTAGTGACAGGCATCCTGCCCCCCCATGAGAGGGGATGGTAGTAGTGGTAGGCATCCAGCCCCCCATGAGTGGGGATGGTAGTAGTGACAGGCATCCAGCCCACCCTGAGTGCGGGTGGTGTTAGTGGTAGGCATCCATCCCCCTATGGGTGGGGATGGTAGTAGTGGTAGGCATCCAGCCCCCCATGAGTGGGGATGGTAGTAGTGGCAGCCATCCAGCCCCCCATGAGTGGGGATGGTAGTAGTGGTAGGCATCCAGCCCACCCTGAGTGGGGGTGGTGTTAGTGGTAGGCATCCATCCCCCTATGGGTGGGGATGGTAGTAGTGGTAGGCATCCAGCCCCCATGAGTGGGGATGGTAGTAGTGGCAGCCATCCAGCCCCCCATGAGTGGGGATGGTAGTAGTGGCAGCCATCCAGCCCCCCATGAGTGGGGATGGTAGTAGTGCCAGCCATCCATCCCCCCATGAGTGGGGATGGCAGTAGTGACAGGCATCCAGCCCCCCATGAGTGGGGGGTGGTGGTGGCAGGCATCTAGCCACCCATGAGTGGGGATGGTAGTAGTGGTAGGCATACAGCCCCCTATGGGTGGGGATGGTAGTAGTGGCAGCCATCCAGCCCCCCATGAGTGGGGATGGTAGTAGTGGTAGGCATCCAGCCCACCCTGAGTGGGGGTGGTGTTAGTGGTAGGCATCCATCCCCCTATGGGTGGGGATGGTAGTAGTGGTAGGCATCCAGCCCCCATGAGTGGGGATGGTAGTAGTGGCAGCCATCCAGCCCCCATGAGTGGGGATGGTAGTAGTGGCAGCCATCCAGCCCCCATGAGTGGGGATGGTAGTAGTGGTAGGCATCCAGCCCACCCTGAGTGGGGGTGGTGTTAGTGGCAGCCATCCATCCCCCCATGAGTGGGGATGGCAGTAGTGACAGGCATCCAGCCCCCCATGAGTGGGGGGGGTGGTGGCAGGCATCTAGCAACCCATGAGTGGGGATGGTAGTAGTGGTAGGCATCCATCCCCCTATGGGTGGGGATGGTAGTAGTGGTAGGCATCCAGCCCCCCATGAGTGGGGGGGGGGGTGGTAGCAGGCATCTAGCCACCCATGAGTAGGGGTAGTTGTAGGCTGGTGTTGGTGGTAGACATCCATCCCCCTATGGATGTGTATGGCATTGGTGTTGGCCATCCCACCCCTATGGTTCTGCTGTTGCTTGTGTACGTCATTTGTGCATCCCTATGTGTGTGTGACATATTTCGGGTACGTGTCGTTTGTTTGTGTTGTGGGTGTTTGACTTACCGTCTGCGCCGTACGCGTCCGTGCCGGTCCCGGTAATAGATGTAGAGTATTGGTAGGACCTGCGCGATGGGATTCATTGTTGGTTCGTCTCGTTCGGGTTTCTTGTGTCTTCGACTCGTACTCGTCGCTGGCTTGTTCGTCTCGTCGCCGTGAATCGTCTTGTGGTGCGAATCGGAGCTTATGTGCAGCTCTCCCGGATGCTCAAACGTGCCGTACGTAGCGACGAGTTCGGCGCGTACGGGAGACGCATCGTACTAGTCCGGCCGGAAGGTGCTGTGTATTTGGTTCCGTGCGACTCGATTCGGCGTTTACGGATCCGGCTCGGGCGGGGAACAGGAGCTGGAATGGTTAAGTACGGCTCGCTTGGAATCTGGGCTGTTATGCGCATCGTACTTGTTCGTTCGGTAGATTGTTCGAGTCGGTCGGAAAACACGAGTTCGGCTCGTATTTTATCCGGACGAATACTGTTAGGTGCACTTCCGGCCGACATCGTAATCGACCCCACTGTCTTCAATTTTGTAATCTCTTCTTCCAAACTATAAACTGTAGTACCTGTGTCATCCTGTTATCAACTCTTCAATTTCCCTACAGTCCTGTTCTGGACCAAAGAAACTAAACTGCACATCATCACAAACCTTTTCTACCTCTGCCACAGTACCATGCAAAAGTGCCCTATTCATTTCTCCTAAACGTAAAGCAGGAGTTTTAACATAGTACAGCCTCCTAACTAAAGTTTGCATTGTTGAGTGGTGTAAGCTAACATCCTAAAATGATGAAAGTTGCTCTGGCACACTTTCTTTGATGAACAAGCTAGTGAGTGTCCCTGCAAATTTGTATGCTTTCTCAGCTTGCAAGGATCCAAACCTTGTAAAGTACTTAGGGGCTCATTACGATGACGGACAGAAGCCCATCCGTGCTGCTGGCAGTGGCAGAAAACCGTTATGTCGTCCGCCCCAGGTGCGGTCATTGCGACCACCATATCACAATGGTCCAACAGAGGCCTTTTGCCATCCGCCGCGGTCTGTCAGTCTCCGCACGTTTACTGCGTACGCAAGGGTGGCGGACGGAGCAAACAGAGCCGGATCGGCGTGCGAAAACATGTCCCATCCGCCAACCAGATCACAATGTTGCAAACAGCCCTTCCCACCGCCGCGTAAAAACCACCACGTTGCAGATGGCGGAAACACAACAACGGAGAGGAAGAGCCGATACAGAAGCCATCTAAACCACCGGAGCCGCCATGGATCCAGCACCACAGGCCTTCCCGCTGCTCTACCTGCTGCACCTCCGGCAGACAAGACGCCGCCGCGCTCAACAGCAGAGGTACATACCAAACATCTCCACGCATGCAACCCCTGAACAACTGCAACTCCCAGCAAGCGTGGCTGCACCACGACGAATGTGGCAACCTGCCAAATGCAAAGTGCGAGGCCCACCCAATCCCCATGAGTGACCCTCGGCACCCCAGAAGGCAAATGGGGCCAATGCCGAGCCCCGCAGGTGCAGAGAGCGCACACCGCAATAGCAAAACATGTACGCCGCCGAAGGCTCACATTGGCTGCTGGCTCATTCGCATAGTGTGTGCCACACCGCAGCGGCCCGGAAGCTGCGACCGCAACCCTGCAACATTCAATTGGAGCCAATGCGTGTCATCACTGCGGATGCCAGCTAACGCGCATGCGAATACATACTGCATTTGCATTGGCGCCCTGCGAATTACATCACACATCACAGCTCATTCGCCTAAAGTGATTGGTGCACCCCATGTGTAATGTTGTGGGGCACGAGGCCCCCATGCATATAAAGTAACCACACAGACACTGTACTTGTATGGGAGAACTGGCCCAGGGCACGTGTGTCCGGCTCCATTTGTTGGCAGGGTCACAGGTCCAGTGACGCCTGTGCTGGGTGGCTGTGGGGTGGGGGTAAACATGAGAACTAGAACAGTGATCACCTGGTCACTACACTGTGAATGGATGAGAGAGTGACCTTTGAGTCAAGTCTTCACACACATGGTATGTCCAAGAAAAGAGAGTGAAATTACATACATTGTCATGCCTTGTGGCCAGCATGGACTGAAATGAGGGAAGGAGTTAAAAAGGACAAAGGTCTCCCGCACTGTACCGATGTTGTGTAATGAAACATCCAACCTGTGAACCCCGCTTGTATATCCCTTGACATCTGACTGGCGTGTTTTGGCCAGGGGTCATCCTGTGAAGGGCCAGTGACGTAGGCAGACAATTTGAGGTGTCCATTGTCTGCAAATCAGACATACTTGTAATCCCTAGCACTCCCAAAACACGTACTGGCGTGGCGTGCAGTGTGCCTAACACACGTCCTGAGGCAGTGCTTCTCCAGACCAAACGCCCCCAAAATTCCTGTCCACCAGTATGGATGACATGTGATTACCACACCTTGTAAACCTCATTGGCTTTCGTGACATTCCCTGTAGACTGATGTACTTACATACTTGCATGACTGATTGTCTCTGTACAATGTGTGCGTGACGTAAAGTACTGTCACACCCTACACTGATATCAGTAGCGCTATACAACAAATGAAATGCACATGAGCGAGTGGCTATGGAGAGATGATGGGCGCTGGACGAGGGTGGCAGAGAGGGAAGCCGAGGAGGAGGGCATGAGTGAGAGCATGAGAAGTGTCACTTGCCTGATACTCCCACCTCAGGTAACCTCCTCCTCCCATCATGAGGACCCTTCATGGATAAACACACTTCATGAGAGTGATAACATCTAGAAAGAGAATATGGAAGGAAAGAATGCGTCTCTCTGGCCCTTGTAAAACTGAGGAGAGATAAGGAGGGCCCTGAAGCAGGCCTGGCGAGAGACATAAGTGACAAATCGGGCAGGCAGTGGCCCACCCGAATGCCTCATTGGACCACACAAATAAAGAGTCCTGGAGCCGGCCCTGCCTGGGAGGCATACCAAATGTTGATGGGAGCCATTGATGGAACACACATTGGCCTTGAACCACCACAGGCAAGTGAACCCATCTATAGGATCGCCAAACACTACCACTCCATCAACGTGCAAGTGGTACGACAGGCGGAGCAGATCATCTCACATGTGTGTGCAGAGTATCCGGGGTCGGCACATGACTGATACATCTGGCGGACCAGCAACATCACCCCCGCTCCCAAACCCACACATGCCCAGTGACGATGACAGTGGTGAGGAAGAAGGCCTTGACCAGCGTCAACAGCTCATCGTCAACTACTTCCATTGAGTGTGATTCAACAATGATCGACTATGACTGTGTCTGTGTGCCTTGCTGATGTCTCACAGACTTTGACAAATGTTCATGAGATTCCATACACATACTGGACTATGCGCAGGATTTGAAAACCTGTGCATGCAGGGACTGAGCACAACGAAGCACCCCTAAGCACAGGACACCATTGCCAAACTGCCTCACTCTCTCTCCTACTCACTCTGAGGCATTCAAGCACCAGTACACAAGCAGACAAGTCGAAGACAAGAAACGTCTCCAAATGTGAAGTCTTTACTACAGTGTCAAAGCATGCAACATACGTGCCACAACAGGTTGAAAATGCATGAGTACCCAACCAGTAACCACAGTGACATATCCATTTAACATGAAGCAAGATGTCGCATCAATAATCCCTCTGGACGTGCAACCACGAGCATATCCCCCCACCCCTTGCAGGTAGGAGTTGAATGGGATGTCCCTGGTCTATGGGCTTTGTCAGCAGAACCCATCCCTCTGCCCATGTATGGTGACATTTGCTGTGTTGCTCTCATCACTGGATGGATCACTCTCCAGGTGTGGGGCATCTAGCCCGCATTCCCATGTCATCCAAAGGGGATCCGTGTCCTCTTGCAGCTGTGAGACTCGGTTGGGTCGGGGTGCCAGGGCCACACCAGAACAGAATGACAAGGGACAATGTCCTCCGACCACGGACAGAATGTACAGACAGTGCTCTAGGAACGCACCGAGGACAAGCTCTGCGGACACCTCTCATGTGACAGACATATACTAAGGTACTTGCAGGGCACAGGTCCCCAAAAAAGAAGTGGGGGGACTGACCAAGTAAGACAAAATGCGAATGACCTCACAACGTCACAACGTAGCGCTAAGGAAGAAGTAAAATAGTGCGACAGAAATGATTTGTGCCAATACTGGGACAGAGTAACCCATCTGACAGTCTCGCAGTGTCTGCATTGATACACATGGACAGAACGCAGGCAAAAGCATGCCTCCCTTAAGTCCCTGTGAACAGAAGGCAAGCTGTGTGCCTATGTATCCCTCTGTGGCATCCACATTCAAATGTAAGGTTCAGGGCGGCCCCCATTCAGCATGTACACACAAAAGGAGGCCGGATGGCCCCTTTACTTCGGCACGGCTGGAGGTGAAAAAAGGCTCACTCGCTGCCTGCACGTTGCTGCAGGGAATGGAGAGCAGTCAACGTGCAGGTGCTGCTGAATGTGTCCCGGTAACTGGAGAGTACACTGGGACAAGTTATGCATATTCCTGTGGGGACCAGCGTCTTGGCAGGGGGGACGGCATCCACCCCGTGTAAAGATGGGGGGACGCTGTGTACCTGTGTGTACACCGGACCCGAACCCTGGGTACTTGCAAAACAACATCGCCATGTAATCTTCGTGCGCCACATCTGCATAATGGAAGCCGGGCCCATGCCAGACGACAATGTCCACGAGGGTCAGATGGGAGACTCCACTTGCTCGGTCCATGGTACCAAGCGAGACAGCCCGCAGAGCTCAGCATAGTCCAAGCAATGTCGACAGGGCTAAAGTCAGAGAGCTGGATGACAATTCCCGTCAGGAGGCATGAAGAAAGGGAAACGAAAATTGAATTAGTCACCAACAGTCCCTGTTGCTGTTAAGTAGTTACGAATCCAAGAAGGCACAGGCAGCTTCGAATGCAATCAGCTCCAAAAGACGATCCAAATCATCTTCAGCGAAGAGGACTGCCATCCAATCCAGCAGTATGAAGGAACAGATGTGCTCCTCGCACCACAAGGTTGAAAGGAGAGTCCCATCGCAACCTGGGAGGAGTTCGATGTAGGCATTGCACAGGAGCCATTGCGCTTACGCACAGGCGCAGCTGTCTGCCTGCCTGACACATTGTAAGGTATCCCATAAACCTGTCTCACCGAAGCAGTCTTGCACGTGGACCAACAAAGGAGTCACCCACAGCTCATGATCCAGGTCGGCAAGTCATGTGTTTGAAAGGCAGACATCCATGGCCCACTCAGACAGACATCTCCTGCAGGAAAAGACAGGTTGCACGCAGGTGAAATAGGCATTGCGGAACGTTAGCCCATAACTGATGCCCAGCACAGCCAATGGGACACATCCAAAGAGATGCTGCATTCGGGCACGGTACAGTTGCAACTAACCTGGCTCGGCCTGGACCACAGGACGGTCAGACATGGCATGGAAGCAATCTCAGTACCAGCGCTCAGCTGTACAGCGAAAGTAATGAACTGAGACCGCTAAATGCAGTGTTAAAATTTGGAGCAATCACACCCGGTGGTACTCCCGGAAAAGCATGGAAGGAGGGGACAAGGCCAGAGCCCGCAGGTCTGATAAAAAGTGTGCAACGGCCTTCAGCATCAGACGCTATCAATAATTTGTGTGTCAGTTCACCGCGAAAATAGTGGGAGAGCCGCATTGCGGAACGTTAGCCCATAACTAATGCCCAGCACAGCCAATGGGACACATCCAAAGAGATGCTGCATGCGGGCACGGTGCAGTTGCAACTAACCTGGCTCGGCCTGGACCACAGGACGGTCAGACATGGCATGGAAGCAATCTCAGTACCAGCGCTCAGCTGTACAGCGAAAGTAATGAACTGAGACCGCTAAATGCAGTGTTAAAATTTGGAGCAATCACACCCGGTGGTACTCCCGGAAAAGCATGGAAGGAGGGGACAAGGCCAGAGCCCGCAGGTCTGATAAAAAGTGTGCAACGGCCTTCAGCATCAGACGCTATCAATAATTTGTGTGTCAGTTCACCGCGAAAATAGTGGGAGAGCCGTGTTCAGCAGTGACTGGATAGCGCGGGACGGTCAAGACACATGCAATTCGAAGGTCTCCGGTCTGGTGTGGGAGCGACTACTTGTCTAAACAGAGGCCCATTGTGCATGCACACTTATTGAAATATGCTTTCGCTGTGTGAATGTGGGGCCACAAATGACTATCCACAATCACTCATGGGGTAGTTAGCTGAACATTGCCACAAAAAGGACACGTCGTGTAACAGATCCTATATACGTGATGCCTGGCCTGTGCACGCAGGTGTTGTACTCATGCAGGAACAGCGAAGTGCGGTTTGGAACCAGATTTGACGTGTGCATGTTGTCAGGGACTGCTATTCATGTGGTTGAACCTGCATAGATCGCACGTGTATTCAGAAAATCCCTGTGCAACAGTACTTGAGTGTGTTAATGCGACAATGTCCACATCGTCCACATGACAGGATGTGGTGTGATGCTGGCTCCTGTGGGCACACTGCTAAGGATTTCATTGGTCTGCGCTATGTGATCTGTGACAACTTCCGTCATGTCCATGTTTGTTGGTACTTACCAGCCTCCAGTCCCCCCTCGATTCATGTGAGACTCTCTGGATGCATTACGGCAGACACCTTCTCCTCCCATTCAGTGACGGTTGGTGGTGGGATGGGAGGGTCAACACCAGTTTTCTGTGCCGCCGCGTGGTTTCTCTGGACCCGTAGCTTGAGCCGGCCCTTGGGGTTGCACCACCGCTTCCTGATGTCACGCACAGTGCGTAGGGTGGTCCCTACGGCATTGACTTTGCTGTGGATCCTTGCCCGCATCTGATTCTTGTGCGCAGGTGGGGTGTGTTGGACCAGGTGCCCGTACAAATGTGGTTCTGCCCTGATTGTCTCGTCTACCATCACTTTCAAATCTGAGTCGGTGAAGTTGGGCATTTTCTTGTGGGGCATGGTGCAAATGAATGAGGGGTGCAGAGTGCAAGGTGATGTTGGAGGTATGTGTAGTGTGTGAGGTGTGTGGGTGGGAGTGGTGTTGTGTGGGGATAGGTGGGTGTGATGTTGTGCAGTGTGAGTCAATGCTGTCCTGTCTCTCTGTCTCGGCTTGTGGTGTGCAAGGGATGCTGGTCCAGGATGGGGTTGGTTTTATACTGTGGTCTGTGGGTGTGTCCACATAGGTGATGACCTCCAGATGTCTCTTTCATGCTGCGCATGGCTTTCCCTACCAGGAGCAAGTTGGGGTGTATCATTGTGGCATGTGTGTTATGGTTGTGGGCGGCAGGGGGTACAGGCACACTTCGGGCGTTGTTGTGAAGTTGGTTTCCGTCCGCCATTCATTTGGCCTGTGTGCGTGCGCGGCGATTGGACGCAGTGCTCGGTCCGCCAGCTCCGCATTCTCATCGTAATTGGCCGTGCGGTAATGCCGCGGCAGGGGCGGCTTTTTCAAGCCTTTGCACAGCTTTCCCCGTCCTACGCGGTCGGATTTGCAGCTTTTCTGAACGTGGTGGGTGGTCTTTTGTGGCATCCTTCCGCTGCGGTCTGTTTCTACGTACATTGCATCGTAATTTGTCCAACCGAAATGCCGCGGCTCATGCGGGGGGATCCTTCCTGATACCATGGCGGTCGGAGGGCTTTTCCGTCCGTCATCGTAATGAGCCCCTTAGTTTGTGTTTTAAACTTTGCCTTGGAAATATACGTAGGAATTTTCTTAATATATCAATGGATTGCTGTCTTATACTGCAAACACTACTACAATTCCATTTGTATACAGGGGCCTGACTATACCTTCCTTGTACCTTTTCTGCAATAACATCTTCTACATTTCTAGGCACCATCATCTCTTTCGATATAGGACTGCCATTTTTCATTTCATAACATCGTCCTCTATCATCAATAGCATGAACTAATCTGTTATCCTGCAGATAGCTTTCTTCATTAAAGAAAGGCTTTGCACTAGAAGTATGTATCCATTCTCAACTAAAAACTGTACAAAAGTTACTTCTACTCACTAATCTTTTCTTCTAATTTTGTCTCCTCATGCACAACAACATTTTGACAAGAGTCTTCATTCTGTTTAGAATCAAAATGAAAAGCTTCCTCTTCAAAGCAAAGGCCTTATTAACTACTCTCTCAACTCGTTCCTTTTCTTTCAGAGCATTTCTCCTTCTTCTATACTTCTTCAAATTTCTCAGTAGATTTACAACAGGGAAGAGGTGTGGCGCAGCGGCCAGGGCGACTGACTCCGGATCCTGGGGCTCATGGTTCGATCCCCGGCAACGGCGGCAGATCAGCCCAGCACCCTGTGACTCTGGGCAATAGCTCGCTTAATCTTCCCGACGGCCCCCAGCGCCGGGACACCTCTCCGGAGGTAGCTGTGCGCTTTACAAATACTGGACATTTACATTTACAACCACTCTACTACGAAACATCCTGGCTCTGATTTCCTTAAACTGCTTCTGCCTCCTGGTTAAGGTGTGTCCATCTTTGTTACAATGCTTCACTGATAGAATATCGACCCCCAAAAAATCCCCATACACAAATATCGAGTTTTAAATATCGAAATCATAAATATCGACATCCTATATTTATAATAGTAAGTACAAAAATATCGGAAAACAAAATATCGATGTAAAAAATAAAGTTGTACAAAATATCGATTTTAATATATGTATAAAAAATAATATTAAATATATTACATATTAAAATTAACTTTAAAATAATAAATTAGATTTAATATACATTTTAACAAATATAACAAATAAATTTAATTTAAAAAAATAAACATACATATATAAAATGTGATATATATATATTTACTTTAAAACAATTAATAAACTATTAATTTTAATTTATTTCATAATTGTATATATGACAATGTAAAAAAAAAATATATATATATAGATATATATACATACACCAATAACATAAATTCTAATCAAAAAACAATATATTATACATTAAAACATTAAACTATTTAAAAGTCTTCAAACTTAAATTTTCCACTTCAGTGAGTGCAACAGTAGTTAAAGTGTTGGATAGCAGAGAGGTAAAAATTACTATTCCCACTCCAGTGAGTGCAACAGTAGGGAAACTGTTCGATAGTGGAGGGGTAAAAAATACTATTCGTACGCCAGTGAGTGCAACAGTAGGGAAAATGTTGGATAGCGGAATGTAAAAATTTCTATTCGCACTCCAGTGAGTGCAACAGTAGAGAAAGTGTTGGATAGCGGAGTAATAAAAATGACTATTCCCACTCCAGTGAGAGCAACAGTAGGGAAAGTGGTGGATAGCGGAGGGGTAAAATTTACTATTCCTGCTCCAGTGAGTGCAACAGTAGGGAAAGTGTTGGATAGCGGAGGGGTAAAATTTACTATTCCCACTCCAGTTAGTGCAACAATAGGGAAAATGTTGGATAGCGGACATGTAAAAATTACTATTCCCACTCCAGTGACTGAAACAGTAGGGAAAAAGTTGCATAGCGGACGGGTAAAAATTACTATTCCCACTCCAGTGAGTGCAACACTAGGGAAAGTGTTGGATAGCGGAGGGGTAAAATGTACTATTCCCACTCCAGTTAGTGCAACAGTAGGGAAAGTGTTGGATAGCAGAGAAATAAAAATGACTATTCCCACTCCAATTAGTGCAACAGTAGGGAAAGTGTTGGATAGTGGAGGGGTAAAAATGACTATTCCCACTCCAGTGAGTGCAACAGTAGGGAAAGTGTTGGATAGCAGAGGGGTAAAAATGACTATTCCCACTCCAGTTAGTGCAACAGTAGGGGAAGTGTTGGATAGCAGAGGGGTAAAAATGGCTATTCCCACTCCAGTGAGTGCAAAGTGTAGGGAAAGTGTTGGATAGCGGAAGGGTAAAACATTACTATTCCCACTCCAGTGAGTGCAACAGTAGGGAAAGTGTTGGATAGCGGAGGGGTAAATATTATTATTCCCACTCCAGTGAGTGCAACAGTAGGGAAAGTGTTAGATAGTGGAGGGGTAAAAAATACTATTCCCACTTCAGTGAGTGCAACAGTAGGGAAAGTGTTGGGTAGCGGAGGAATAAAAATGACTATTCCCACTCCAGTGACTGCAACAGTAGGGAAAGTGTTGGATAGCTGAGGGGTAAAAATGATTATTCCCATTCCCTTCAGTGCAACAGTAGGGAAAGTGTTGGATAGAGGAGGGGTAAAAATTACTATTCCCACTCCAGTGAGTGCAACAGTAGGGAAAGTGTTGGATAGCGGAGGGGTAAACATTACTATTCCCACTCCAGTTAGTGCAACTGTAGGGAAAGTGTTGGATAGCAGAGGCGTAAAAATGACTACTCCCACTCTAGTGAGTGCAACTGTAGGGAAAGTGTTGGATAGCGGAAGGGCAAAACATTACTATTCCCACTCCAGTGAGTGCAACAGTAGGGAAAGTGTTGGATAGCGGAGGGGTAAATATTACTATTCCCACTCCAGTGAGTGCAACAGTAGGGAAAGTGTTAGATAGCGGAGGGGTAAAAAATACTATTCCCACTCCAGTGAGTGCAACAGTAGGGAAAGTGTTGGGTAGCGGAGGAATACAAATGACTATTCCCACTCCACTGAGTGCAACAGTAGGGAAAGTGTTGGATAGCGGAGGGGTAAAACATTACTATTCCCACTCCAGTGAGTGCAACAGTAGGGAAAGTGTTGGATAGCGGAGGGGTAAATATTACTATTCCCACTCCAGTGAGTGCAACATTAGGGAAAGTGTTGGATAGCTGAGGGGTAAAAAATACTATTCCCACTCCTGTGAGTGCAACAGTAGGGAAAGTGCTTGATAGCGGAGGGGTAAAAATTACTATTCCCACTCAATTGAGTGCAACAGTAGGGAAAGTGTTGGATAGCGGAGGGGTAAAAATTACTATTCCCACTCCGGTGAGTGCAACAGTAGGGAAAGTGTTGGATAGTGGAGGGGTAAAAATTACAATTCCCACTCCAGTTAGTGCAACAGTAGGGAAAGTGTTGGATAGCGGAGAAATAAAATTGACTATACCCACTCCAGTTAGTGCAACAGTAGGGAAAGTGTTGGATAGTGGAGAGGTAAAAAATACTATTCCCACTCCAGTGAGTGCAACAGTAGGGAACGTGCTGGGTAGCGGAGGAATGACAATGACTATTCCCACTCCAATGCATGCAACAGTAGGGAACGTGTTGGATAGGCCAGGGGTAAAAATTATTATTCCCACTCCAGTGAGTGCAACAATAGGGAAAGTGTTGGATAGCTGAGGAGTAAAAAATACTATTCCCACTCCAGTGAGTGCAACAGTAGGGAAAGTGTTTGATAGCGGAGGGGTAAAATGTACTATTCCCACTCCCTTGAGTGCAACAGTAGGGAAAGTGTTGGATAGCGGAGTGCTAAAAATTAATATTCCCACTCCAAAGAATGCAACAGTATGGAAAGTATTGGATAGCAGAGGAGTAAAAATTACTATTCCGACTCCAAAGAGTGCAACAGTAGGGAAAGTGTTGGATAGCAGAGGGGTAAAACTTACTATTCCCACTCCAAACACTGCAACAGTAGGGGAAGTGTTGGATAGCGGAGGGGTAAAAATTACTATTCCCACTCCAGTGAGAGCAACAGTAGGGAAAGTGTTGGATAGCAGAGAGGAAAAAATTACTATTCCCACTCCAAAGAGTGCAACAGTAGGGAAAGTGTTGGATAGCGGAGGGGTAAAAATTACTATTCCCACTCCACTGAATGCAACAGTAGAATAACTGTTGGATAGCAGATAGGTAAAAATTTGTATTCCCACTCCAGTGAATGCAACAGTAGGGAAAGTGTTGGATAGGGGAGAGGTAGAAATTACTATTCCCACTCCAGTTAGAAAAACAGTAGGGAAAGTGTTGGATAGCGGAGGAATAAAAATAACTATTCCAACTCCAGTGAGTGCAACAGTAGGGAAAGTGTTGGATAGCAGAGGGGCACCCTCGTTTACAGACCCCCCAGACCTCGCGTCCCACTTGCCATGACCATCGCCTACCTCATCGCACCCCAAGCCATCGCCACCATGGACTACATAATCATCAGAGACCTGAACTTCCAAGTCGACATCCCCAGCAACCCCAACTCCACCACCCTCCTGGACAACCTAACCTACCTCGGCCTGAAACAGCTCGTCACCACGGCCACCCACAAGGCAGGACACACCCTCGACCCCATCTTCGCAGGAGGCAACAAAATCCACTTCAGCCACACCACACAACCCCCCTGGATGTATCACCACTGCGTACACTTCAACGTCGACAAACCCACTGCCCTCAAACCAGCACCGCAACCTCCATGAAGGAACTGGAGCAAAATCAATGAGGAGCAGCTCAACTCCACCCTCAACCACAACACCCCCACCACCTCGACAGACGCCAACCTCGCAGTTAAAGTACTCCACAGATGGATCTCCAACTGCGCAGACATGCTCGCACCCCTATGCAACTCCAACAGACAACGCCCCAGGAAAGCCACCTGGTTCACCGCCGACCTCCAAGAATCCAGGCACATCTGCAGATGCCTCGAGAAGAACTGGAGAAACAGCAAAACACCAGAAGACCGCACCACCTACAAGAACGCCATGACGGATTCCCACCAACGCGTCAGATCCACCAAAAGGACCTTCATCCAAAACAAGATCCTCGCCAACTTCTGCAACTCCAAAGAACTTTTCAGCGTCATCCAGGAATTCACCAAGCCCCGCAGCTAAACCATGGACATCACCCCCTCCCAGGACCTCTGCGACAAGCTTGGATCCTACTTCCATCTGAAAATCAAGGGCCTCTACGACCACTTCAACGACCAGACACCTGATGCCGGAACCACCCCCCTCCCCAGCAACAACAGCCAGCCTACCATCTCCTTCTGGACCCCAGTCACCACTGAAGACACCACCTCGACCATGAAGGGCATTCCCTCGGGGGCCCCCACGGACCCCTGCCCGCCGCACATCTACCACAGAGCCGCCATCCCTCCAGAACTACGATGCACCATCAACACCACTTTCAAGACCGGCACCTTCCCCAACGACTGGAAGCGCACAGAAGTCAGACCCCTGCTCAAGAAGCCCACAGCAGACCCCACGGACCTCAAGAACTACCGACCGATCTCCCTCCTCCCTTTTATGGCCAAAGTCACCGAGAAGATCGTCAATGCCCAGCTAACAAAATTCATCGAAGAAAACTCCATCCTCGACCCCTCCAAATAAGGCTTCCGCAGCAACCACAGCACCAAGACCACTGTACTTGCCGCCACAGATGACACCTGCACCCTCCTCGACCAAGGACACACCACAGCCCTAATCCTGCTCAACCTCTCTGCAGCATTCGACATGTCTCCCACCGCACACTCACCGCCAAACTCCACGATGCCGGCATACAGGGAACTGCCCTCGACTGGATCCTCTCCTTCCCCACCGGCAGAACCCAAAGAATCAGACTGCCACACTTCCTCTCCGAACCCATGGAAATCAACTGCGGAGTACCCCAAGGATGGTCACTCAGCCCCATGCTCTTCAACATCTACATGGCCCCCCTCGCTGCCATCGTCAGACACCACGGACTCAGCATAGTATCCTATGCCAACGACACCCAGCTCATCCTCTCCCTCACCAAAGACCCCGTCACCACCAGACTCAACTTCCAGGAAGGTATGAAGGATGTTGCATCCTGGATGAGCAGCAGCTGCCTGAACCTCAACTCGGAGAAGACAGACTCCTCCCTCTTCATGACCCGACAGGTCAACGCCGTCGCCGGAAGACTTTCAAATGGATCCCCTCCAAATCAAGGAAAACCATCACCCACGCACTCATCACCAGCAGACTGGACTACGGAAACGCCCTCTACGCCGGGATCAACAAGTCGCTGCTCCACAAACTCCAGACCATACAAAACACCGCAGCCAGACTTGTCCTCGGCATCCCCCGACACAAACACATCACCCAACACCTGCACAACCTCCACTGGCTCTCCGTTGAGAAGAGAGTTACTTTCAAAATACTCACCCACGCCTTCAAATGCCTCCACAATGGCTGTGTCCGGGCGCTGCACAGTGCTGACCTGAGTGACGGCGGACGGGTGAGTGAGACTCCGGCCCCCGTGCACGGGGGTGTTTGAAGCGCTAATACTCTGACCCGGAGCTCAGTCAGAGCCCAGGAAATCACTAACGCCGGGAAGCGGAGATGGAGATTTAATGGCGGCGTGAGCTAAGAGGCTTCCGGGCGATATTTGGTCCCAGCCGCCGCAGAAGAACCCCGGTGCAGAGCACAGTGGCAATAACTGAACGAGCACCCGGACCCTGGCGGCCCGGCGTGTTCTGCTCCCTGACTGCCCGGGACAGCGCATTGTGTGTGGCGCCCAGGCACGGCCGTGAAGCATCAGGCCGGTGCGATTACAGAGAGCAGCAGGAGTTACCTTTATAAAGGCTGTGCGCGGGCAGTGCAGACCTAAGAGACGATAGACGGGGGAGTGCGGGCCGCTGCAATTAAAGACCCTGGGTGGGGTCGAAGCTGGTTTGTCCTGTTGTGTGAGGCCTGGGAGACATCTGTGGCCCAAGAGTTGTGGAACGCTTGAGGAGCGGATCTGATAAGACTACAGGCCCTGACACCTAACTCTCCGGGGGAAGCAGTGTGCATCACACCCGCGAAGAGAACAGCGTGCCTAGCTGGCGCAGTTCTAGACGTACCGTGGCACAGCACCCTGCGTGGTAGAACCACTAGCACTGGAGTGAAACCAGCGTGCAGAGGCATAACGGCCGACTGAAGCCCACAGGCATGTGGCATTAAGGCCCCATGCGGTGCCAGAGTTGAAGCGGCCTACGGCAGTGGGCCCGGGTGCAGCTGAAGGACTCTACAGTGCGGCAAACCCTGAGACTCGCTGGCGGGTGCAAAGCAGTGAAGATTAGCCATAACCAGCCGGGCCTGTGAATTTCCAGGACTGCAGCTCTCTCCCTGAACAATGACAATATACCCCTAACATCAGAGCCCGCCAATTTATAACGGAGCGATCCGGGCCTTACGGGCCGGGCAGTCGGTCCTCCCTGCCGGCCATAAAGCGTCACAGAGGTGAGAGGCTCAGTTCTCCGAAAGGCTACCTTATTTTGGACTACGTCGCTGCGCTTGCACCCTTGCATAAAGAAGAAGAGAGCCACTGTGCCAGGTAGGCGGTTTGATTTGGCTGCACGCATCCTCAAAGCGAAAGGCACAGTGAAGCGGGCACTCCCTCCTGCACCCAAGACACTGAAATATGATTAGCGAGGTTCCGGGGTGGCGACACTGAGAAAACCGACAGGCCGCTGGAGGATCTAGTCCCCTGGGCAGTTGGCGGTGAGTAGCAGGTCTGACCCCTGGTTACTCAGCTGTATTATACCAGTTCCTGGCAGCAATGGCAGGAGGGAGAGGAACTAAGGCGACAGTGCAGAGTAAACTGGCGAAGTTTGCATGGGATAAGACAGAAGAGGGCCATGAGAATACTCACCAGGCAGCTCCAGAACAGTTAGAGTCCCCCCAAGCACGACAGGACCTGACGCTTCAAGACATCATGGCGGCAATTACAGGAGTACGTACCTCTCTCGAGTCCCGTCTCGATACAGTGAATATAGAGGTCTCCCTCATCAGAGCGGATCTCCGGAGGATGGACACCAGAGTTAAAGAAGTAGAGGATGCAACCACAGCAACCACAGAACTCCATAAAGACACCTCTGAGCTCAAACAACAGGTCCTCCAATTGCAAGACAACATAAACAAAGGACTGTGTACTAAGATGTTTCCCAAAGTATGGCGGCCATTACAGAACATGCAAAGTTAAATAACATACAAATACAACTCATTGCCATGGGATACATTTGTTACATGGTTTACGACATTACTACGTCAAAGTAAATACATGAAGTTTGCAAATCCATAAAACAACATCGCAACATGAAGGATGAGTTAAGATCAAGATTGCATGAATACCTGAACAGCAGGGTAACGGCCAAAATGTAAAAGAGAATTGCTTTCATAAGTGTTTCAGGTCTAATAAATGCAGCCTTTGTCATGAGTTAAAAAACTCAAATGGAAATCCACCCGTAATAACAAACTTGTGACAAACTAAATCAAAAAGTGCAAATAAAAGTGCAAATAAAATAGTGTTATGTCCCCTAGGTTAATAGTATAGAGGCAGAATAAATATATTGTATAGACGGAACATTTCCCCTGGGGGAACCACACCCCATGAGTTGTATACTAAATATATCCTGATAGACATGACCTGTGTTGGGCGAGTGCCCCAATCTGATGCTGCACGGCATCTTGTTGCCGAAAGACGGCAAGTGCCTTTTTCACTATGTGACATTGTCACAGGTACCCAAGACTAGCCACCTCATACTAGATGGTGTCAATACTATTGCTATGCTCGAGAATACATGGCAAGTGCCCTTAACATATTGAGAGCAATAGATCCAGATATTAAAGGTTGGCCATGACGAACTACTGAGGGTATGGTTACCAAAAAACTGCCTAACGGGAAGTACACACCGATGTAAGATACAAAATGCATCTAGAACCATATCAGGAGACAAAAATAACATAATGTAAACATAGAAAAAATTGTCAAACCACAGATGTGTACTCTTGACTGAATTGAAGTGGCATCGCCATGTGTCTCTGGAAAAAAGGTTAGGGGACCCGTGAAGGTGAACTACCGAGGTAGAGTAGGCCCCTTCCTTTCCTTCTGTAGTGAAAAGGGAAAAAAGGAAAAAGAAAAGTAAAGATTAAAATATGAGAGAAAACTCATACTGTACAAAAGAATATAACATTTACAGTAATAATTTCAATAAACAACCCTAAGAGACAAGGGAAGACAACAGAGGGGAGAAACAAGAGAATATAACGGTTTATGTCGTATACAAATGTATCCGTAACTCTTCATCAAGGTTTAACCCCCCAGGGCTTTTGGTCTGGAGATCAATAATGTACTTAGATTCACACTGTCTCAGTTTCAAAGCTCTATCCCCTCCCCTAGGTGGTCTGGGAATATGTTCAAGTATGAAGAAACTGAGCAGATTGCAATTCGAAAAATGATGCTGTTGAAAATGGCGTGCAACAGGGTATTGCTGATCTTGTTTAGTGATAGCTCGCATATGCTCAAGTACATGTTTTTTAGCTGGATGTATCGTACTGCCAACGTACCTGAGCCTACACGGGCACTCCAAACAATAAATCACAAACGGTGTACCACATGTGAGAAATTGGGTTATCTGTTTCTTTTTGTCACCCACAATGGTAAATTCCTTGTGCATATAGCTGTTTTTACAGGCCTTGCAATGCCGGCAAGGGAAAAACCCACACAACCCTTGGTTTTTTATGGTAATGTGTAATGTGATGTCACTGTGTATAAGTTTGTCCCTTAAGCTCACCCCCTTTCTATAGGTGATGCTAGGTCTCTCACTAATCAAAGGACCGATATTGGGGTCACTCTTGAGAATATCCCAGTGTCTGGACAACATGTTTCTGATGTTATTGGAACTCCTGTTGTAAGTGAGAATGATCCTGGTACTGTTCTCTTTGTCATTCTCAATCGCAGAACTCGCTGGAGTCGAAAGAATTGTGTCCTTACGTTGTTCTTGGTCTACTTTCTTGATGGCTTTATTAAGAACCCATTGTGGGTAACCCATTCCTTGAACCTGTCAATCATGATACGTTTCTCCTCAATGAATGCTGTATTGGTACTACAATTCTGTTTTGCCCTCAGCAGCTCCCCATATGGAATACTCCATTTCAAAGGGTCTGGGTGGCTGCTGAGGGCATGCAGTAAGGTATTACCTGCTGTGTCCTTGCGGAAGAGTTTAGTTTGTAGCATACCTCCACTGACCTCAACCATGGTATCCAGAAATTCAACTGATGTTCTACTAAGGGTTCTGGTGAGAATGATATTATAGTTGTTGTCATTAAGCTTATTGATGAAACTATTGGCTTCCATCTCCCCACCTTTCCAAACCACAAAAATATCATCAATGTAACGTAGCCAAAGTATGACTTGTTCACTTTCTGGAAAGTTAGACTTATCCATAAATACTTCCTTCTCCCATTTGCCCAAGAACAGGTTCGCAAATGATGGGGCAAAACATGTTCCCATAGCGGTCCCTGTAGTTTGTTTAAATAGGGTACCGTCAAAAAGAAAATGTTGTTGGTAAGGCAGAATTCTATCATCTCCAACAACATTGTTGTATGGGCCTTAAATCTGATGTGCCTTGTTTGTAAAAACTGTTTGCATGCCTCTATGCCCTGATTGTGTTCAATTATGGTATAGAGTGAATTGACGTCTAGCGTGATGAGGAGAAAATCCTCTTCCCAGTGTAGAAGACCCTCTATCTTGCCTAAAAAATCCTTAGTATCTTTAATGTGGGATGGGAGGTTGCATACAAAATCCCGCAAGAAATGGTCCACATACTTAGAGATATTTTCTGTGGCACTCCCCTTTGAAGACACGATGGGTCTCCCAGGGGGATTATCTTTATCCTTGTGTACCTTGGGGAGTAGGTACATCACAGGGAGGATGGGATAATCCCGTTTTAAAAAACAGTATTCCTCCCATTCGAGTATACCCATATCTTTCCAGTTGTTAAGTTTCTCCCAAATGGTTTCCACACTCTGCGAGTACATATCCCTGTTCGCTACCATATAAAAGTTGGTGTCATTCAGTTGGCGTAATGCTTCCATGACATACTTAGCTCTGCTGAGAATAACCACATTCCCACCCTTGTCCGCAGGGCGGATCACAATACTCTGGTCCTCAGCCAGAGATATGAGGGCTTGTCTCTGTGTCAATGTAAGGTTATTATTTTGTTGTTCCCTAAACCATTTTTTACATCTGAACTTTATCAGGTTGGTATTGATAACATCATGGAAGGTGTCGATGTTGTCATGCCCTAGAGGAGGGTAGAATGTAGAGCGTGGTTTGAACTTGGTTTGGGCCGTTTGTTCATACGTAATATTAAGCTCAGACAAAACATTCTCAATCATACCCTCATTCCTATCTTCGTAAGTGTTAGATTCCAACTGATGCAGCGTAACCAGTGTGTCAACATCGCTAATGTTAAGGTCAATGCTAGTGTCTCCGTGAGCCCCCCCTTGGTGTTCACGGTTTCTAGTAGGTTTGAGTAGATGCCATTTTTTAAGTTTCAGCTTGCGTACAAATTTAAAAATGTCAATACGTGTCTCGGTGTAATTAAAAGGAATAGATGGGCAAAATGAGAGTCCTAGGCAAAGGGTTCTTTTCTCCATTTCACTGATGTGTCTGTCTGATAAGTTTATTATGGTTTTATTCACTGTTTCGTCATCCATTATTCTATTATTGCATAGCTGTTCTGCTGTATTCCCACGTGCCCCGTCCTCTGCCTCTTCTTCCACCTCTGTTTGATTCTTTTGCGCCTTTCTTTATTGCGCCTCTTCCTCCTGCCTCTTCCTTCTTGACCTTTGGGCTTCGTCGCTGGTGTCCCCCTCGGTGTTTGTCGGCCCCATCTCAGGTGCCTGTATTCGTCTAAAAAAGTGACAGGTCTAGAGCCTTGTTCCCTCTCTTTTGATATGGTACTTGATGTGGCTGAATTGTCTGTCTCATTGCCACTCATGGATATTTCATCCGCTGCTGAGCTTTCCGATGTTCTTGTTGTGGAACCACCACTTGGCATTTGATTTTTATAAATGTGATCGTATTTTCTACTGAATGTCAGTATACGTCCATGCTCATAATCATCACAGTCCCTGTGAAGCTTCCATTGTTTCCGTTCCTTTATCTCATCTTCGTGTTTTTTGAGTCTTTTCTTCATGTCTTCCATTTCTTTGTTATACGCTGCTGGTTCCATGCAGCCTTCAAGCTCTTCCTTCATTTTTTTAATGTCAGTCAGTAGTACCTCCCTGTCACTCCAAGCGTATTTAACAAGGATTTCTAGCATGCATTTTTTCGAACTCAAGGCAGAATTTTCGGCCCACTCCTCCAGCATTTTAGGATTAGGCTTCTCATACGATGGAATAGTATATATGCGGAGACCCCTGGGAACCATACCCTTGTCAATATAATCTTGCAAGGATATGGCTTCCCACCATTTGGAGACCTCCGCTTTGCATGTTTTTTCTAGTTTTCTGATTTTATCCGAATTGTTAGTGTCCTTCTTGGTACTTGGTATTGATTTGGCATTGATCCCTGGTGTTCGCGCAAATAGCGTTTGCGCTGCTGCTCTCCTTTCTGTGTCTTCCTCCATGTGGCGAGCTAAGTCACTAATGTATTAAAACTTCTTGCTAAGTCTTTTTGTGGAAGATATCCACCCGATAGATATTGGGTTCCTTCTGCCGCTATCCTCAGTGACCAGTATGCCCCTTACTATAGTTCCATTAGGGTGCTGTGAGGAGTTCCCAGTCCCAGAGACCTGACCACAGAACACGGCCCGGCCCACCCGAAAGTCAGAAAAAGGACGCGCGGTCTCCACCACACGTCCGACCCTCTTCCCAAATGGCCTGACCCGTCCTCTCACCTCTGGGATGTCCATCATAAGGGAGCATCCGATTCCTGATAATGGGAAACTCCGCCTTGTAGCGGCCGGTCCCACGGACGTCTCGTACCTTGAAATCCAACTCCAAAATGCTCCTAGACAAGATCCGGACCCATGGAAGGTGGTGCACGTCCCGGGGGAGCACCCGGAAATAACATCCAACAAAGTTCCACGCACAGCGAAGTAAGTGCACTCTCAGGACACGTTCCACTTGAGATTTCAAAAGAAGTTTATTCCGCTCTAACGCAACGCGTTTCGGCAGTTACGCCTTGCTCACACATATAGAGGTTACCAGCACACTGTGCATTATATCCGGTGGGTGGAAATGTAAACGATGCATTAACATAAACATAAACAAAGGACTTTGTACTAAGATGTTTCCCAAAGTATGGCGGCCATTACAGAACATGCAAAGTTAAATAACATACAAATACAACTCGTTGCCATGGGATACATTTGTTACATGGTTTACTACATTACTACGTCAAAGTAAATACATGAAGTTTGCAAATCCATAAAAAAACATCGCACCATGAAGGATGAGTTAAGATCAAGATTGCATGAATACCTGAACAGCAGGGTAACGGCCTAAACGTAAAAGAGAATTGCTTTCATAAGTGTTTCAGGTCTAATAAATGCAGCCTTTGTCATGAGTTAAAAAACTCAAATGGAAATCCACCCGTAATAACAAACTTGTGACAAACTAAATCAAAAAGTGCAAATAAAAGTGCAAATAAAATAGTGTTATGTCCCCTAGGTTAATAGTTCCGAGGCAGAATAAATATATTGTATAGACGGAACATTTCCCCTGGGGGAACCACACCCCATGAGTTGTATACGAAATATATCCTGATAGACATGACCTGTGTTGGGCGAGTGCCCCAATCTGATGCTGCATGGCATCATGTTGCCGAAGGACGGCAAGTGCCTTTTTCACTATGTGACATTGTCACAGGTACCCAAGACTAGCCTCCTCATACTAGATGGTGTCAATACTAAACAGAAGTCCACAAAGACGAAGAAAAGTGCAGGAAGAAGCAAAAGATGTGCAGAAAGAACCAACAGAGGAGCAGAAAGAGGCCTTGTTGCAAAATCATCCTGTGCCCACAACTTTTTCAGACGGGTACTGGTGGTAACTGACTCTGACTAACCAGAGCCAGTGCTATGCTAAAAGACACTTAGAATACAGTGAAAACACCTACATACACTAGGGAACACTATGCGTTGGGGTACCCCTGTGATTAGCATGACCTCCTCTGTAAGTCCCTAGTACATAATAGGGTAGGGGGATTAAAACTACCTCTTAAAACGCGCTACAGGGCGCGTTTGCACAGTGGTGAAGGGAGGGGGGGCCTGAGGTGACATGTGTGCAAACGCGCCCCGTGGTGCGTTTTAAGTTGCGGGATTAAGTTCCCTTGAATCCTGAGGGTCCCTGTGGCCCAACTAGCCTCCCAGGTACCTACAGTTAGGACCACAGAGCTGAGTTGCAGAGAGGCGTTCCGAGGCCACGCACCTTTTTTCACCTCTCTGCAACGCAACTCTGTTGTGCTTACTGAAGGTACCTGGTGGGCTAGTTGGCCCCCAGGGTCCCTCAGGATTCAAGGGGAATTAATTCCCCAACTTAAAACGCACCAGAGGGCGCGTTTGCGCACATGTCACCTGAGGCCCCGCCCCCTCCCTTCACCACTGTGCAAACGCGCCCCGTGGCGCGTTTTATGTTGGGGGATTAGGTCACCTTGAATCCTGAGGGTCCCTGGGGCCCAACTAGCCCACCAGGTACTTCCAGTAAGCACCACAGGCCTGCGTTGCAACACCTGTAACAAATTGTGCAGTTGTGTTTAGGTAGTGAAGGGGGTCGTGCTGGGGGTAGTGTTTTAGGGTTTAGGGTAGTGCAGTGGTGTTTGTGTAGTGTATGGGGTCATGCTGGGGGTAGATTTAGGGTTTAGGGTAGTGCAGTGGTGTTTGAGTAGTGTAGGGAGTCGTGCTGGGGGGAGTGTTTTAGGGTTTAGGGTAGTGCAGTGGTGTTTGGGTAGTGTAGGGGGTCGTGCTGGGGGTAGTGTTTTAGGGTTTAGGGTAGTGCAGTGGTGTTTGGGTAGTGTAGGGGGTCGTGCTGGGGGTAGTGGTTTAGGCTTTAGGGTAGTGCAGTGGTGTTTGGGTAGTGTAGGGGTACTGCTGGGGGTAGTGTTTTAGGGTTTAGAGTAGTGCAATGGTGTTTGGGTAGTGTAGGGGTACTGCTGGGGGTAGTGTTTTAGGGTTTAGGGTAGTGCAGTGGTGTTTGGGTAGTGTAGGGGGTACTGCTGGGGGTAGTGTTTTAGGGTTTAGGGTAGTGCAGTGGTGTTTGGGTAGTGTAGGGGTTCGTGCTGGGGGTAGTTTTTTAGGGTTTAGGGTAGTGCAGTGGTGTTTGTGTAGTGTAGGGGGTAGTGTTTTAGGGTTTAGGGTAGTGCAGTGGTGTTTGTGTAGTGTAGGGGGTCGTGCTGGGGGTAGTGTTTTAGGGTTTAGGGTAGTCCAGTGGTGTTTGTGTAGTGTAGGAGGTCGAGTTTTAGGGTTTAGGGTAGTGCAGTGGTCTTTGGGTAGTGTAGGGAGTCGTGCGGGGGGTAATGTTTTAGGGTTTAGGGTAGTGCAGTGGTCTTTGGGTAGTGTAGGGGGTCGTGCGGGGGGTAGTGTTTTAGGGTTTAGGGCAGTGCAGCGGTGTTTGGGCAGTGTAGGGGGTCGTGCAGGGGGTGGTGTTTCAGGGTTTAGGGCAGTGCAGTGGTGTTCGGGCAGTGTAGGGGGTCTTGCTGGGGGTAGTGTTTCAGGGTTTAGGGCAGTGTAGTGGTGTTCGGGCAGTGTAGGGGGTCGTGCTGGGGGTGGTGTTTCAGGGTTTAGGGCAGTGCAGAGGTGTTCGGGCAGTGTAGGGTGTCGTGCTTGGGGGTGGTGTTTCAGGGTTGAGGGCAGTGCAGTGGTGTTTGGGCAGTGTAGGGGGTCGTGCAGGGGGTGGTATTTCAGGGTTTAGGGCAGTGCAGTGGTGTTCGGCCAGTGTAGGTGGTCTTGCTGGGGGTGGTGTTTCAGGGTTTAGTGCAGTGGTGTTCGGGCAGTGTAGGGGGTCTTGCTGGGGGTGGTGTTTCAGGGTTTAAGGCAGTGCAGTGGTGTTCAGGCAGTGCAGGGGGTCTTGCTGGGGCTGGTGTTTCAGGGTTTAGGGCAGTGCAGTGGTGTTCGGGCAGTGTAGGGGGTCTTGCTGGGGCTGGTGTTTCAGGGTTTAGGGTAGTGCAGTGGTGTTCGGGCAGTGTAGGGGGTTGTGCTGGGGCTGGTGTTTGAGGGTTTAGGGCAGTGCAGTGGTGTTCGGGCAGTGTAGGGGGTCGTGCTGGGGCTGGTGTTTCAGGGTTTAGGGCAGTGCAGTGGTTTTCGGGCAGTGTAGGCGGTCGTGCTGGGGCTGGTGTTTCAGGGTTTAGGGCAGTGCAGTGGTGTTTGGGCAGTATACGGGGTTGTGCTGGGGCTGGTGTTTCAGGGTTTAGGGCAGTGCAGTGGTGTTCGGGCAGTGTAGGGGGTCGTGCTGGGGGTGGTGTTTCAGGGTTTAGGGCAGTCCAGTGGTGTTCGGGCAAGGTAGGGGATCGTGCTGGGGCTGGTGTTTCAGGGTTTAGGGCAGTGCAGTGGTGTTCGGGCAGTGTAGGGGGTCTTGCTGGGGCTGATGTTTCAGGGTTTTGGGCAGAGCAGTGGTGTTCGGGCAGTGTAGGGGGTCGTGCTGGGGGTGGTGTTTCAGGGTTTAGGGCAGTGCAGTGGTGTTTGGGCAGTGTAGGGGGTCTTGCTGAGGGTGGTGTTTCAGGGTTTAGGGCAGTGGTGTTCGGGAAGTGTAGGGGGTCTTGCTGGGGGTGATGTTTCAGGGTTTAGGGCAGTGCAGTGGTGTTCGGGCAGTGTAGGGGGTATTGCTGTGGGTAGTGTTTCAGGGTTTAGGGCAGTGCAGTGGTGTTCGTGCAGTGTATGGGGTCATGCTGGGGGTGGTGTTTCAGGGTTTAGGGCAGTGCAGTGGTGTTCGGGCAGTGTAGGGGGTCGTGCAGGGGGTGGTGTTTCAGGGTTTAGGGCAGTGCAGTGGTGTTCGGGCAGTGTAGGGGGTCGTGCTGGGGGTGGTGTTTCAGGGTTTAGGGCAGTGCAGTGGTGTTCGGGCAGTGTAGGGGGTCGTGCTGGGGGTGGTGTTTCAGGGTTTAGGGCAGTGCAGTGGTGTTCGGGCAGTGTAGGGGGTCTTGCTGGGGGTGGTGTTTCAGGGTTTAGGGCAGTGGTGTTCAGGCAGTGTAGGGGGTCTTGCTGGGGGTGATGTTTCAGGGTTTAGGGCAGGGCAGTGGTGTTCGGGCAGTGTAGGGGGTCTTGCTGGGGGTAGTATTTCAGGGTTTAGGGCAGTGCAGTGCTGTTCGTGCAGTGTAGGGGGTCGTGCTGGGGATGGTATTTCAGGGTTTAGGGCAGTGCAGTAGTGTTCGGGCAGTGTAGGGGGTCATGCAGGGGGTGGTGTTTCAGGGTTTAGGGCAGTGCAGTGGTGTTCGGGCAGTGTAGGGGGTCGTGCTGGGGGTAGTGGTTTAGGCTTTAGGGTAGTGCAGTGGTGTTTGGGTAGTGTAGGGGGTACTGCTGGGGGTAGTGTTTTAGGGTTTAGGGTAGTGCAGTGGTGTTTGGGTAGTGTAGGGGGTACTGCTGGGGGTAGTGTTTTAGGGTTTAGGGTAGTGCAGTGGTGTTTGGGTAGTGTAGGGGGTACTGCTGGGGGTAGTGTTTTAGGGTTTAGGGTAGTGCAGTGGTGTTTGGGTAGTGTAGGGGTTCGTGCTGGGGGTAGTTTTTAGGGTTTAGGGTAGTGCAGTGGTGTTTGTGTAGTGTAGGGGTAGTGTTTTAGGGTTTAGGGTAGTGCAGTGGTGTTTGTGTAGTGTAGGGGGTCGTGCTGGGGGTAGTGTTTTAGGGTTTAGGGTAGTGCAGTGGTGTTTGTGTAGTGTAGGAGGTCATGTTTTAGGGTTTAGGGTAGTGCAGTGGTCTTTGGGTAGTGTAGGGAGTCGTGCGGGGGTAGTGTTTTAGGGTTTAGGGTAGTGCAGTGGTCTTTGGGTAGTGTAGGGGTCGTGCGGGGGTAGTGTTTTAGGGTTTAGGGTAGTGCATTGGTGTATGGGTAGTGTATGGGGTCATGCGGGGGTAGTGTTTTAGGGTTTAGGGCAGTGCAGTGGTGTTTGGGTAGTGTAGGGGGTCCTGCTGGGGGAGTGTGTTAGGGTTTAGGGCAGTGCAGTGGTGTTTGGGTAGTGTAGGGGGTCGTGCTGGGGGGAGTGTTTTAGGGTTTAGGGTAGTGCAGTGGTGTTCGGGTAGTGTAGCGGGTTGTGCTTGGGGTAGTGTTTTAGGGTTTAGGGCAGTGCAGTGGTGTTTGGGCAGTGTAGGGGGTCATGCTTGGGGTGGTGTTTTAGGGTTTAGGGCAGTGCAGTGGTGTTCGGGCAGTGTAGGTGGTCGTGCTGGGGGTGGTGTTTCAGGGTTTTGGGCAGTGCAGTGGTGTTCGTGCAGTGTAGGGGTCATGCAGGGGTGGTGTTTCAGGGTTTAGGGCAGTGCAGCGGTGTTCGGGCAGTGTAGGGGGTCGTGCAGGTGGTGGTGTTTCAGGGTTTAGGGCAGTGCAGTCGTGTTCGGGCAGTGTAGGGGGTCGTGCTGGGGTGGTGTTTCAGGGTTTAGGGCAGTGCAGTGGTGTTCGGGGAGTAAAGGGGGTCGTGCTGGGGGTGGTGTTTCAGGGTTTTTGGCAGTGCAGTGGTGTTCGGGCAGTGTAGGGGGTTGTGCGGGGGTGGTGTTTCAGGGTTTAGGGCAGTGCAGTGGTGTTCGGGCAGTGTAGGGGGTCGTGGAGGGTTGTGGTTTTTCAGGGTTTAGGGCAGTGCAGTCGTGTTCGGGCAGTGTAGGGGGTCGTGCTGGGGTGGTGTTTCAGGGTTTAGGGCAGTGCAGTGGTGTTCGGGCAGTGTAGGGGGTGGTGCAGGGGGTGGTGTTTCAGGGTTTAGGGCAGTGGTGTTCGGGCAGTGTAGAGGGTGGTGCAGGGGGTGGTGTTTCAGGGTTTAGGGCAGTGCAGTGGTGTTCGGGCAGTGTAGGGGGTCGTGCTGGGGGTGGTGTTTCAGGGTTTGGGGCAGTGCAGTGGTGTTCGGGCAGTGTAGGGGGTCGTGCTGGGGCTGGTGTTTCAGGGTTTAGGGCAGTGCAGTGGTGTTCGGGCAGTGTAGGGGTTGTGCTGGGGCTGGGGTCGTGCTGGGACTGGTGTTTCAGGGTTTAGGGCAGTGCAGTGGTGTTCGGGCAGTGTAGGGGGTCATGCTGGGGCTGGTGTTTCAGGGTTTAGGGCAGTGCAGTGGTGTTCGGGCAGTGTAGGGGGTCGTGCTGGGGCTAGTGTTTCAGGGTTTAGGGAGGAGCAATGGTGTTCTGGCAGTGTAGGGGGTTGTGCTGGAGGTGGTGTTTCAGGGTTTAGGGCAGTGCAGTGGTGTTCGGGCAGTGTAGGGGGTCTTGCTGGGGGTGGTGTTTCAGGGTTTAGGGCAGTGGTGTTCAGGCAGTGTAGGGGGTCTTGCTGGGGGTGATGTTTCAGGGTTTAGGGCAGTGCAGTGGTGTTCGGGCAGTGTGGGGGTCTTGCTGGGGGTAGTGTTTCAGGGTTTAGGGCAGTGCAGTGGTGTTCCGGCAGTGTTGGGGGTCTTGCAGGGGGGTGGTGTTTCAGGGTTTAGGGCAGTGCAGTGATGTTCGGGCAGTGTAGGGGGTCGTGCTGGGGGTGGTGTTTCAGGGTTTAGGGCAGTGCAGAGGTGTTCGTGCAGTGTAGGGGGTCGTGCTGGGGGTGGTGTTTCAGGGTTTAGGGCAGTGCAGTGGTGTTCTGGCAGTGTAGGGGGTCGTGCAGGGGGGTGGTGTTTCAGGGTTTAAGGCAGTGCAGTGGTGTTTGGGCAGTGTAAGGGGTCGTGCTGGGGGTGGTGTTTCAGGGTTTAGGGCAGTGCAGTGGTGTTCGGGCAGTGTAGGGGGTCTTGATGGGGGTAGTGTTTCAGGGTTTAGGGCAGTGGAGAGGTGTTCGGGCAGTGTAGGGGGTCGTGCTGGGGGTGGTGTTTCAGGGTTTAGGGCAGTGCAGAGGTGTTCGGGCAGTGTAGGGGGTCGTGCTGGGTGTGGTGTTTCAGGGTTTAGGGCAATGCAGTGGTGTTTGGGCAGTGTAGGGGGTCATGCTGGGGGTGGTGTTTCAGGGTTTAGGGCAGTGCAGTGGTGTTCGGGCAGTGTAGGGGGTCCTGCTGGGGGGAGTGTGTTAGGGTTTAGGGCAGTGCAGTGGTCTTTGGGCAGTGTAGGGGGTCCTGCTGGGGGGAGTGTGTTAGGGTTTAGGGCAGTGCAGTGGTCTTTGGGCAGTGTAGGGGGTCATGCAGGTGGTGGTGTTTCAGATTTTAGGGCAGTGGTGTTCGGGCAGTGTAGGGGGTCATGCTGGGGGTGGTGTTTCAGGGTTTGGGGCAGTGCAGTGGTGTTCGGGGAGTAAAGGGGGTCGTGCTGGGGGTGGTGTTTCAGGGTTTTGGGCAGTGCAGTGGTGTTCGGGCAGTGTAGGGGTTGTGCGGGGTGGTGTTTCAGGGTTTAGGGCAGTGCAGTGGTGTTCGGGCAGTGTAGGGGGTCGTGGAGGGTTGTGGTTTTCAGGGTTTAGGGCAGTGCAGTCGTGTTCGGGCAGTGTAGGGGGTCGTGCTGGGGTGGTGTTTCAGGGTTTAGGGCAGTGCAGTGGTGTTCGGGCAGTGTAGGGGTGGTGCAGGGGTGGTGTTTCAGGGTTTAGGGCAGTGGTGTTCGGGCAGTGTAGGGGGTGGTGCAGGGGTGGTGTTTCAGGGTTTAGGGCAGTGCAGTGGTTTTCGGGCAGTGTAGGGGGTCGTGCAGGGGGTGGTGTTTCAGGGTTTGGGGCAGTGCAGTGGTGTTCGGGCAGTGTAGGGGGTCGTGCTGGGGCTGGTGTTTCAGGGTTTAGGGCAGTGCAGTGGTGTTCGGGCAGTGTAGGGGGTTGTGCTGGGGCTGGGGTCGTGCTGGGACTGGTGTTTCAGGGTTTAGGGCAGTGCAGTGGTGTTCAGGCAGTGTAGGGGGTCATGCTGGTGCTAGTGTTTCAGGGTTTAGGGCAGTGCAGTGGTGTTCGGGCAGTGTAGGGGGTCGTGCTGGGGCTAGTGTTTCAGGGTTTAGGGAGGAGCAATGGTGTTCAGGCAGTGTAGGGGTTGTGCTGGAGGTGGTGTTTCAGGGTTTAGGGCAGTGCAGTGGTGTTCGGGCGGTGTAGGGGTCTTGCTGGGGGTGGTGTTTCAGGGTTTAGGGCAGTGGTGTTCAGGCAGTGTAGGGGGTCTTGCTGGGGGTGATGTTTCAGGGTTTAGGGCAGTGCAGTGGTGTTCGGGCAGTGTGGGGGTCTTGCTGGGGGTAGTGTTTCAGGGTTTAGGGCAGTGCAGTGGTGTTCCGGCAGTGTTGGGGGTCGTGCAGGGGGGTGGTGTTTCAGGGTTTAGGGCAGTGCAGTGATGTTCGGGCAGTGTAGGGGGTCGTGCTGGGGGTGGTGTTTCAGGGTTTAGGGCAGTGCAGAGGTGTTCGGGCAGTGTAGGGGGTCGTGCTGGGGGTGGTGTTTCAGGGTTTAGGGCAGTGCAGTGGTGTTCTGGCAGTGTAGGGGGTCGTGCAGGGGGTGGTGTTTCAGGGTTTAGGGCAGTGCAGTGGTGTTCGGGCAGTGTAAGGGGTCGTGCTGGGGGTGGTGTTTCAGGGTTTAGTGCAGTGCAGTGGTGTTCGGGCAGTGTAGGGGGTCTTGATGGGGGTAGTGTTTCAGGGTTTAGGGCAGTGTAGTGGTGTTCGGGCAGTGTAGGGGGTCGTGCTGGGGGTGGTGTTTCAGGGTTTAGGGCAGTGCAGAGGTGTTCGGGCAGTGTAGGGGGTCGTGCTGGGGGTGGTGTTTCAGGGTTTAGGGCAATGCAGTGGTGTTTGGGCAGTGTAGGGGGTCATGCTGGGGGTGGTGTTTCAGGGTTTAGGGCAGTGCAGTGGTGTTCGGGCAGTGTAGGGTGTCGTGCTTGGGGGTGGTGTTTCAGGGGGTTTAGGGCAGTGCAGTGGTGTTTGGGCAGTGTAGGGGGTCGTGCAGGGGTGGTATTTCAGGGTTTAGGGCAGTGCAGTGGTGTTCGTGCCAGTGTAGGTGGTCGTGCTGGGGGTGGTGTTTTAGGGTTAGGTAGTGCAGTGGTGTTCGGGCAGTGTAGGGGGTCTTGCTGGGGGTGGTGTTTCAGGGTTTAAGGCAGTGCAGTGGTGTTCGGGCAGTGTAGGGAGTCGTGCTGGGGCTGGTGTTTCAGGGTTTAGGGCAGTGCAGTGGTGTTCGGGCAGTGTAGGGGGTCTTGCTGGGGGTGGTGTTTCAGGGTTTAGGGTAGTGCAGTGGTGTTCGGGCAGTGTAGGGGGTCGTGCTGGGGGTGGTGTTTGAGGGTTTAGGGCAGTGCAGTGGTGTTCGGGCAGTGTAGGGGGTCGTGCTGGGGCTGGTGTTTCAGGGTTTAGGGCAGTGCAGTGGTGTTTCGGGCAGTGTAGGCGGTCGTGCTGGGGCTGGTGTTTCAGGGTTTAGGGCAGTGCAGTGGTGTTCGGGCAGTGTACGGGGTCGTGCTGGGGCTGGTGTTTCAGGGTTTAGGGCAGTGCAGTGGTGTTCGGGCAGTGTAGGGGGTCGTGCTGGGGGTGGTGTTTCAGGGTTTAGGGCAGTGCAGTGGTGTTCGGGCAGTGTAGGGGATTGTGCTGGGGCTGGTGTTTCAGGGTTTAGGGCAGTGCAGTGGTGTTCCGGCAGTGTAGGGGGTTGTGCTGGGGGTGGTGTTTCAGGGTTTAGGGCAGTGCAGAGGTGTTCGGGCAGTGTAGGGGGTCGTGCTGGGGGTGGTGTTTCAGGGTTTAGGGCAGTGCAGTGGTGTTCGGGCAGTGTAGGGGGTCGTGCAGGGGTGGTGTTTCAGGGTTTAGGGCAGTGCAGTGGTGTTCGGGCAGTGTAGGGGGTCATGCTGGGGGTGGTGTTTCAGGGTTTAGGGCAGTGCAGTGGTGTTCGGGCAGTGTAGGGTGTCGTGCTGGGGGTGGTGTTTCAGGGTTTAGGGCAGTGCAGTGGTGTTCGGGCAGTGTAGGGGTCGTGCTGGTGGGTGGTGTTTCAGGGTTTAGGGCAGTGCAGTGGTGTTCGGGCAGTGTAGGGGGTCGTGCTGGGGCTGGTGTTTCAGGGTTTAGGGCAGTGCAGTGGTGTTCGGGCAGTGTAGGGGGTCGTGCTGGGGCTGGTGTTTCAGGGTTTAGGGCAGTGCAGTGGTGTTCGGGCAGTGTAGGGGGTCGTGCTGGGGGTGGTGTTTCAGGGTTTAGGGCAGTGCAGTGGTGTTCGGGCAGTGTAGGGGGTCGGTGCAGGGGGTGGTGTTTCAGGGTTTAGGGCAGTGCAGTGGTGTTCGGGCAGTGTAGGGGGTCGTGCTGGGGGTGGTGTTTCAGGGTTTAGGGCAGTGCAGTGGTGTTCGGGCAGTGTAGGGGTCGTGCATGGGGGTGGTGTTTCAGGGTTTAGGGCAGTGCAGTGGTGTTCGGGCAGTGTAGGGGGTCGTGCTGGGGCTGGTGTTTCAGGGTTTAGGGCAGTGCAGTGGTGTTCGGGCAGTGTAGGGGGTCGTGCTGGGGCTGGTGTTTCAGGGTTTAGGGCAGTGCAGTGGTGTTCGGGCAGTGTAGGGGTCATGCTGGGGCTGGTGTTTCAGGGTTTAGGGCAGTGCAGTGGTGTTCGGGCAGTGTAGGGTGTCCTGCTGGGGGTGGTGTTTCAGGGGTTTAGGGCAGTGCAGTGGTGTTCGGGCAGTGTAGGGGGTCGTGCTGGAGGTGGTGTTTCAGGGTTTAGGGCAGTGCAGTGGTGTTCGGGCAGTGTAGGTGGTCTTGCTGGGTGTGGTGTTTCAGGGTTTAGGTGCAGTGGTGTTCGGGCAGTGTAGGGGGTCTTGCTGGGGGTGGTGTTTCAGGGTTTAGGGCAGTGCAGTGGTGTTCGGGCAGTGTAGGGGTCTTGCTGGGGCTGGTGTTTCAGGGTTTAGGGCAGTGCAGTGGTGTTCGGGCAGTGTAGGGGGTCTTGCTGGGGATGGTGTTTCAGGGTTTAGGGCAGTGCAGTGGTGTTCGGGCAGTGTAGGGGGTCGTGCTGGGGCTGGTGTTTCAGGGTTTAGGGCAGTGCAGTGGTGTTCGGGCAGTGTAGGGGGTCGTGCTGGGGCTGGTGTTTCAGGGTTTAGGGCAGTGCAGTGGTGTTCGGGCAGTGTAGGCGGTCGTGCTGGGGCTGGTGTTTCAGGGTTTAGGGCAGTGCAGTGGTGTTCGGGCAGTGTAGGGGGTTGTGCCTGGGGCTGGTGTTTCAGGGTTTAGGGCAGTGCAGTGGTGTTCGGGCAGTGTAGGGGGTCGTGCTGGGGGTGGTGTTTCAGGGTTTAGGGCAGTGCAGTGGTGTTCGGGCAGTGTAGGGGGTCGTGCTGGGGCTGGTGTTTCAGGGTTTAGGGCAGTGCAGTGGTGTTCGGGCAGTGTAGGGGGTCATGCTGGGGCTGGTGTTTCAGGGTTTAGGGCAGTGCAGTGGTGTTCGGGCAGTGTAGGGGGTCGTGCTGGGGGTGGTGTTTCAGTGGTTTAGGGCAGTGCAGTGGTGTTCGGGCAGTGTAGGGGGTCGTGCTGGGGGTGGTGTTTCAGGGTTTAGGGCAGTGCAGTGGTGTTTGGGCAGTGTAGGGGGTCGTGCAGGGGGTGGTGTTTCAGGGTTTAGGGCAGTGCAGTGGTGTTCGGCCAGTGTAGGTGGTCTTGCTGGGGGTGGTGTTTCAGGGTTTAGTGCAGTGGTGTTCGGGCAGGTGTAGGGGGTCTTGCTGGGGGTGGTGTTTCAGGGTTTAGGGCAGTGCAGTGGTTTTCGGGCAGTGTAGGCGGTCGTGCTGGGGCTGGTGTTTCAGGGTTTAGGGCAGTGCAGTGGTGTTCGGGCAGTATACGGGGTTGTGCTGGGGCTGGTGTTTCAGGGTTTAGGGCAGTGCAGTGGTGTTCGGGCAGTGTAGGGGGTCGTGCTGGGGGTGGTGTTTCAGGGTTTAGGGCAGTCCAGTGGTGTTCGGGCAGTGTAGGGGATCGTGCTGGGGCAGGTGTTTCAGGGTTTAGGGCAGTGCAGTGGTATTCGGGCAATGTAGGGGGTCTTGCTGGGGCTGGTGTTTCAGGGTTTTGGGCAAAGCAGTGGTGTTCGGGCAGTGTAGGGGTCTTGCTGGGGCTGGTGTTTCAGGGTTAAGGGCAGTGCAGTGGTGTTCGGGCAGTGTAGGGGGTCTTGCTGGGGCTGGTGTTTCAGGGTTTAGGGTAGTGCAGTGGTGTTCGGGCAGTGTAGGGGGTTGTGCTGGGGCTGGTGTTTGAGGGTTTAGGGCAGTGCAGTGGTGTTCGGGCAGTGTAGGGGGTCGTGCTGGGGCTGGTGTTTCAGGGTTTAGGGCAGTGCAGTGGTTTTCGGGCAGTGTAGGCAGTCGTGCTGGGGCTGGTGTTTCAGGGTTTAGGGCAGTGCAGTGGTGTTCGGGCAGTATACGGGGTTGTGTTGGGTCTGGTGTTTCAGGGTTTAGGGCAGTGCAGTGGTGTTCGGGCAGTGTAGGGGGTCATGCTGGGGGTGGTGTTTCAGGGTTTAGGGCAGTCCAGTGGTGTTCGGGCAGTGTAGGGGATCATGCTGGGGCTGGTGTTTCAGGGTTTAGGGCAGTGCAGTGGTGTTTGGGCAATGTAGGGGGTCTTGCTGGGGCTGGTGTTTCAGGGTTTTGGGCAGAGCAGTGGTGTTCGGGCAGTGTAGGGGATCGTGCTGGGGGTGGTGTTTCAGGGTTTAGGGCAGTGCAGTGGTGTTCGGGCAGTGTAGGGGGTCTTGCTGAGGGTGGTGTTTCAGGGTTTAGGGCAGTGGTGTTCGGGCAGTGTAGGGGGTCTTGCTGGGGGTGATGTTTCAGGGTTTAGGGCAGTGCAGTGGTGTTCGGGCAGTGTAGGGGTCTTGCTGTGGGTAGTGTTTCAGGGTTTAGGGCAGTGCAGTGGTGTTCGTGCAGTGTAGGGGGTCATGCTGGGGGTGGTGTTTCAGGGTTTAGGGCAGTGCAGTAGTGTTTGGGCAGTGGAGGGGGTCGTGCAGGGGGTGGTGTTTCAGTGTTTAGGGCAGTGCAGTGGTGTTCGGGCAGTGTAGGGGGTCGTGCTGGGGGTGGTGTTTCAGGGTTTAGGGCAGTGCAGTGGTGTTCGGGCAGTGTAGGGGGTCGTGCAGGGGCTGGTGTTTCAGGGTTTAGGGCAGTGCAGTGGTGTTCGGACAGTGTAGGGGGTCTTGCTGGGGGTGGTGTTTCAGGGTTTAGGGCAGTGGTGTTCGTGCAGTGTAGGGGGTCATGCAGGGGATGGTGTTTCAGGGTTTAGGGCAGTGCAGTAGTGTTCGGGCAGTGTAGGGGGTCATGCAGGGGGTGGTGTTTCAGGGTTTAGGGCAGTGCAGTGGTGTTCGGGCAGTGTAGGGGGTCGTGCTGGGGGTAGTGGTTTAGGCTTTAGGGTAGTGCAGTGGTGTTTGGGTAGTGTAGGGGGTACTGCTGGGGCTAGTGTTTTAGGGTTTAGAGTAGTGCAATGGTGTTTGGGTAGTGTAGGGGGTACTGCTGGGGGTAGTGTTTTAGGGTTTAGGGTAGTGCAGTGGTGTTTGGGTAGTGTAGGGGGTACTGCTGGGGGTAGTGTTTTAGGGTTTAGGGTAGTGCAGTGGTGTTTGGGTAGTGTAGGGGTTCGTGCTGGGGGTAGTTTTTAGGGTTTAGGGTAGTGCAGTGGTGTTTGTGTAGTGTAGGGGGTAGTTGTGAGAAGTTGGCCTGGCATATGCTGTCCACTAATTATAGTGGGCACCTTGCACCAGTCCAAACAACCCCTTATTGGAGATAGGTTAAAGACAACCTTATTGAAAGCTATCCTAGTGGTAGCTATGGAGAGCAGCCTTCAGGCTAAGTCTTGAAGGAATGTAAAGCAGCTTGTTTTACCAGTCTATAATCTCTTGAGTGATCAAATGAAAGAGCACCACACCAGGTATATATTCAAAATATATGTATTTATTGCTAAACACACCCCTCTAGTCTCTTTATGAGGCTAGAGTTCGAAGTACATAAGTTAGAAGTTATTTAAACACAGTAAAAGCACAAATACACGTTTGGGCCCTAGCGGCGTACCAAACCATATACCAATAAAGTGGTATAAGAACCACGACTGAACTAGACACTAGGCCTAGAGCCTCTAGAAGTGCTTGGGCCACAAGGAACCACCCAAGGTAGTGACACAGGGGACCCACGGGAGACGCGTGCAGTGTAAATACACAACCGCGATACGCCGTTGACTTCTATGGAGAAAGTCGTGATCGGGAAATTAGAGAAAAGGGACACTTAAAAGAGGACTTGGACCAAACCCTTTGAGATCTAGGACTTTGAAGAGTCTCTACCCACGGGAGCACCGGAGTACTCGTGTTACCTCACCCAGGGAAGCCGGGTGCATAGGTGCCTTTCGGGGTCGGGTTTCGTCGTCGATTTGAATGGCGATCTGCTGCAAAGTGCTGCTGGCGACCAAGTGAAAAGTGTCCGGGTGGATCCAAGAGTGGATCGGAGTTCTGAAGAACCTGAAAGCAGAGGGGACAGAGTCTGGGTCACTAGCCAGTGACCAGGAAGGCGATGGACAGATGCCCACCGATGTCGAGTGCTTCAGGTGCGTTGACGGTCGTCTTGTCTCTTCAGCCACAAGGTCCAGGAGGCGTTGTCAGTGACCAGGAGCAGCATTCGGGCTGGTACATGATGTCTGTCGAGTGCTGAGGTGTCGGCGACCGGATTGGACCCAACAAGCCTTGGCAACGGCAAGTCTTGGTGAAGAAGTAGATCGTCGATGGTGCAGACCAGTAAGGTCTGTGGAACTCATCCAGCAAGGGTAAGTGAGGGCAGGCCTGGAGCGACCAGGATGCCAAGTTAGGAAAAGATTGGCCTTCATTAAGGGCTACTAGCCAACGGGATAGCGACCGCGAAGGAGCCTCGTGATGCCGCATGTGGATCTGGCTCACAGGACACTTGTGGAGTGTGGGCCAGTGATCTTCGGTGCAGTTGGTGCTGGAGACCAGGGCTACTAGGAGCCCAAAGCACGACTTATTGGAAGACCCAGAAGAGGATGCACTTGCAAATGTGCTCGGTGTCCAGGGGTCACGGTCTCAAGTCACCCACGATAGCCACGGGCCTCAGCTTTGCTGGGGACTCAGGGTAGCCTCGGCGAAGTCTGAGAATCCACCTCTGGTGATGCGATGACTTCGGCGTCCGACGGAGCTTCAGAAATGCGAACTGGACAGATGCTTCTTTGGTGCCTGCCAAGCAGGGAGTCACTTCTTGACCCCAAGGGAGATTCTTCTGCCCTCTAATCGTGAGTAGAGCGTCGAAGGTCCAGGATTCAGTTTCAGAGTTTCGTCCAGGGATAATCTAAAGTCCTAAGGACTGGGTTCCTATCTTTATACTAAAGATAGGGGTTGGACTACTCTGTGGCCCCACCTATGGGTGGGTCAGGGCAGAGGGGTGGCTACACCCTTTCCCTTTGTCCAGTTCGCGCCAAAGCAGGGGCTGCAAGCCCCTGATCCGGTTTGAACTGGGGTATGCACAGGGACACCAAATGTGCCCCCAGTGCAGGACTTCAAAGCACCCGAAAGTGCTCCCGCCCAGCCCCAATACACATTATCCTGTCTGGGGAGGTGGTCACACCTCCCTGGGACAGGAAACCTATTGTCCAGGCCTCCCCTGCCAGAGTTTCGTCCAGCAGCAGGAGGCCAGACTCGTGTCTGTGGCAGCAGCATCCATTTTGTGATGCCAGGGCTCTGGAAAGAAGTTACCGGACTAGTCAGAGTTAACATGTCTTTCCCTCTAGAAGGGTGGAATGCTACCCCCGCCACCAGTATTGGCGGGGGGTAGTATTCCAAGATGTTTGACACCAAACACGACATGTTTAGGTGCAGCCATTCCAAAGTTAGCATTTTACCGCGAGGATATAATGCGCTTAAGAGTATATGGTCAGGCTGCACTACAAACAGCATCAGAGATGGTCTCCGAACGCTGCAGAGGGGCCCTGCTCATGCAGGGGCACCCTCTCACATAGGAACCATGCACTCTGCCTTTAGGATTGATAAGGCCTGCCTTAGGAGTGACTTATAGGTTTATATGTGTGTATGTATTTAGTGATATAGGTAACCTATATCACAGTAAGGGGTGCATGCACCACCTTACCCAGGCTGCAGTAGCAGACCTGTGGTGTCAGTTTGGATGGCCTTCCAGGGGTGGCATAATACATGCTGCAGCCCCTGGCAGGCCTCTGAGGTACCTATGCCCTTGGTACATAGTATACCATATACTAGGGCCTAAGGCACATGGAAACCATTTTAGAGAGGAAGCAGCTAGGCTGGGGTTCTGATTAGCAGGGCCCCAGCCAGACTAATGTCGAAAAACAGTGAAGCATCAGCAAAAAGTGGGGGTACCCATGTGAGGCAGATCCTACTCTCCTACAGTAGTGTTTTAGGGTTTAGGGTAGTGCAGTGGTGTTTGTGTAGTGTAGGGGGTCGTGCTGGGGGTAGTGTTTTAGGGTTTAGGGTAGTGCAGTGGTGTTTGTGTAGTGTAGGAGGTCGTGTTTTAGGGTTTAGGGTAGTGCAGTGGTCTTTGGGTAGTATAGGGAGTCGTGCGGGGGTAGTGTTTTAGGGTTTAGGGTAGTGCAGTGGTCTTTGGGTAGTGTAGGGGGTCGTGCGGGGGGTAGTGTTTTAGGGTTTAGGGTAGTGCATTGGTGTTTGGGTAGTGTATGGGGTCATGCGGAGGGTAGTGTTTTAGGGTTTAGGGCAGTGCAGTGGTGTTTGGGTAGTGTAGGGGGTCGTGCTGGGGGGAGTGTGTTAGGGTTTAGGGCAGTGCAGTGGTGTTTGGGTAGTGTAGGGGGTCGTGCTGGGGGAGTGTTTTAGGGTTTAGGGCAGTGCAGTGGTGTTTGGGTAGTGTAGGGGGTCGTGCTGGGGGAGTGTTTGAGGGTTTAGGGCAGCGCAGTCGTGTTCGGGTAGTGTAGGGGCTCGTGCTGGGTGGAGTATTTTAGGGTTTAGGGTAGTGCAGTGGTGTTCGGGTAGTGTAGGGGGTCGTGCTTGGGGTAGTGTTTTAGGGTTTAGGGCAGTGCAGTGGTGTTTGGGCAGTGTAGGGGGTCATGCTTGGGGTGGTGTTTTAGGGTTTAGGGCAGTGCAGTGGTGTTCGGGCAGTGTAGGGGGTCGTGCTGGGGGTGGTGTTTCAGGGTTTCGGGCAGTGCAGTGGTGTTCGGGCAGTGTAGGGGGTCGTGCAGGGGGTGGTGTTTCAGGGTTTAGGGCAGTGCAGCGGTGTTCGGGCAGTGTAGGGGGTCGTGCAGGGGGTGGTGTTTCAGATTTTAGGGCAGTGGTGTTCGGGCAGTGTAGGGGGTCATGCTGGGGGTGGTGTTTCAGGGTTTGGGGCAGTGCAGTGGTGTTCGGGCAGTAAAGGGGGTCGTGCTGGGGGTGGTGTTTCAGGGTTTTGGGCAGTGCAGTGGTGTTCGGGCAGTGTAGGGGGTCGTGCGGGGGTGGTGTTTCAGGGTTTAGGGCAGTGCAGTGGTGTTCGGGCAGTGTGGTGGGTCGTGGAGGGTTGTGGTGTTTCAGGGTTTAGGGAAGTGCAGTGGTGTTCGGGCAGTGTAGGGGGTCGTGCTGGGGGTGGTGTTTTAGGGTTTAGGGCAGTGCAGTGGTGTTCGGGCAGTCTAGGGGGTGGTGCAGGGGGTGGTGTTTCAGGGTTTAGGGCAGTGGTGTTCGGGCAGTGTAGGGGGTGGTGCAGGGGGTGGTCTTTCAGGGTTTAGGGCAGTGCAGTGGTGTTCGGGCAGTGTAGGGGGTCGTGCAGGGGGTGGTGTTTCAGGGTTTGGGGCAGTGCAGTGGTGTTCGGGCAGTGTAGGGGGTCGTGCTGGGGCTGGTGTTTCAGGGTTTAGGGCAGTGCAGTGGTGTTCGGGCAGTGTAGGGGGTCGTGCTGGGGCTGGTGTTTCAGGGTTTAGGGCAGTGCAGTGGTGTTCGGGCAGTGTAGGGGTCATGCTGGGGCTGGTGTTTCAGGGTTTAGGGCAGTGCAGTGGTGTTCGGGCAGTGTAGGGGGTTGTGCTGGGGCTAGTGTTTCAGGGTTTAGGGGAGGAGCAATGGTGTTCAGGCAGTGTAGGGGGTTGTGCTGGAGGTGGTGTTTCAGGGTTTAGGGCAGTGCAGTGGTGTTCGGGCAGTGTAGGGGGTCGTGCTGGGGGTGGTGTTTCAGGGTTTAGGGCAGTGGTGTTCAGGCAGTGTAGGGGGTCTTGCTGGGGGTGATGTTTCAGGGTTTAGGGCAGTGCAGTAGTGTTCGGGCAGTGTGGGGGTCTTGCTGGGGGTAGTGTTTCAGGGTTTAGGGCAGTGCAGTGGTGTTCCGGCAGTGTTGGGGGTCGTGCAGGGGGTGGTGTTTCAGGGTTTAGGGCAGTGCAGTGGTGTTCGGGCAGTGTAGGGGGTCGTGCTGGGGGTGGTGTTTCAGGGTTTAGGGCAGTGCAGAGGTGTTTGGGCAGTGTAGGGGTCGTGCTGGGGGTGGTGTTTCAGGGTTTAGGGCAGTACAGTGGTGTTCCGGCAGTGTAGGGGGTCGTGCAGGGGGGTGGTGTTCCAGGTTTAGGGCAGTGCAGTGGTGTTCGGGCAGTGTAGGGGGTCGTGCCTGGGTGGTGTTTCAGGGTTTAGGGCAGTGCAGTGGTGTTCGGGCAGTGTAGGGGGTCTTGCTGGGGGTAGTGTTTCAGGGTTTAGGGCAGTGTAGTGGTGTTCGGGCAGTGTAGGGGGTCGTGCTGGGGGTGGTGTTTCAGGGTTTAGGGCAGTGCAGAGGTGTTCGGGCAGTGTAGGGGGTCATGCTGGGGGTGGTGTTTCAGGGTTTAGGGCAGTGCAGTGGTGTTTGGGCAGTGTAGGGGGTCATGCTGGGGGTGGTGTTTCAGGGTTTAGGGCAGTGCAGTGGTGTTCGGGCAGTGTAGGGTGTCGTGCTTGGGGGTGGTGTTTCAGGGTTTAGGGCAGTGCAGTGGTGTTTGGGCAGTGTAGGGGGTCGTGCAGGGGGTGGTATTTCAGGGTGTAGGGCAGTGCAGTGGTGTTCGGCCAGTGTAGGTGGTCTTGCTGGGGGTGGTGTTTCAGGATTTAGTGCAGTGGTGTTCGGGCAGGTTAGGGGGTCTTGCTGGGGGTTGTGTTTCAGGGTTTAGGGCAGTGCAGTGGTTTTCGGGCAGTGTAGGCGGTCGTGCTGGGGCTGGTGTTTCAGGGTTTAGGGCAGTGCAGTGGTGTTCGGGCAGTATACGGGGTTGTGCTGGGGCTGGTGTTTCAGGGTTTAGGGCAGTGCAGTGGTGTTCGGGCAGTGTAGGGGGTCGTGCTGGGGGTGGTGTTTCAGGGTTTAGGGCAGTCCAGTGGTGTTCGGGCAGTGTAGGGGATCGTGCTGGGGCAGGTGTTTCAGGGTTTAGGGCAGTGCAGTGGTATTCGGGCAATGTAGGGGTCTTGCTGGGGCTGGTGTTTCAGGGTTTTGGGCAAAGCAGTGGTGTTCGGGCAGTGTAGGGGGTCGTGCTGGGGCTGGTGTTTCAGGGTTTAGGGCAGTGCAGTGGTGTTCGGGCAGTGTAGGGGGTCTTGCTGAGGGCTGGTGTTTCAGGGTTTAGGGTAGTGCAGTGGTGTTCGGGCAGTGTAGGGGGTCTGTGCTGGGGCTGGTGTTTCAGGGTTTAGGGCAGTGCAGTGGTGTTCGGGCAGTGTAGGGGGTCTTGCTGTGGGCTAGTGTTTCAGGGTTTAGGGCAGTGCAGTGGTGTTCGGGCAGTGTAGGGGGTCATGCTGGGGGTGGTGTTTCAGGGTTTAGGGCAGTGCAGTAGTGTTCGGGCAGTGTACGGGGTCGTGCTGGGGCTGGTGTTTCAGGGTTTAGGGCTGTGCAGTGGTGTTCGGGCAGTGTAGGGGGTCATGCTGGGGGTGGTGTTTCAGGGTTTAGGGCAGTGCAGTGGTGTTCGGGCAGTGTAGGGGATCATGCAGGGGCTGGTGTTTCAGGGTTTAGGGCAGTGCAGTGGTGTTTGGGCAGTGTAGTGGGTCTTGCTGGGGGTGGTGTTTCAGGGTTTAGGGCAGAGCAGTGGTGTTCGGGCAGTGTAGGGGGTCTTGCTGGAGGTGATGTTTCAGGGTTTAGGGCAGGGCAGTGTTGTTCGGGCAGTGTAGGGGTCTTGCTGGGGGTAGTGTTTCAGGGTTTAGGGCAGTGCAGTGGTGTTCGGGCAGTGTAGGGGGTCTTGCTGTGGGTAGTGTTTCAGGGTTTAGGGCAGTGCAGTGGTGTTCGTGCAGTATAGGGGGTCGTGCTGGGGATGGTGTTTCAGGGTTTAGGGCAGTGCAGTAGTGTTCGGGCAGTGTAGGGGGTCATGCAGGGGTGGTGTTTCAGGGTTTAGGGCAGTGCAGTGGTGTTCGGGCAGTGTAGGGGTCGTGCTGGGGGTGGTGTTTCAGGGTTTAGGGCAGTGCAGTGGTGTTCGGGCAGTGTAGGGGGTTGTGCATGGGGTGGTGTTTCAGGGTTTAGGGCAGTGCAGTGGTGTTCAGGCAGTGTAGGGGGTCGTGCTGGGGGTGGTGTTTCAGGGTTTAGGGCAGTGCAGTGGTGTTCGGGCAGTGTAGGGGGTCGTGCTGGGGCTGGTGTTTCAGGGTGTAGGGCAGTGCAGTGGTGCTTGTGCAGTGTAGGGGGTCATGCTGGGGGTAGTGTTTCAGGGTTTAGGGTAGTGCAGTGGTGTTCGTGTGTAGTGTAGGGGGTCATGTTTTAGGGTAGTGCAGTGGTGTTTGGGTAGTGTAGGGGGTCGTGCTGGGGGTAGTGTTTTAGGATTTAGGGTAGTGCAGTGGTGTTTGGGCAGTGTAGGGGGTCGTGCTGGGGGTAGTGTTTTAGGGTTTAGGGTAGTGCAGTGGTGTTTGTGTAGTATAGGGGGTCGTGCTGGGGTAGTGTTTTAGGGTTTAGGGTAGTGCAGTGTGTAGGAAGGTGGAATCTGACTATATGGTTGCCCCCACTTTTTTATGGTGTTTTGCTGGTTTATGACTTAGTTGGACTGGGATCCTGCTATTCAGGGCCCCAGTCTATCTGCTTTCTCTGTAAAAAGGTTTCCATGTGCCTTAGGCACATCTCTGATTGGAATCTGGAGTGCCCTTATAAGTCCCTAGTATATAGTATACTATGTACCAAGGGCATAGCTACCTCAGAGGCCTGCCAGGGGCTGCAGCATGTATTATGACACCCCTGGAAGGCCATCCAAACTGACACCACAGGTCTGCTACTGCAGCCTGGTAAGGTGGTGCATGCACCCCTTACTGTGATATAGGTTACCTATATCACGAAATACATACACACATATAAACCTATAAGTCACTCCTAAGGCAGGCCTTATCAATCCTAAAGGCAGAGTGCATGGTTCCTATGTGAGAGGGTGCCCCTGCATGAGCAGGGCCCCTCTGCAGCATTCGGAGACCCTCTCTGATGCTGTTTGTAGTGCAACCTGACCATATACTATTAAGCGCATTATATCCTCGCGGTAAAATGCTAACTTTGGAATGGCTGCACCTAAACATGTTGTGTTTGGTGTCAAACATCTTGGAATACTACCCCCCGCCAATCCTGGTGGCGGGGGTAGCATTCCACCCTTCTAGAGGGAAAGACATGTTAACTCTGACGAGTCCGGTAACTTCTTTCCAGAGCCCTGGCATCACAAAATGGATGCTGCTGCCACAGAAACGAGTCTGGCCTCCTGCTGCTGGACGAAACTCCGGCAGGGGAGGCCTGGATAATAGGTTTCCTGTCCCAGGGAGGTGTGACCACCTCCCCAGACAGGATAATGTGTATTGGGGCTGGGCGGGAGCACTTTCGGGTGCTTTGAAGTCCTGCACTGGGGGCACATTTGGTGTCCCTGTGCATACCCCAGTTCAAACCGGATCAGGGGCTTGCAGCCCCTGCTTTGGCGTGAACTGGACAAAGGGAAAGGGGTGTAGCCACCCCTCTGCCATGACCCACCCATAGGTGGGGCCACAGAGTAGTACAACCCCTATTTTTAGAATAAAGGTAGGAACCCAGTCCTTAGGACTTTAGATTATACCCGGACGAAACTCTGAAACTGAATCCTGGACCTTCGACGCTCTACTCACGATTAGAGGACTGAAGAATCTCCCTTGGGGTCAAGGAGTGACTCCCCTGCTTGGCAGGCACCAAAGAAGCATCTGTCCGGTTCGCATTTCTGAAGCTCCCATCGGACGCCGAAGTCATCGCATCACCAGACGTGGATTCTCAGACTTCACCGAGGCTACCCTGAGTCCCCAGAAAAGCTGAGGCCCGTGGCTATCGTGGGTGACTTGAGACCGTGACCCCTGGACACCGAGCACATTTGCAAGTGCATCATCTTCTGGGTCTCCCAAGAAGTCGTGCTTTGGGCTCCGAGTAGCCCTAGCCTCCAGCACTACCTGCACCGAAGATCACTGGCCCCCACTCCACGAGTGTCCTGTAAGCCAGCTCCACGTGCGGCATCATGAGGCTCCTTCGCGGTCGCTAGCCCGTTGGCTAGTAGCCCGTAACGAAGGCCAATCCTTTTTCTACTTGGCATCCTGGTTGCTCCAGGCCTGCCCTCACTTACCCTCGCTGGGTGAGTTCCCCAGACCTTGCTGTTCTGCACCAGCGACGATCTACATCTTCACCAAGACTTGCCGTTGCCAAGGCTTGTTGGGTCCAATCCGGTCGCCGACACCTCAGCACTCGACAGACATTGTGTACCAGCCCGAATCCTGCTCCTGGTCGCCGACAACGCCTCCTGGACCTCGTGGCTGAAGAGTCAAGACGACTCAACGCACCTGAAGCACTCGACATCGGTGGGCATCTGTCCATCGCCTTCCTGGTCACTGGCTAGTGACCCAGACTCTGTCCCCTCTGCTTTCAGGTTCACCAGAACTCCGATCCACTCTTGGATCCACCCGGACACTTTTCTCTTGGCCGCCAGCAGCACTTTGCAGCAGATCGCCATTCGAAATGACGACGAAACCCAACCCCGAAAGGCACCTATGCACCCGGCTTCCCTGGGTGAGGTAACACGAGTACTCCGGTGCTCCCGTGGGTAGAGACTCTTCAAAGTCCTAGATCTCAAAGGGTTTTGTCCTAGTCCTCTTTTAAGTGTCCCTTTCCTCTATTTTCCCGATCCCGACTTTCTCCATAGAAGTTAACGGCGTATCGCGGTTGTGTATTTACACTGCACGCGTCTCCCGTGGGTCCCCTGTGTCACTACCTTGGGTGGTTCCTTGTGGTCCAAGCACTTCTAGAGGCTCTAGGCCTAGTGTCTAGTTCAGTCGTGGTTCGCATACCACTTTATTGGTATATGGTTTGGTACGCCCCTAGGGCCCAAACGTGTATTTGTGCTATTACTGTGAATTAATAACTTATAACTTATGTACTTTCGAACTCTAGCCTCATAAAGAGACTAGAGGGTGTGTTTAGCAATAAATACATATATTTTGAATATATACCTGGTGTGGTGCTCTTTCATTTGGTCACTCAAGAGATTATAGACTGGTAAAACAAGCTGCTTTACATTCCTTCAAGACTTAGCCTGAAGGCTGCTCTCCATAGCTACCACTAGGATAGCTTTCAATAAAGGTTGTCTTTAACCTATCTCCAATAAGGGGTTGTTTGGACTGGTGCAAGGTGCCCACTATAATTAGTGGACAGCATATGCCAGGCCAACTTCTCACACAGTGGTGCTTGTGTAGTGTAGGGGGTCGTGCTGGGGGTAGTGTTTTAGGGTTTAGGGCAGTGCAGTGGTGTTCCGGCAGTGTAGGGGGTCGTGCAGGGGGTGGTGTTTCAGGGTTTAGGGCAGTGCAGTGGTGTTCGGGCAGTGTAGGGGGTCATGCTGGGGGTGGTGTTTCAGGGTTTAGGGCAGTGCAGTGGTGTTCGGGCAGTGTAGGGTGTCGTGCTTGGGGGTGGTGTTTCAGGGTTTAGGGCAGAGCAGTGGTGTTCGGGCAGTGTAGGGGGTCGTGCTGGGGGTGGTGTTTCAGGGTTTAGGGCAGTGCAGTGGTGTTTGGGCAGTGTAGGGGGTCTTGCTGAGGGTGGTGTTTCAGGGTTTAGGGCAGTGCAGTGGTGTTCGGGCAGTGTAGGGGGTCTTGCTGGGTGTGATGTTTCAGGGTTTAGGTCAGTGCAGTGGTGTTCGGGAAGTGTAGGGGGTCTTGCTGTGGGTAGTGTTTCAGGGTTTAGGGCAGTGCAGTGGTGTTCAGGCAGTGTAGGGGGTCATGCTGGGGGTGGTGTTTCAGGGTTTAGGGCAGTGCAGTAGTGTTCGGGCAGTGTAGGGGGTCGTGCAGGGGGTGGTGTTTCAGGGTTTAGGGCAGTGCAGTGGTGTTCGGGCAGTGTAGGGGGTCGTGCTGGGGGTGGTGTTTCAGGGTTTAGGGCAGTGCAGTGATGTTCGGGCAGTGTAGGGGGTCGTGCAGGGGCTGGTGTTTCAGGGTTTAGGGCAGTGCAGTGGTGTTCGGGCAGTGTAGGGGGTCTTGCTGGGGGTGGTGTTTCAGGGTTTAGGGCAGTGGTGTTCGGGCAGTGTAGGGGGTCTTGCTGGAGGTAGTGTTTCAGGGTTTAGGGCAGGGCAGTGGTGTTCGGGCAGTGTAGGGGGTCTTGCTGGGGGTAGTGTTTCAGGGTTTAGGGCAGTGCAGTGGTGTTTCTGGCAGTGTAGGGGGTCGTGCTGGGGATGGTGTTTCAGGGTTTAGGGCAGTGCAGTAGTGTTCGGGCAGTGTAGGGGGTCATGCTGGGGCTGGTGTTTCAGGGTTTAGGGCAGTGCAGTGGTGTTTGGGCAGTGTAGGCGGTCGTGCTGGGGCTTGTGTTTCAGGGTTTAGGGCAGTGCAGTGGTGTTCGGGCAGTTTAGGGGGTCGTGCTGGGGCTGGTGTTTCAGGGTTTAGGGCAGTGCAGTGGTGCTCGGGCAGTGTAGGGGTCGTGCTGGGGCTGGTGTTTCAGGGTTTAGGGCAGTGCAGTGGTGTTCGGGCAGTGTAGGGGGTCGTGCTGGGGGTGGTGTTTCAGGGTTTAAGGCAGTCCAGTGGTGTTCGGGCAGTGTAGGGGATCGTGCTGGGGCTGGTGTTTCAGGGTTTAGGGCAGTGCAGTGGTGTTCGGGCAATGTAGGGGGTCTTGCTGGGGCTGGTGTTACAGGGTTTTGGGCAGAGCAGTGGTGTTTGGGCAGTGTAGGGGGTCGTGCTGGGGGTGGTGTTTCAGGGTTTAGGGCAGTGCAGTGGTGTTTGGGCAGTGTATGGTGTCTTGCTGAGGGTGGTGTTTCAGGGTTTAGGGCAGTGGTGTTCGGGCAGTGTAGGGGGTCTTGCTGGGGGTGATGTTTCAGGGTTTAGGGCAGTGCAGTGGTGTTCGGGCAGTGTAGGGGGTCGTGCTGGGGGTGGTGTTTCAGGGTTTAGGGCAGTGCAGTGGTGTTCGGTCAGTGTAGGGGTTCATGCAGGGGCTGGTATTTTAGGGTTTAGGGCAGTGCAGTGGTGTTCGGGCAGTGTAGGGGGTCGTGCTGGGGGTAGTGTTTTAGGGTTTAGGGTAGTGCAGTGGTGCTTGTGTAGTGTAGGGGGTCATGCTGGGGTAGTGTTTTAGGGTTTAGGGTAGTGCAGTGGTGTTTGTGTAGTGTAGGGGTCTAGTGTTTTAGGGTTTAGTGCAGTGGTGTTTGGATAGTGTAGGGGGTCGTGCTGGGGGTAGTGTTTTAGGATTTAGGTTAGTGCAGTGGTGTTTGTGTAGTGTAGGGGGTCGTGCTGGGGGTAGTGTTTTAGGGTTTAGGGTAGTGCAGTGGTGTTTGTGTAGTGTAGGGGTGTGAGAAGTTGGCCTGGTATATGCTGTCCACTAATTATAGTGGGCACCTTGCACCAGTCCAAACAACCCCTTATTGGAGATAGGTTAAAGACAACCTTATTGAAAGCTATCCTAGTGGTAGCTATGGAGAGCAGCCTTCAGGCTAAGTCTTGAAGGAATGTAAAGCAGCTTGTTTTACCAGTCTATAATCTCTTGAGTGACCAAATGAAAGAGCACCACACCAGGTATATATTCAAAATATATGTATTTATTGCTAAACACACCCCTCTAGTCTCTTTATGAGGCTAGAGTTCGAAGTACATAAGTTAGAAGTTATTTAAACACAGTAATAGCACAAATACACGTTTGGGCCCTAGGGGCGTACCAAACCATATACCAATAAAGTGGTATAAGAACCACGACTGAACTAGACACTAGGCCTAGAGCCTCTAGAAGTGCTTGGACCACAAGGAACCACCCAAGGTAGTGACACAGGGGACCCACGGGAGACGCGTGCAGTGTAAATACACAACCGCGATATGCCGTTGACTTCTATGGAGAAAGTCGTGATCGGGAAATTAGAGAAAGGGACACTTAAAAGAGGACTTGGACCAAACCCTTTGAGATCTAGGACTTTGAAGAGTCTCTACCCACGGGAGCACCGGAGTACTCGTGTTACCTCACCCAGGGAAGCCGGGTGCATAGGTGCCTTTCGGGGTCGGGTTTCGTCGTCGATTCGAATGGCGATCTGCTGCAAAGTGCTGCTGGCGACCAAGAGAAAAGTGTCCGGGTGGATCCAAGAGTGGATCGGAGTTCTGAAGAACCTGAAAGCAGAGGGGACAGAGTCTGGGTCACTAGCCAGTGACCAGGAAGGCGATGGACAGATGCCCACCGATGTTGAGTGCTTCAGGTGCGTTGACGGTCGTCTTGTCTCTTCAGCCACGAGGTCCAGGAGGCGTTGTCGGCGACCAGGAGCAGGATTCGGGCTGGTACACAATGTCTGTCGAGTGCTGAGGTGTCGGCGACCGGATTGGACCCAACAAGCCTTGGCAACGGCAAGTCTTGGTGAAGATGTAGATCGTCGATGGTGCAGACCAGCAAGGTCTGTGGAACTCACCCAGCGAGGGTAAGTGAGGGCAGGCCTGGAGCAACCAGGATGCCAAGTTAGAAAAGGATTGGCCTTCGTTAGGGGCTACTAGCCAACGGGCTAGCGACCGCAAAGGAGCCTCGTGACGCCGCACGTGGATCTGGCTTACAGGACACTCGTGGAGTGGGGGCCAGTGATCTTCGGTGCAGGTGGTGCTGGAGGCTAGGGCTACTCGGAGCCCAAAGCACGACTTCTTGGGAGACCCAGAAGAGGATGCACTTGCAAATGTGCTTGGTGTCCAGGGGTCATGGTCTCAAGTCACCCACGATAGCCACGGGCCTCAGCTTTGCTGGGGACTCAGGGTAGCCTCGGGAAGTCTGAGAATCCACCTCTGGTGATGCGATGACTTCGGCGTCCGACGGGAGCTTCAGAAATGCGAACTGGACAGATGCTTCTTTGGTGCCTGCCAAGCAGGGGAGTCACTCCTTGACCCCAAGGGAGATTCTTCTGTCCTCTAATCGTGAGTAGAGCATCGAAGGTCCAGGATTCAGTTTCAGAGTTTCGTCCAGGGATAATCTAAAGTCCTAAGGACTGGGTTCCTATCTTTATACTAAAGATAGGGGTTGGACTACTCTGTGGCCCCACCTATGGGTGGGTCAGGGCAGAGGGGTGGCTACACCCCTTTCCCTTTGTCCAGTTTGCGCCAAAGCAGGGGCTGCAAGCCCCTGATCCGGTTTGAACTGGGGTATGCACAGGGACACCAAATGTGCCCCCAGTGCAGGACTTCAAAGCACCCGAAAGTGCTCCCGCCCAGCCCCAATACACATTATCCTGTCTGGGGAGGTGGTCACACCTCCCTGGGACAGGAAACCTATTGTCCAGGCCTCCCCTGCCGGAGTTTCGTCCAGCAGCAGGAGGCCAGACTCGTGTCTGTGGCAGCAGCATCCATTTTGTGATGCCAGGGCTCTGGAAAGAAGTTACCGGACTAGTCAGAGTTAACATGTCTTTCCCTCTAGAAGGGTGGAATGCTACCCCCGCCGCCAGGATTGGCGGGGGGTAGTATTCCAAGATGTTTGACACCAAACACGACATGTTTAGGTGCAGCCATTCCAAAGTTAGCATTTTACCGCGAGGATATAATGCGCTTAAGAGTATATGGTCAGGCTGCACTACAAACAGCATCAGAGATGGTCTCCGAACACTGCAGAGGGGCCCTGCTCATGCAGGGGCACCCTCTCACATAGGAACCATGCACTCTGCCTTTAGGATTGATAAGGCCTGCCTTAGGAGTGACTTATAGGTTTATATGTGTGTATGTATTTAGTGATATAGGTAACCTATATCACAGTAAAGGGTGCATGCACCACCTTACCCAGGCTGCAGTAGCAGACCTGTGGTGTCAGTTTGGATGGCCTTCCAGGGGTGGCATAATACATGCTGCAGCCCCTGGCAGGCCTCTGAGGTACCTATGCCCTTGGTACATAGTATACCATATACTAGGGACTTATAAGGGCACTCCAGATCCCAATCAGTGATGTGCCTAAGGCACATGGAAACCATTTTAGAGAGGAAGCAGCTAGGCTGGGGTTCTGATTAGCAGGGCCCCAGCCAGACTAATGTCGAAAAACAGTGAAGCATCAGCAAAAAGTGGGGGTACCCATGTGAAGCAGATCCTACTCTCCTACACAACCCCCCAAACGTAGGGACATTAAACTAACCTTGCCCAGTTAAGTCTTCATGTTCTAAGTGGAAATACCTAGAGAGTCCATCTGCATTCGCATGGTTACTCCCAGGTCTATGTTCCACTGTAAAGTCCATCCCCTGTAGGGAAATGGACCACCTAAGCAGTTTGGGGTTTTCACCCTTCATTTGTTTTAGCCATAAGAGGGGCTTATGGTCTGTCTGAACCAGGAAGTGTGTACCAAACAAGTATGGCCTCAACTTCTTCAGAGCCTAGACCACAGCAAAGGCCTCCCTCTCTATGGCTGACCAACGTTTCTCTCTAGGGGTCAGCCTTCTGCTAATGAAAGCTACTGGCTGATCCTGACCTTCTTCATTCAATTGTGACAGTACAGCCCCTACCCCCAATTCAGATGCATCAGTTTGAACAATGAACTTCTTGGAGTAATCAGGACTCTGCAGAATGGGAGCAGTGCACATGGCCTGCTTCAGGTCATCAAATGCCTTTTGACAGCTAACTGTCCACTGAACCTTTTTGGGCATTTTCTTAGAAGTTAAGTCATTCAGGGGTGTCACTATTGATCCATACCCCTTGACAAATCTCCTATAGTACCCAGTCAGGCCTAAGAAGGCTCTCACCTGAGTCTGGGTAGTGGGAGCAGTCCAGTCCATGATGGTCTGGATCTTGCTCTGCAAAGGTTGAACCTGGCCTCCACCCACAAGGTGGCCCAGGTACACAACCTGACTCTGCCCTATCTGGCACTTAGTGGCCTTGATAGTCAGGCCTGCCTTTTGCAGGGCCTGTAAAACATTCCTGAGGTGGACCAGGTGATCCTCCCAGGTGGAGCTAAAGACAGCAATATCATCTAGATATGCTGCACTATAGGCTTCAGACCTGTGAGAACTGTATTCACCAGCCTCTGGAAAGTGGCAGGTGCATTCTTCAGACCAAAGGGCATTACCACAAATTGATAATGCCCACTAGGGGTTGAGAATGCTGTTTTGGGCTTTGCAGCATCAGCTAGTCTGATCTGCCAGTAGCCAGCTGTTAGGTCAAATGTGCTGAGATATTTGGCAGAGGCCAAAGTATCTATGAGCTCATCTGCCCTGGGTATTGGATGGGCATCAGTCCTAGTGACTGCATTGAGACCCCTGTAGTCCACACAAAACCTCATCTCTCTTTTTCCACCACTGGTGTGAGGTTTTGGTACAAGGACCACTGGACTAGCCCAAGGGCTATCTGAGGGTTCAATAACTCCCAAATCCAACATTTTCTGGACTTCAGTCCTGATACAGTCCCTGACATGGTCAGGTTGCCTATAAATCTTGTTTTTAATAGGCAGACTGTCCCCAGTGTCCACTTCATGAGTGCACCAGGTGGTCTGACTGGGTGTCAGTGAAAACATATGTCTAAACTGATTGAGGACTTGCCTGCAATCAGTTTGTTGCTGGGTAGTGAGGCTGCCTGCCAAGGCTGCACCATCAACTGACCCATCGTCAGGGTTCTGTGAGAGCAGGTCAGGGAGTGGGTCACTCTCTTCCTCCTGCCCTTCATCAGTAGCCATGAGCAAGCCCATGTCTGCCCTGTCCACATATGGTTTTAACCTGTTGACATGGAGAACCCTGTGGGGACTCCTGGGTGTTCCTAGGTCTACTAAGTAAGTGACCTCACCCTTCTGCTCAACAATAGTGTGGGGTCCACTCCATTTATCTTGGAGAGCTGCTGGGGCCACTGGCTCCAACACCCACACCTTCTGTCCTGGCTGGTAAACAGTCAGAACAGCCTTTTGGTCATGCCAGGCCTTTTGAAGTTCCTGGCTAGCCTCAAGGTTTTTGGTTGCCTTTTTCATGTACTCAGCCATCCTGGAGCGGAGACCAAGTACATAGTCCACTATATCTTGCTTTGGGGGCTTGAGAGGTAACTCCCATCCTTCCTTCACCAAGCACAGTGGACCCCTCACAGGGTGGCCAAACAGAAGTTCAAAAGGGCTGTAACCAACCCCCTTCTGAGGCACCTCCCTATATGCGAATAAAAGGCAGGGCAAGAGTATGTCCCATCTACGCCTAAGCTTTTCTGGGAGCCCTTTAATCATGCCCTTCAAGGTTTTGTTGAATCTCTCAACTAAACCATTGCATTGTGGGTGATAGGGTGTGGTGAACTTATAAGTCACTCCACACTCCTTCCACATTGCTTTTAAGTACCCAGACATGAAGTTAGCACCCCTGTCTGAGACTACCTCCTTAGGAAAGCCCACTCTTGAGAAAATTCCCAGGAGGGCCCTTGCCACCACAGGTGCTGTAGTGGTCCTGAGGGGAATAGCTTCTGGCGTACCTGGTGGCATGATCCACTACCACCAGGATAAACCTGTGCCCAGAGGCTGTTTGGGGATCCATGGGACCAACAATGTCAATCCCTACCCTTTCAAAGGGCACCCCCACCACAGGTAGTGGTATCAGGGGGCCTTTGTAGTGCCACCTGCCTTGCCACTGGCTTGGCAGGTTACACAGGAGCGACAAAACTCCTTGCTGTCTTCAGACATGTGGGGCCAGTGAAAGTGAGGGACAATTCTGTCCCAAGTCTTGTTCTGGCCCAGGTGACCTGCTAAGGGAATATCATGGGCTAGGGTCAATAGGAAGCCCCTGAACTTCAGAGGTATAACCAACCTCCTGGTAGCACCAGGCTTGGGGTCTCTACTCTCTGAGTACAGGAGTCCATCATCCCAATACACTGTATGGGGACCACTAGCTTTCCCAGCAGCCTCAGCAGCAGCTTGCTGTCTGAGGGGTTCAAGGGAGGGGCAGCTCTGCTGCTCCTGGCTCAGATCTGCCCTAGAAGGTCCCCCTGTCCCCAAGAACTGAACCTGGTCAGGTTCAAGTTCCTCTGGGACAGTTCCTTCTTCAGGGCTGAGATCATCCCCCTCAAGGGACTGATCTTCCTCCTGAGCCAAGGGGAAGGCACTGCCTTAACCCTACTACTCCTCCTCTTGGAAGGCACTTGGTCCATTCTTCCAGAATCCAAGGCCTGTTCAGTGCTAGACATTTTGGCTTGTGACCTGGTCACATCAAACACATCTGCAGGGATCCCCAGCATTTCTGCATGGGTCCTGAGCTCCACTTCTGCCCAAGCAGAAGTCTCTAAGTCATTGCCAAGCAAGCATTCGACTGGTAGGTTTGCACTTACCACAACCTTCTTAAGGCCAGTTACCCCTCCCCAGGAGAAGTTAACAACTGCCAGAGTATGGTCTGTTCTGACATTGCTAGCATTGGTCACTTGGTACATCTCACCAAGTATAACTTGCCCAGGATTCACAAGGTCTTGTGTCACCATTGTGACACTTGCCCCTGTGTCCCTAAATGCCAAAGCCTCACGTCCATTGATTAAAGGCTGTTGTCTGTACTTGCCCAGATTACTGGGACTCACAGTGGAGGTCACATCCATGCCTCCATCACAGACTAACACAGCCTGAGTCAGTTCTCTGACTAGGTCAGAGCCCAACTCAGTTCCCAGGGTGAACCCTACTAAACCCTTGGCTGGAGCACTCCCACCAACTGTACTAGGGGGAACAGGTGCCTTAGGGGCATTGGTGGGTGCTGGACTGGAGTCTTTGGACTTGGTGCAATCACTGGTCCAGTGGGTCTTTTGCTTACAGACCTTGCACCATGGTTTTCTTTGGCCTTTCTCTTTGGTAGACTGTGAATCCCCACCAGAAGAAGATTTTTGGGGGCCTGATGAAGACTTTTGATCTTTACCCTTCTCCCCACCCTTTTCAGAGTTCTTAGCATCTTGCTTCTTGGTTTCCCCACCTTGGTTCTGTACCTTCTGCTTCACCCTGGTTCTGACCCATTTGTCTGCCTTCTTTCCCAATTCTTGGGGAGAGGTCAGATCAGAGTCTACCAGGTATTGATGCAACAGCTGATTTTGACAGTTATTAAGAATCTGCTCCCTCATTATCAGATTGTACAATCCTGAGAAGTCACACACCTTACTGCCCATCAACCAGCCTTCCAGAGCCTTGGCAGAACAATCCACATAGTCTACCCAGTCTTGAGTCTGTGCTTTTGGGTATCTCTGAACTTCAACCTGTACTGTTCAGTGGTTAGGCCAAACCCATCAATAAGAGCACTCTTCAAGACCTTGTAATTATCAGCATCCTCCTCTCTAACAGTGAGGAGCTTATCTCTACCTTTGTCTGCAAAGGAGAGCCACAAGATTGCTGCCCACTGCTCCTGAGGGACCTTCTGTACTTTACAGGCCATCTCTAGAGCAGTTATCCACTTGTGGATGTCATCCCCACTCTGGTAGGGAGGGACAATCTTGCTCAGGTTCCTATGGTCATAGGACCTTTCCCTATCTCTAGGGACATGGCTGCCACCATGGGACTCTAGTCCCAACTTTCTTCTCTCTCTAAAGAGATCTAGGGACTCCCTGTCTATAGCCAGTTGCTTCTTTTTGATTTCAAGCTGAGCTTCCTCATATTGAACCAGCCTCTTTCTTCTCTCATGAGAGGATTCCCTCCTATGAGATGAGACAGAGCTCCCTATTGAGGTGCCAGAGTGGTTAGACTCCTGAGAAGGAGATCTAGACTTTCTGGGCACACTCATAATCCTTCCTGGGGGGACAAAGAGGGCATCATCCTGATTATCCTCTTCATCTTCCTCAGGAGGGATTGGGTTATCCAGGTCAGGATCATTTTCACCCTCCTGGTCAGTTTCAGAGGGGGGGCTGGGGGTATTTCTACCCCTGGTCCCATCCTCATCTTCTGCCCCACCCTCAGCTCCTACCCCTTCAGTCCGCAAGGGCTTACTAAGGTCATAAGCCACCAACAACTCCTTAAGGTGTTGGGTGGTGGGGCTTTGGCCTGTCCTTATTTTTCTCAAGTTGCATAAAGCTCTCAATTCCAAGAATGGGAGTGTATCATACTTGGAGGGTGGAAGCTCAGTGGCTTCCTGCAAGGATTCTTTAGATCCTACCCTTAAAGACATTACTAGTGTGGTGTGGTGTATGCCAGAACCTGAAAGCAGAGGGTACAGAGTCTGGGTCACTAGCCAGTGACCAGGAAGGCGATGGACAGATGCCCACCGATGTCGAGTGCTTCAGGTGCGTTGATGGTTGTCTTGTCTCTTCAGCCACGAGGTCCAGGAGGCGTTGTCGGTGACCAGGAGCGGGATTCGGGCTGGAACATGATGTCTGTCGAGTGCTGAGGTGTCGGCGACCGGATTGGACCCAACAAGCCTTGGCAACGGCAAGTCTCGGTGAAGATGTAGACCGTCGATGGTGCAGATCAGCAAGGTCTGTGGAACTCACCCAGCGAGGGTAAGTGAGGGCAGGCCTGGAGCAACCAGGATTCCAAGTTAGAAAAGGATTGGCCTTCGTTAAGGGCTACTAGCCAACGGGCTAGCAACCGCGAAGGAGCCTCGTGACGCCGCACGTGGATCTGGCTTACAGGACACTCGTGGAGTGGGGGCCAGTGATCTTCGGTGCAGGTAGTGCTGGAGGCTAGGGCTACTCGGAACCCAAAGCACGACTTCTTGGGAGACCCAGAAGAGGATGCACTTGCAAATGTGCTCGGTGTCCAGGGGTCACGGTCTCAAGTCATCCACGATAGCCACGGGCCTCAGCTTTGCTGGGGACTCAGGGTAGCCTCGGGGAAGTCTGAGAATCCACCTCTGGGGATGCGATGACTTCAGTGTCCAACGGGAGCTTCAGAAATGCGAACCGGACAGATGCTTCTTTGGTGCCTGCCAAGCAGGGGAGTCACTCCTTGACCCCAAGGGAGATTCTTCTGTCCTCTAATCGTGAGTAGAGCGTCGAAGGTCCAGGATTCAGTTTCAGAGTTTCGTCCAGGGATAATCTAAAGTCCTAAGGACTGGGTTCCTATCTTTATACTAAAGATAGGGGTTGGACTACTCTGTGGCCCCACCTATGGGTGGTGCAGGGCAGAGGGGTGGCTACACCCCTTTCCCTTTGCCAGGTCACGCCAAAGCAGGGGCTGCAAGCCCCTGATCCGGTTTGAACTGGGGTATGCACAGGGACACCAAATGTGCCCCCAGTGCAGGACTTCAAAGCACCCGAAAGTGCTCCCGCCCAGCCCCAATACACATTATCCTGTCTGGGGAGGTGGTCACACCTCCCTGGGACAGGAAACCTATTGTCCAGGCCTCCCCTGCCGGAGTTTCGTCCAGCAGCAGGAGGCCAGACTCGTGTCTGTGGCAGCAGCATCCATTTTGTGATGCCAGGGCTCTGAAAAGAAGTTACCGGACTAGTCAGAGTTAACATGTCTTTCCCTCTAGAAGGGTGGAATGCTACCCCTGCCGCCAGGATTGGTGGGGGGGTAGTATTCCAAGATGTTTGACACCAAACACAACATGTTTAGGTGCAGCCATTCCAAAGTTAGCATTTTACCGCGAGGATATAATGCGCGTAAGAGTATATGGTCAGGCTGCACTACAAACAGCATCAGAGATGGTCTCCGAACGCTGCAGAGAGGCCCTGCTCATGCAGGGGCACCCTCTCACATAGGAACCATGCACTCTGCCTTTAGGATTGATAAGGCCTGCCTTAGGAGTGACTTATAGGTTTATATGTGTGTATGTATTTAGTGATATAGGTAACCTATATCACAGTAAGGGGTGCATGCACCACCTTACCCAGGCTGCAGTAGCAGACCTGTGGTGTCAGTTTGGATGGCCTTCCAGGGGTGGCATAATACATGCTGCAGCCCCTGGCAGGCCTCTGAGGTACCTATGCCCTTGGTACATAGTATACCATATACTAGGGACTTATAAGGGCACTCCAGATCCCAATCAGTGATGTGCCTAAGGCACATGGAAACCATTTTAGAGAGGAAGCAGCTAGGCTGGGGTTCTGATTAGCAGGGCCCCAGCCAGACTAATGTCGAAAAACAGTGAAGCATCAGCAAAAAGTGGGGGTACCCATGTGAAGCAGATCCTACTCTCCTACAAGGGGGTCGTGCTGGGGTAGTGTGTTAGGGTTTATGGTAGTGCAGTGGTGCTTGTGTAGTGTAGGGGGTCGTGCTGGGGGTAGTGTTTCAGGGTTTAGGGCAGTGCAGTGGTGTTCCGGCAGTGTAGAGGGTCGTGCAGGGGGGTGGTGTTTCAGGGTTTAGGGCAGTGCAGTGGTGTTCGGGCAGTGTAGGGGGTCATGCTGGGGGTGGTGTTTCAGGGTTTAGGGCAGTGCAGTGGTGTTCGGGCAGTGTAGGGTGTCGTGCTTGGGGGTGGTGTTTCAGGGTTTAGGGCAGTGCAGTGGTGTTTGGGCAGTGTAGGGGGTCGTGCAGGGGGTGGTATTTCAGGGTTTAGGGCAGTGCAGTGGTGTTCGGCCAGTGTAGGTGGTCTTGCTGGGGGTGGTGTTTCAGGGTTTAGGAGTGCAGTGGTGTTCGGGCAGTGTAGGGGGTCTTGCTGGGGGTGGTGTTTCAGGGTTTAAGGCAGTGCAGTGGTGTTCAGGCAGTGCAGGGGTCTTGCTGGGGCTGGTGTTTCAGGGTTTAGGGCAGTGCAGTGGTGTTCGGGCAGTGTAGGGGGTCTTGCTGGGGCTGGTGTTTCAGGGTTTAGGGTAGTGCAGTGGTGTTCGGGCAGTGTAGGGGGTTGTGCTGGGGCTGGTGTTTGAGGGTTTAGGGCAGAGCAGTGGTGTTCGGGCAGTGTAGGGGGTCGTGCTGGGGCTGGTGTTTCAGGGTTTAGGACAGTGCAGTGGTGTTCAGGCAGTGTACGGGGTTGTGCTGGGGCTGGTGTTTCAGGGTTTAGGGCAGTGCAGTGGTGTTCGGGCAGTGTAGGGGTCGTGCTGGGGGTGGTGTTTCAGGGTTTAGGGCAGTCCAGTGGTGTTCGGGCAGTGTAGGGGATCGTGCTGGGGCTGGTGTTTCAGGGTTTAGGGCAGTGCAGTGGAGTTCGGGCAATGTAGGGGGTCTTGCTGGGGCTGGTGTTTCAGGGTTTTGGGCAGAGCAGTGGTGTTCGGGCAGTTTAGGGGGTCGTGCTGGGGGTGGTGTTTCAGGGTTTAGGGCAGTGCAGTGGTGTTTGGGCAGTGTAGGGGGTCTTGCTGAGGGTGGTGTTTCAGGGTTTAGGGCAGTGGTGTTCGGGCAGTGTAGGGGGTCTTGCTGGGGGTGATGTTTCAGGGTTTAGGGCAGTGCAGTGGTGTTCGGGCAGTGTAGGGGGTCTTGCTGGGGGTAGTGTTTCAGGGTTTAGGGCAGTGCAGTGGTGTTCGTGGCAGTGTAGGGGGTCGTGCTGGGGATGGTGTTTCAGGGTTTAGGGCAGTGCAGTAGTGTTCGGGCAGTGTAGTGGGTCATGCAGGGGTTGGTGTTTCAGGGTTTAGGGCAGTGCAGTGGTGTTCGGGCAGTGTAGGGGGTCGTGCTGGGGGTGGTGTTTCAGGGTTTAGGGCAGTGCAGTGGTGTTCGGGCAGTGTAGGGGGTCGTGCATGGGGTGGTGTTTCAGGGTTTAGGGCAGTGCAGTGGTGTTTGGGCAGTGTAGGGGGTCGTGCTGGGACTGGTGTTTCAGGGTTTAGGGCAGTGCAGTGGTGTTCGGCAGTGTAGGGGGTCGTGCTGGGGCTGGTGTTTCACGGTTTAGGGCAGTGCAGTGGTGTTCGGGCAGTGTAGGGGGTCGTGCTGGGGCTGGTGTTTCAGGGTTTAGGGCAGTGCAGTGGTGTTCGGGCAGTGTAGGGGGTCGTGCTGGGGCTGGTGTTTCAGGGTTTAGTGCAGTGCAGTGGTGTTCGGGCAGTTTAGGGGGTCGTGCTGGGGCTGGTGTTTCAGGGTTTAGGGCAGTGCAGGGGTGCTCGGGCAGTGTAGGGGGTCGTGCTGGGGCTGGTGTTTCAGGTCTTAGGGCAGTGCAGTGGTGTTCGGGCAGTGTAGGGGGTCGTGCTGGGGCTGGTGTTTCAGGGTTTAGGGCAGTGCAGTGGTGTTCGGGCAGTGTATGGGGTCGTGCTGGGGCTGGTGTTTCAGGGTTTTGGGCAGAGCAGTGGTGTTCAGGCAGTATAGGGGTCGTGCTGGGGGTGGTGTTTCAGGGTTTAGGGCAGTGCAGTGGTGTTCGGGCAGTGTAGGGGGTCGTGCTGGGGGTGGTGTTTCAGGGTTTAGGGCAGTGGTGTTCGGGCAGTGTAGGGGGTCTTGCTGGGGGTGATGTTTCAGGGTTTAGGGCAGTGCAGTGGTGTTCGAGCAGTGTAGGGGGTCTTGCTGGGGTAGTGTTTCAGGGTTTAGGGCAGTGCAGTGGTGTTCGGGCAGTGTAGGGGTCGTTCTGGGGGTGGTGTTTCAGGGTTTAGGGCAGTGCAGTGGTGTTCGGGCAGTGTAGGGGTCGTGAAGGGGTGGTGTTTCAGGGTTTAGGACAGTGCAGTAGTGTTCGGGCAGTGTAGGGGGTCGTGCTGGGGGTGGTGTTTCAGGGTTTAGGGCAGTGCAGTGGTGTTCGGGCAGTGTAGGGGGTCGTGCAGGGGCTGGTATTTTAGGGTTTAGGGCAGTGCAGTGGTGTTCGGGCAGTGTAGGGGGTCGTGCTGGGGGTAGTGTTTCAGGGTTTAGGGTAGTGCAGTGGTGCTTGTGTAGTGTAGGGGTCATGCTGGGGGTAGTGTTTTAGGGTTTAGGGTAGTGCAGTGGTGTTTTGTGTAGTGTAGGGGGTCGTGCTGGGGTAGTGTTTTAGGGTTTAGGGTAGTGCAGTGGTGCTTGTGTAGTGTAGAGGGTCGTGCTGGGGGTAGTGTTTTAGGGTTTAGGGTAGTGCAGTGGTGTTTGTGTAGTGTAGGGGGTCATGTTTTAGGGTAGTGCAGTGGTGTTTGGGTAGTGTAGGGGTCGTGCTGGGGGTAGTGTTTTAGGATTTAGGTTAGTGCAGTGGTGTTTGGGTAGTGTAGGGGGTCGTGCTGGGGGTAGTGTTTTAGGGTTTAGGGTAGTGCAGTGGTGTTTGTGTAGTGTAGGGGGTCATGCTGGGGGTAGTGTTTTAGGTTTTAGGATAGTGCAGTGGTGCTTGTGTAGTGTAGGGGGTCGTGCTGGGGGTAGTGTTTTAGGGTTTAGCGTAGTGCAGTGGTGTTTTTGTAGTGTAGGGGGTCATGTTTTAAGATGCAACGCTCCAATACCTGACCAGTCTGCACTACATAAAACTGCAAAAACTAAAAATAAAAAGTGTTTTGCACACTTTTGTCATTGGGCTATATGTGGGCTACATCTGGGTAATATTTGTGCTACATTTGGGCTCTTTTTTCTCTGGTGGCCATCTTGGAAGACTTCTTTGTTATGAAGTTTCCTAATTTCCTCATTTACTGCAGTCTCCTCAGTAGGAAATGCTTTCAGTTTTTTACTTTGATTCCATCAAGAAGGCATTCAGATGTGTCTCTCATTTGCCATAAATTCAGAATGTTAGCACTCTAGTTGCTCATTAGATCACTGTAGTAAAGCTACTCCTCACCAGGGAGTTAACTGGAAGTCTGCTGCTGGTATTGAAAGTGATTGTTTCAGTCTGCATGTCAGAATTTTCTAATGAAATAGAAGAGGATTTGAGATCTCACTTAAAACCTGCCCTAATTTTTCTTTCTGCAGCACTAACCATAATTTCTATTTCAAAAAGAACCCCCTCATTTTGTTCCTTTTTAAATTAAATGTTTTAACCCATTCGCTGCTAGGCCTTTCCCCCCCCTGTGCTAAGCCTTTTTTGGGCTATTTGGGGTAGTACGGGCTTAGGCCCCTGTAACTTTTTGACCACATAAGGTATCCACGCCAAATTTGCGTCCTTTTCTTCCAACATCATGGGGATTGTAAAGGTACCCAGGGTTTGTGGATTCCCCTGGAGGGGGACCCAGAAATTAGCCAAAATAGAGCAACATTTTGTTTTTTTTGGGAAAAATGCAAAAAAGGGCTACAGATGAAAGCATCTTGTTTTTTCCCTGCAAATGGCATCAAAAAGAGGTTGTGGTGCTGAAATCACCATCTTCCCAGATTTCAGGGACAAGCAGACTTTTGTCAGAAAACCAACTTTTTTACACAGTTTTGGCATTTTTCTGGGACATAGCCTATTTTTGCTATTTTTTGTGCTTTCAACCTCCTTCCAGTTAATGGTAGAAATGGGTATGAAACCAATAATGGATCCTGAAAAGCCATACATTTCTGACAAGTAGACAAAATTCTGAATTCAGCAAGGGGTCATTTGTGTAGATCCTTAAAGTTTTCCTTATAGAAACTAACAGTTAAATGAAGGAAAAATTGAAAATTAGTTGAAAAAAACAGCCATTTGTGTCAACGTTTTCACCTGTAACTTCTTCTAATTATGACAGCTATTTGAAATCAATATACCGTTATATCCGCTGGACCTTTCTGGTTGTGGGGATATATAGGACTTGTAGGTTCACCAATAACCCGACGAACCCAGAGCCAATAACTGAGCAGCATCTTGCAATGGTTTTTTATTATGTACCGGGTATATAGCAATTATTTTGGGAAAATGTATACATGGAAAAATTGTTATGAAAGACACCTATGTATTTCTGAAATGGGAACAAAATGTAGATTTTAGAAACAGTAGATATTTGCACATTTCCAAAATTGGGAGTACCCAAACTAGCATGAGAATTATAGGTCATTTTTCAAAATGACTTATTTTTACACATTGTCTTTCATTTGGAAGGCAGAAATGCATCGAAAGTCAATAGGTAATAACAGTTGCTCTACAATTCTGTGTTACCCTAAGTCTCCCGATAAAAATGGTACCTCACTTGTGTGGGTAGGCCTTGTGCCCACAACAGGAAATGGCTCAAAATGCAACGTGGACGTACCACATTTTCACAATGAAAAATTACCCTTTTTTTGAAAAGTGCCTAGCTGTAGTTTTTGAACGCTAGCTCTGCGGGCACTTAGGGAAACCTAGCAAACCTATACATTTTTGAAACTAGACACCCAGGGGAATTCACGACGGGGTGACTTGACTGGCTCTCACCAGGTTCTGTTACCCAGAATCCCTTGGAAACCTAAAAATTGGTAAAAAAACACATTTTCCTCACTTTTCTGTGGTGGAAAGTTCTGGAATCTGCGCGGATCCACAAAATTCTACCCACCCCGCGTTCCCCAAGGTCTTCCGAAAACAATGGTACCTCACTTGTGTGGGTAGGCCTAGTGCCCGCGACAGGAAGCAGCGCAAAACGCAACGTGGACGCACCACATTTTCACAGTGAAAAATGACCCTTTTTTGCAAAGTGCCTAGCTGTAGTTTTTGAACCCTAGCTCTGCCGGCACCTAGGAAACCTAGCAAACCTATACATTTTTGGAAACTAGACACCCAGGGGAATCCAGGATGGGGTGACTTGACTGCCTCCCACCAGGTTCCGTTACCCAGACTTCCTCGCAAACCTAAAAAATTGTCAAAAAAACCACATTTTCCCCACATTTCTGTGGTGGAAAGTTCTGTAATCTGCGTGGATCCACAAATTTCCACCCACCCGCGTTCCCCAAAGTCTTCCGAGAAAAATGGTACCTCACTTGTGTGGGTCGGCCTAGTGCCTGCGACAGGAAACGGCGCAAAACGCAACGTGGTCACACCTCAATTTCGCAGTGAAAACTGACCCTTTTTTGGCAAAGTGCCTAGCTGTAGTTTTTTAACCCTAGCTCTGCCGGCACCTAGGGAAATGTAGCAAACCTATACATTTTTGAAAACTAGACACCCAGGGGAATCCAGGATGGGGTGACTTGACTGCCTCCCACCAGGTTCTGTTACCCAGAATCCCTCGCAAACCTAAAAAGTATTAAAAAAAACACATTTTCCCCACATTTCTGTGGTGGAAAGTTCTGGAATCTGCGTGGATCCACAAATTTCCACCCACCCCGCGTTCCCCAAAGTCTTATGAGAAAAATGGTACCTCACTTGTGTGGGTCGGCATAGTGCCTGCGACAGGAAACGGCGCAAAACGCAACGTGGTCACACCTCAATTTCGCAGTGAAAAATGACCCTTTTTTGGCAAAGTGCCTAGCTGTAGTTTTTGAACCCTAGCTCTGCCGGCACCTAGGGAAACCTAGCAAACCTATACATTTTTAAAAACTAGACACCCAGGGGAATCCAGGATGGGGTGACTTGACTGCCTCCCACCAGGTTCTGTTACCCAGAATCCCTTGCAAACCTAAAAATTGTCAAAAAAACACTTTTTCCCCACATTTCTGTGGTGGAAAGTTCTGGAATCTGCGTGGATCCACAAATTTCTGCCCACCCCGCGTTCCCCAAAGTCTTACGAGAAAAATGGTACCTCACTTGTGTGGGTCGGCCTAGTGCCCGCGACAGGAAACGGCGCAAAACGCAACGTGGTCACACCTCAATTTCGCAGTGAAAAATGACCCTTTTTTGGCAAAGTGCCTAGCTGTAGTTTTTGAACCCTACCTCTGCCGGCACCTAGGGAAACCTAGCAAACCTATACATTTTTGAAAACTAGACACCCAGGGGAATCCAGGATGGGGTGACTTGACTTCCTCCCACAAGGTTCTGTTACCCAGAATCCCTTCCAAACCTACAAAATTGTCAAAAAAACCACATTTCCCCCACATTTCTGTGCTGGAAAGTTCTGGAAGCTGCGTGGATCCACAGATTTCTGCCCACCCCACGTTCCCCAAAGTCTTACGAGAAAAATGGTACCTCACTTGTGTGGGTCGGCCTAGTGCCCGCGACAGGAAACGGCGCAAAACGCAACGTGGTCACACCTCAATTTCGCAGTGAAAAATGACCCTTTTTTGGCAAAGTGCCTAGCTGTAGTTTTTGAACCCTACCTCTGCCGGCACCTAGGGAAACCTAGCAAACCTATACATTTTTGAAAACTAGACACCCAGGGGAATCCAGGATGGGGTGACTTGACTTCCTCCCACAAGGTTCTGTTACCCAGAATCCCTTCCAAACCTACAAAATTGTCAAAAAAACCACATTTCCCCACATTTCTGTGCTGGAAAGTTCTGGAAGCTGCGTGGATCCAAAAATTTCTGCCCGCCCCACGTTCCCCAAAGTCTTACGAGAAAAATGGTACCTCACTTGTGTGGATCGGCCTAGTGCCCGTGACAGGAAACGGCGCAAAACGCAACGTGGTCACACCTCAATTTCGCAGTGAAAAATGACCCTTTTTGGCAAAGTGCCTAGCTGTAGTTTTTGAACCCTAGCTCTGCCGGCACCTAGGGAAACGTAGCAAACCTATACATTTTTGAAAACTAGACACCCAGGGGAATCCAGGATGGGGTGACTTGACTGCCTCCCACCAGGTTCTGTTACCCAGAATCCCTTGCAAACCTAAAAAATTGTCCCAAAAAACACATTTTCCCCACATTTCTGTGGTGGAAAGTTCTGGAATCTGCGTGGATCCACAAATTTCCGCCCACCCCGCGTTCCCCAAAGTCTTACGAGAAAAATGGTACCTCACTTGTGTGGGTCGGCCTAGTGCCTGTGACAGGAAACGGCACAAAACGCAACGTGGTCACACCTCAATTTCGCTGTGAAAAATGACCCTTTTTTGGCAAAGTGCCTAGCTGTACTTTTTGAACCCTAGCTCTGCCGGCACCTAGGGAAACCTAGAAAACCTATACATTTTTGAAAACTAGACACCCAGGGGAATCCAGGATGGGGTGACTGGACTGCCTCCCACCAGGTTCTGTTACCCAGAATCCCTCGCAAACCTAAAAATTGTCAAAAAACACATTTTCCCCACATTTCTGTGGTGGAAAGTTCTGGAATCTGCGTGGATCCACAATTTTCCACCCACACCGCGTTCCCCAAAGTCTTACGAGAAAAATGGTACCTCACTTGTGTGGGTCGGCCTAGTGCCTGCGACAGGAAACGGCACAAAACGCAATGTGGTCACACCTCAATTTCGCAGTGAAAAATGACCCTTTTTTGGCAAAGTGCCTAGCTGTAGTTTTTGAACCCTAGCTCTGCCGGCACCTAGGGAAACGTAGAAAACCTATACATTTTTTAAAACTAGACACCCAGGGGAATCCAGGATGGGGTGACTTGACTGCCTCCCACCAGGTTCTGTTACGCAGAATCCCTCGCAAACCTAAACAATTATAAAAAAAAACACATTTTCCCCACATTTCTGTGGTGGAAAGTTCTAGAATCTGCGTGGATCCACAAAATTCCGCCCACCCCGCGTTCTCCAAAGTCTTACGAGAAAAATGGTACCTCACTTGTGTGGGTCGGCCTAGTGCCTGCGACAGGAAACGGCGCAAAACGCAACGTGGTCACACCTCAATTTCGCAGTGAAAAATGACCCTTTTTTGGCAAAGTGCCTAGCTGTAGTTTTTGAACCCTAGCTCTGCCGGCACCTAGGGAAACGTAGCAAACCTATACATTTTTGAAAACTAGACACCCAGGGGAATCCAGGATGGGGTGACTTGACTGCCTCCCACCAGGTTCTGTTACCCAGAATCCCTCGCAAACCTAAAAAGTATAAAAAAAACCACATTTTCCCCACATTTCTGTGGTGGAAAGTTCTGGAATCTGCGTGGATCCACAAATTTCCACCCACCCCGCGTTCCCCAAAGTCTTATGAGAAAAATGGTACCTCACTTGTGTGGGTCGGCCTAGAGCCTGCGACAGGAAACGGCGCAAAACGCAACGTGGTCACACCTCAATTTCGCAGTGAAAAATGACCCTTTTTTGGCAAAGTGCCTAGCTGTAGTTTTTGAACCCTAGCTCTGCCGGCACCTAGGGAAACCTAGCAAACCTATACATTTTTGAAAACTAGACACCCAGGGGAATCCAGGATGGGGTGACTTGACTGCCTCCCACCAGGTTATGTTACCCAGAATCCCTTGCAAACCTAAAAATTGTCCAAAAAACACATTTTCCCCACATTTCTGTGGTGGAAAGTTCTGGAATCTGCGTGGATCCACAAATTTCTGCCCACCCCGCGTTCCCCAAAGTCTTACGAGAAAAATGGTACCTCACTTGTGTGGGTCGGCCTAGTGCCCGCGACAGGAAACGGCGCAAAACGCAACGTGGTCACACCTCAATTTCGCAGTACAAAATGACCCTTTTTTGGCAAAGTGCCTAGCTGTAGTTTTTGAACCCTACCTCTGCCGGCACCTAGGGAAACCTAGCAAACCTATACATTTTTGAAAACTAGACACCCAGAGGAATCCAGGATGGGGTGACTTGACTTCCTCCCACAAGGTTCTGTTACCCAGAATCCCTTGCAAACCTACAAAATTGTCAAAAAACCCACATTTCCCCCACATTTCTGTGCTGGAAAGTTCTGGAATCTGCGTGGATCCACAAATTTCTGCCCACCCCGCGTTCCCCAAAGTCTTACGAGAAAAATGGTACCTCACTTGTGTGGGTCGGCCTAGTGCCCGCGACAGGAAACGGCGCAAAACGCAACGTGGTCACACCTCAATTTCGCAGTGAAAAATAACCCATTTTTGGCAAAGTGCCTAGCTGTACTTTTTGAACCCTAGCTCTGCCGGCACCTAGGGAAACCTAGAAAACCTATACATTTTTGAAAACTAGACACCCAGGGGAATCCAGGATGGGGTGACTGGACTGCCTGCCACCAGGTTCTGTTACCCAGAATCCTCGCAAACCTAAAAATTGTCAAAAAACCACATTTTCCCCACATTTCTGTGGTGGAAAGTTCTGGAATCTGCGTGGATCCACAATTTTCCACCCACCCCGCGTTCCCCAAAGTCTTACGAGAAAAATGGTACCTCACTTGTGTGGGTCGGCCTAGTGCCTGCGACAGGAAACGGCGCAAAACGCAACGTGGTCACACCTCAATTTCGCAGTGAAAAATGACCCTTTTTGGCAAAGTGCCTAGCTGTAGTTTTTGAACCCTAGCTCTGCCGGCACCTAGGAAAACGTAGCAAACCTATACATTTTTTAAAACTAGACACCCAGGGGAATCCAGGATGGGGTGACTTGACTGCCTCCCACCAGGTTCTGTTACCCAGAATCCCTCGCAAACCTAAACAATTATCAAAAAAAACACATTTTCCCCACATTTCTGTGGTGGAAAGTTCTGGAATCTGCGTGGCTCCACAAATTTCCACCCACCCCGCGTTCCCCAAAGTCTTATGAGTAAAATGGTACCTCACTTGTGTGGGTCGGCCTAGTGCCTGCGACAGGAAACAGCGCAAAACGCAACGTGGTCACACCTCAATTTCGCAGTGAAAAATGACCCTTTTTGGCAAAGTGCCTAGCTGTAGTTTTTGAACCCTAGCTCTGCCGGCACCTAGGGAAACCTAGCAAACCTATACATTTTTGAAAACTAGACACCCAGGGGAATCCAGGATGGGGTGACTTGACTACCTCCCACCAGGTTCTGTTACCCATAATCCCTTGCAAACCTAAACAATTGTCCAAAAAACAAATTTTCCCCACATTTCTGTGGTGGAAAGTTCTGGAATCTGCGTGGATCCAAAATTTCTGCCCACCCCGCGTTCCCCAAAGTCTTACGAGAAAATGGTACCTCACTTGTGTGGGTCGGCCTAGTGCCCGCAACAGGAAACGGCGCAAAACGCAACGTGGTCACACCTCAATTTCGCAGTGAAAAATGACCCTTTTTTGCAAAGTGCCTAGCTGTAGTTTTTAACCCTACCTCTGCCGGCACCTAGGGAAACCTAGCAAACCTATACATTTTTGAAAACTAGACACCCAGGGGAATCCAGGATGGGGTGACTTGACTGCCTCCCACCAGGTTCTGTTACCCAGAATCCCTTGCAAACCTAAAAATTGTCCAAAAAACACATTTTCCCCACATTTCTGTGGTGGAAAGTTCTGGAATCTGCGTGGATCCACAAAATTCCGCCCACCCCGCGTTCTCCAAAGTCTTACGAGAAAAATGGTACCTCACTTGTGTGGGTCGGCCTAGTGCCTGCGACAGGAAACGGCACAAAACGCAACGTGGTCACACCTCAATTTCGCAGTGAAAAATGACCCATTTTTGGCAAGGTGCCTAGCTGTAGTTTTGAACCCTACCTCTGCCGGCACCTAGGAAACCTAGCAAACCTATACATTTTTGAAAACTAGACACCCAGGGAATCCAGGATGGGGTGACTTGACTTCCTCCCACCAGGTTCTGTTACCCAGAATCCCTTGCAAACCTAAAAATTGTCCAAAAAACACATTTCCCCACATTTCTGTGCTGGAAAGTTCTGGAATCTGCGTGGATCCACAAATTTCCTCCCACCCCGCGTTCCCCAAAGTCTTATGAGAAAAATGGTACCTCACTTGTGTGGGTCGGCCTAGTGCCCGCGACAGGAAACGGCGCAAAACGCAACGTGGTCACACCTCAATTTCGCAGTGAAAAATGACCCTTTTTGGCAAAGTGCCTAGCTGTAGTTTTTGAACCCTACCTCTGCCGGCACCTAGGGAAACCTAGCAAACCTATACATTTTTGAAAACTAGACACCCAGGGGAATCCAGGATGGGGTGACTTGACTGCCTCCCACCAGGTTCTGTTACCCAGAATCCCTTGCAAACCTAAAAAAATTTCCAAAAAAACACATTTTCCCCATATTTCTGTGGTGGAAAGTTCTGGAATCTGCGTGGATCCACAAATTTCCGCCAACCCCGCGTTCCCCAAAGTCTTACGAGAAAAATGGTACCTCACTTGTGTGGGTCGGCCTAGTGCCTGCGACAGGAAACGGAACAAAACGCAACGTAGTCACACCTCAATTTCGCAGTGAAAAATGACCCTTTTTTGGCAAAGTGCCTAGCTGTACTTTTTGAATCCTAGCTCTGCCGGCACCTAGGGAAACCTAGAAAACCTATACATTTTTGAAAACTAGACACCCAGGGGAATCCAGGATGGGGTGACTGGACTGCCTCCCACCAGGTTCTGTTACCCAGAATCCCTTGCAAATCTAAAAATTGTCAAAAAAACACATTTTCCCCACATTTCTGTGGTGGAAAGTTCTGGAATCTGCGTGGATCCACAAATTTCCACCCACCCCACGTTCCCCAAAGTCTTACGAGAAAAATGGTACCTCACTTGTGTGGGTCGGCCTAGTGCCTGCGACAGGAAACGGCACAAACGCAACGTGGTCACACCTCAATTTCGCAGTGAAAAATGACCCTTTTTGGCAAAGTGCCTAGCTGTAGTTTTTGAACCCTAGCTCTGCCGGCACCTAGGGAAACCTAGCAAACCTATACATTTTTGAAAACTAGACACCCAGGGAATCCAGGATGGGGTGACTTGACTTCCTCCCACCAGGTTCTGTTACCCAGAATCCCTTGCAAACCTAAAAATTGTTCAAAAAAACACATTTCCCCCACATTTCTGTGCTGGAAAGTTCTGGAATCTGCGTGGATCCAGAAATTTCCTCCCACCCCGCGTTCCCCAAAGTCTTACGAGAAAAATGGTACCTCACTTGTGTGGGTCGGCCTAGTGCCCGCGACAGGAAACGGCGCAAAACTCAACGTAGTCACACCTCTATTTCACAGTGAAAAATGACCCTTTTTTGGCAAAGTGCCTAGCTGTAGTTTGTGAACCCTAGCTCTGCCGGCACCTAGGGAAACCTACCAAACCCACACATTTCTGAAAAGTAGACACCCGGGGGCTTCAGGGAGGTATGGCTTGCATGGATCCCCCAACCTTTCCTTACCCAGAATCCCCTGCAAACCTCAATTTTAGCTGAAAAAATCACTTTTTCACACATTTTTATGTGGAAAGTGTGGCATCACTGGCCTCACACAAATTTCCTACCACCCAGCATTCCCCCAGGTCTCCCGATAAAAATGGTGCCTCACTTGTGTGGGAGGCCCAAGTACCCGCGACAGGCAAGGGCCCAAAGCGTAGTGAGGCGACATCAAAATTGCCTATCTCAAAACCACCTGGTTTTGCAAGGGAGTCACCTGGGTTTTAGCCCCGTGCTCGGCGGCCATCTAGGAAACCTACCAAACCCACACATTTCTGAAAAGTAGACACCTGGGGGCTTCCAGGGAGGTATGGCTTGCGTGGATCCCCAACGTTTCCTTGCCCAGAATCCCCTGCAAACCTCAATTTTAGCTGAAAAAATCACTTTTTCACACATTTTTGTGTGGGAAAGTGTGGCATCACTGGCCTCACACAAATTTCCTACCACCCAGCGTTCCCCCAGGTCTCCCGATAAAAATGTTGCCTCACTTGTGTGGGAGGCCCAAGTACCCGCGACAGGCAAAGGCCGAAAACATAGTGAGGCGACAACAAAATTGCCTATCTCAAACCACCTGGTTTTGCAAGAGAGTCATCTGGGTTTTGGCCCCGTGCTCGGTGGCCATCTAGGAAACCTACCACACCCACACATTTCTGAAAAGTAGACACCCGGGGCGTCCAGGGAGGTATGGCTTGCGTGGATCCCCAACGTTTCCTTACCCAGAATCCCCTGCAAACCTCAATTTTAGCTGAAAAAATCACTTTTTCACACATTTTTGTGTGGGAAAGTGTGGCATCACCGGCCTCACCCAAATTTCCTACCACCCAGCGTTCCCCCAAAACGTAGTGAGGCGACATCAAAATTGCCTATCTCAAAACATTTTTTGATAGGCAATGTTGATGTTGCCTCAAAACGTTTTGTGTCCTTGCATGTCGCGGGTACTTGGGCCTCCCACACAAGTGAGGCACCATTTTTATCGGGAGACCTGGGGGAACGCTGGGTGGTAGGACATTTTTGTGAGGCTAGTGATGCCACACTTTCCCACACAAAAATGTGTGAAAAAAGTGATTTTTTCAGCTAAAATTGAGGTTTGCAGGGGATTCTGGGTAAGGAAACGTTGGAGGATCCACGCAAGCCATACCTCCCTGGAAGCCCCCGGGTGTCTACTTTTCAGAAATGTGTGGGTTTGGTACGTTTCCTAGATGGCCGCCGAGCACGGGGCCAAAACCCAGGTGACTCCTTGCAAAACCAGGTGGTTTTGAGATAGGCAATTTTGATGTCGCCTCACTACGTTTTGGGCCCTTGCCTGTCGCGGGTACTTGGGCCTCCCACACAAGTGAGGCACCATTTTTATCGGGAGACCTGGGGAAACGCTGGGTGGTAGGAAATTTGTGTGAGGCCAGTGATGCCACACTTTCCCACACAAAAATGTGTGAAAAAAGTGATTTTTTCAGCTAAAATTGAGGTTTGCAGGGGATTCTGAGTAAGGAAACGTTGGGGGATCCACGCTAGCCATATCTCCCTGGAAGCCCCGGGTGTCTACTTTTCAGAAATGTGTGGGTTTGGTAGGTTTCCTAGATGGCCGCCGAGCACGGGGCCAAAAACCCAGGGGACCCCCTTGCAAAACCAGGTGGTTTTGAGATAGGCAATTTTGATGTCGCCTCACTACGTTTGGGCCCTTGCCTGTCGCGGGTACTTGGGCCTCCCACACAAGTGAGGCACCATTTTTATCGGGAGACCTGGGGGAACGCTGGGTGGTAGGAAATTTGTGTGAGCCCGGTGATGCCACACTTTCCCACACAAAAATTTCTGAAAAAAGTGATTTTTTCAGCTAAAATTGAGGTTTGCAGGGGATTCTGGGTAAGGAAACGTTGGGGGATCCACGCAAGCCATACCTCCCTGAAGCCCCCGGGTGTCTACTTTTCAGAAATGTGTGGGTTTGGTAGGTTTCCTAGGTGGCCGCCAAGCCCGGGCCAAAAACCCAGGTGACCCCCTTGCAAAACCAGGTCATTTTGAGATAATGTGTTGTTTATTTCTGCAGCGTGAAAATTTTGGCACAATATTGCAAGGAAAATGTGACAGACATTTTGAGGTTTGCAGGACATTGTGGGTACCATAACTTGTTGGGATCCACAAGAGAGATATCACCATGTACTCCCATGGGTGTTTCGTTTACGACAATATCTACAGTTGGTAGGTTATTCTTAGACGGAATGTACACCTTGGCAGACAGACTAAAAAGACAAAGATTACTGCACAGCCATCTATTCCTCAAGCACACACACATACTGGTTGGATTTGGCACGAGGGCAAGTGATGGTTCAGTATATACAATTTTATTAACAAGAGATTTCACAAAAATGAAATGCACTGTCAATAATTGAAAGGACAAAAACTGAACCAGTGACTCGCAGCTCGTGAGCTGTAAAGCCATGTCAAGGCCCCAACCGCTTTACAGGCCATTCACACACCTTTCATACGTGATACACACAAGACCATTCACACCACCAGGCACAGAAACAAACACATTACAACATTCACAAAAAGGGACAAGGTACACCCTGCTTGAGAAAGACAAAAAACAATATATTACTGCACAGCCATCTAATCCTCAAGCACACACACATACTGGTTGGATTTGGCACGAGGGTGAGTGATGGTTCAGTATATACAATTGTATTAACAAGTGATTTCACAAAAATGAAATGCACTGTTAATAATTGAAAGGACGAGAAACTGAACCATTGACTCACAGCTCGTGAGCTGTAAAGCCACGACAAGGCACCAACCTCTTTACAGGCCATTCATACACCTTTCATACGTGTGACAAATACAAAACCATTCACACCACCAGCCGCGGGCCCATCACATTACAACACTCACACCAGCAGACAGCGCCATTCAAGGGCCCATCACTTTCACACGCCCACATTCCTAACACAGCAACCACACAAGCTGATGGATTGCGTGGAGTGTCGCTCGGCTAGCAGTGTGTGTAGTGACCAGCAGCAAGTCACTACTCACACACTGCCAGCCGTGCACCAGTCCACGCACACCACCAGCCAAGCGCCACTCCACGCACACCGCCAGCCAAGCGCCACTCCATGCACACCGCCAGCCAAGCGCCACTCCATGCACACCGCCAGCCTAGCGCCACTCCACGCACACCGCCAGCCTAGCGCCACTCCACGCACACTGCCAGCCAAGCGCCACTCCATGCACACCGCCAGCCAAGCGCCACTCCACGCACACCGCCAGCCAAGCGCCACTCCACGCACACCGCCAGCCAAGAGCCACTCCACGCACACCGCCAGCCAAGCGCCACTCCACGCACACCACCAGCCAAGCACCAGCCTACACACACCACCATCACATTTAGGATTTCTTTATACAAAAAAGAAAACACAAACAAATTGCAAATAGATACAAATCTACTAACACAAAATCAGAAACTAAATACATTGCACTAATGCCAACCTTGAAACAGAACAACAATTCTTAAACATTACAGACCAGGCAGTTCACTTTACCACTCATGGTTGCTCCCAATAATTCTTTTGCTTGTGGTACGCTCTATAACAAGCAGGCACACACAGCCCAGGGTTAGAAGGACACTCAGGGCAGTACATACGAGTCTCCTTCCGCGTACCTCTTCGCCAACAGACTCTACATCTCCTAGTGGGAAAGTCTTTTGAGGGTGTAGGAGGAATGTGATCATGAAAGTGGCGATCTTTCAATCGAGCCACATCCTCCACCACTCCAACGCAAGTCACTACTCACACACTGCCAGCTGTGCGCCAGTCCATGCACACCACCAGCCAAGCGCCACTCCACGCACACCGCCAGCCAAGCACCACTCCATGCCCACCGCCAGCCAAGCGCCACTCCACGCACACCGCCAGCCTAGCGCCACTCCATGCACACCGCCAGCCAAGCGCCACTCCATGCACACCGCCAGCCAAGCACCACTCCACGCACACCGCCAGCCTAGCGCCACTCCACGCACACCGCCAGCCTAGCGCCACTCCACGCACACCGCCAGCCAAGCGCCACTCCATGCACACCGCCAGCCAAGCGCCACTCCACGCACACCGCCAGCCAAGCGCCACTCCACGCACACCGCCAGCCAAGCGCCACTCCACGCACACCGCCAGCCAAGAGCCACTCCATGCACACCGCCAGCCAAGCGCCACTCCACGCACACCACCAGCCAAGCACCAGCCTACACACACCACCATCACATTTAGGATTTTTTTATACAAAAAAGAAAACACAAACAAATTGCAAATAGATACAAATCTACTAACACAAAATCAGAAACTAAATACATTGCACTAATGCCAACCTTGAAACAGAACAACAATTCTTAAACATTACAGACCAGGCAGTTCACTTTACCACTCATGGTTGCTCCCAATAATTCTTTTGCTTGTGGTACGCTCTATAACAAGCAGGCACACACAGCCCAGGGTTAGAAGGACACTCAGGGCAGTACATACGAGTCTCCTTCCGCGTACCTCTTCGCCAACAGACTCTACATCTCCTAGTGGGAAAGTCTTTTGAGGGTGTAGGAGGAATGTGATCATGAAAGTGGCGATCTTTCAATCGAGCCACATCCTCCACCACTCCAACTCTAGGAACACTTGCCTGTTCCACAACAACAAGGCTGCCTATGACAGACTGCTGAAACTGAACAAAAGTCAACTTTGACGCAGGAGAACACTCCTTGAACACAACAAAAGCATTGAAAGTTGCTAAATTGAAGAGATGGATGGCCAACTTCTTATACCAAATGTAAGCCTTACGAATAGCAGTGTAAGGTTCCAACCTCTGATCTACTCTATCAACACCACCCATGTGCTTATTGTAGTCTAAAATGCACACAGGTTTGCGCACCTCAGCAATCTGACCCCAAACAGCCACAGGTGAAGTACTCTCATCATGGATGGTAGTCAGTATGTACACATCCCTCCTGTCCACAAATTTCACAGCTAGCAGTTCCTCACTACCAAGGCACTGCACTGTCCCCTCTGAAGTTTTTTGCAAACAAGCTCTTTTGGATAACCTTTACGGTTAGAGCGGATTGTGCCACAAGCAAAAGTGTCCACTTTGAACAATTCCTTAAACAATTGCACAGCAGTGTAGAAGTTATCAAGGTACAAATGGTGGCCTCTGTTAAACAGTCCTCTAGCAAGATCCCACACAATTTTCTCTGAAACTCCAAAAGTGGACGGACAACCAGGGGGTCAATAGTGGAATCCCTACCAGTGTACACACGCAAATTAAAAACATATCCTGTCCTACTCTCAGACAACATATACAGCTTAATTCCATAGCGTGCCCTCTTGCTAGGAATGTGCTGCCTAAAACCAAACGGCCCTTGAACAGGACCAAAGACTCATCAATAGATATTTCTTTCCCTCGAGTATAGATCTCTGAAAATCGATCTACAAAGTGATCAAGAACAGGCCGAATCTTAAAAGACGGTCACATTCAGGGTGATCTCGTGGCAACGCCAAACCATTATCAACAAAATGCAGCATCCGAAGCAAAAGTAAATACCGATCACGAGTCATAACTGCAGGAAATATGGCCGTTGCCATGAAGGGACTGGTAGACCAATATGAACCCATGGATGGCTTCCTTATCAAACCCATCAAAAAAGTCAAACCCAAAAACTTCTTCATCTCTTCCAGATTTGTGGGACTCCACCGGGTAGCTCTAGAATGGGGCCTAAGTCTGGCACTGTTGTCCCTCAAAAACTGTTCAGCATACAAATTAGTCTGCTCAACAATCTCACCCAAAAATACATCATCCATAAACAACTGAAAATACTGTATAGGCAAATAATGTTCACAATCCACTCTACACCCTGCATAACCACTAAAGGCAGGCAACACCGGCTGCACCATGTTTGGATCAACCCAGAGTCCAGCACTTCCAGTAGGAAGCCTAGCAGCCCCAGGCTGCAATCCAGATGCCTCTTGCACCATCGGCACAGTAGTATCCTCCTCTAAAACAGGCACTTCATCTGCACTGAGAGTACCTTCATCATCCGATGATTCCATGTGGAGAGAAAACTCACTGCCTGAATCTTCCCCTCCCTCCTCTCCCTCAGACGCACTGTCAGTCTCATAATCCTGCTCAGAGGAAGATTCAAGAAGCAAACCAACCACCTGCTGAGCAGTAATTCTACGGCTAGCCATAATGCTTACTAATAAAGGTTACTTGTCAAACAAGTCAACAACAACAAACCCTTTGTAAAAAAAGAAATAAACAAAATGTAGCTTTATCACAAAGACCTATATACTCCAACACTATACCACTCACGTGACAGAAGCAGCTAGACTCACCACCACCTACTCTGCACAGACACAGTAAGGATCAACAATATCCCACTAAAAAAGAAGAAAAAAAAATTACACATAAGACAATGCAAAACATCGCAAAGAATTTCATGCTCTGAACACTAACAAATATGCTGCCATTATGACACCACTTACAAAAAAATTCATTCATGCATGACAATAATACTCATTTGGAGTACACACTACAAAAATATTTTTCTTACCAAATAAATGCAATTACGCAAAACTGCAGAACAACCACTGCCGAAACCGCAAACAGGAATCAAAAGCTTTACACTAGAATAAAAAGGAGAAAAAAACATTACAATCACATATGCAAATAATGCACCAGTCCACACACAATCCACCAGCCAAGCTAAGGGGTAGGTGGGCCAAAGAGTATAAATAAAATATTCACCCCCGTAAAAGGGAGCAACCCTTGCCCTTTTGGCCACTCCCCAACACAAAAATTAAAAAAAAACCTGGTGTCTAGTGACTTCTGACCTCCTTGGGGGCAGATGGGCCTAAAAACATTCTGCTATTCTGCCACCCAAGGGGTCACTCTCCACAAATAAATGCCTGGTGGACTAGTGGGAAGATACCTTTATCTTCCGCACACGATCTCTCACTACTCAACTCTACTCTCAACTCTATTCACAACTGGATGTTAGCTCACCAACTCATTCTGAATCCCACCAAAACTGAATTCCTCCTCCTCTCTACCTCTCTCTCACCTCCTCCTGTTCAATCTTGGATTGATCAGCTGAACCTACTCAACAACAAACCCATCATTGTCGTCAGCGCTAAATCCCTAGGTGTCATTCTTGACAAAAGACTCAACCTAATCTCCCACATCAACTCTATTGCTAAGAACGCACGTTACCAGTTGCGCCTTCTATGGGGGATCCGTCGGTTCTTCCCGGAGAAAGACTTAAAAACCTTGGTACAATCTCTGGTTCTCTCAAGACTGGATTATTGCAATTCTCTTCTGACGGGCCTACCCAAATCCCACCTCTCCCCTCTCAAATCCATCCTCCATTCAGCAGCTCGCTTCATTTCAGGGTCTAAACTAAGCGACCACGTCACTCCTATCCTGTCCTCTCTTTGATGGCTTCCGATCGAGGCAAGATCTATTTACAAAACTGCCTGCATCACACACAAAGCCTTACACACGTCCTCCCCTCGTTACCTGGCGAATACATTGAAATTGTCCGGTGGCTCTCGCCCTTCTCGCAATGCAAAAAAGCTTCTGCTTGAGCCCCCCCCGTCTTCAAAAGGGAAAGATCGATGGTGCAATCCTTCTCAGGCAATGCGGTGAGAATCTGGAACTCGCTTCCCCCATTGCTCCATGCCACCTCCTCTACCCGGATCTTCTAAGCTGACCTCAAATCTCTTCTCTTCCAAAGACACTTTCAGAACTAATACTTTCACTCTCAGCCCCCTCTAGGAAGTTCGCTCTTCATTGTTAATTTGTACTTTTTCCTGTACATTCCTCACCCTTGCGTGCTGTGCTGGATTTGTGTACCCTTCATTTAATTCACGCCCTCTCTACTCCCTCAAGGAAGTTCTTCCACTATAGGAAATTCTGTACTCCATGCCTATAGAAGTGCCTTCCCAGTGTGTTCTGCCACTTATTGCAGTATTATACCTCTATTTGTATTTTGTATCTCATGTATCATGCACAATTGTCACTTTTTCCTCATGTAATGTAACGCTTGCTTTTGTATTATGCTCACTTGTAACCTTCTCATCCATGTAATGTTACTGTTCCTATTGTGAAGCGCTCTCACACCTTCGGGTAAAGCTCCGCGCTATATAAATAAAACTGCCCCCAAGGGGGCAGAGCACCAAAACATAAGTCCCCAAAAGGGAAGCGACCCTTGCCCAAGGGGCCGCTCCCAAAACAGTATTTCCATTTTTTAAAAAATTCCTGGCGTCTAGTGGGCATTCCTGCTGCACGATCGCATGATCGTGCAGCAGGAATGCATAAAGAGGCATCGAGGGAAAGGAAAGGGTTTTCCTTTCCTCGATGCCTCTTCTGTTTCAAATCCCCTCCCCGGAGCCAAAACTAAACTTATTCCCCGACGCGCTATTGTGAAGCGCTCTCACACCTTCGGGTAAAGCCCCGCGCTATATAAATAAAACTGCCCCCAGGGGGCAGAGCACCAAAAACATAAGGCCCTCAAAGGGGAGCGACCCTTGCCCAAGGGGCCGCTCCCAAAACAGTATTTCCATTTTTAAAAAATTCCCTGGCATCTAGTGGGCATTCCTGCTGCACGATCGCATGATCGTGCAGCAGGAATGCACAAAGAGGCATCGAGGGAAAGGAAAGGGTTTTCCTTTCCCTCGATGCCTCTTCTGTTTCAAATCCCCTCCCCGGAGCCAAAACTAACCTTATTCCCCGACGCGCTGGAAGCAAATGGCTTCCAGCACGTCGGGGAACAAAGAGACCCCCAATGACGTCAGCGTGCCTCGCGCGCTGACGTCGTTGAGGGGGCGGGGAGGCAGGGGAAGCCCTTCCCCTGCCTTCCCCAAAAACCCGACGATCGGATTCCCACGGGGAGCACCAGCGCTTCCCCGTGGGTGGTCTTATGACGAGCTGGACTCGTCATGAGCACACGACCACTGTGTGCCATGACGAGTCCAGCTCGTCATGAGCATCGAAGGGGTTAAGTGTTACCGGTTTATTCCAATCAAGATGGCTTCAGGTGTGCCATACTTTTGTCATAAGTAAGGCTGTTAGCGCTCTAGTTGTTTTTTAGAACACTCTGGGAAGCTGCAGTAGAACACAAAGGCATCAACTGGCAGGCTGCTCCTGTTGAAATATAACAGGAAGATATTTGAGATCACACTTGAAACATGTCCTAATTTTTCTTTCTACAGCACTAACCATAATTTCTATGACAAAATGAACCCCATAATTTTGTTCCTTTTAAATTAAATGTTTTAAGTGTTACCAGTTTATTCCAATCAAGATGGCTTCAGGTGTGCCATACTTTTGTCATAAGTAAGGCTGTTAGCACTCTAGTTGTTCTTTAGAACACTCTGGGAAGCTGCAGTAGAACACAAAGGAATCAACTGACAGTCTCTGCCCTTGTTGGATGTACATGTTTTACTGAGAATGTCAGACTTCATTCTCACATGACTGAGAAACATAATGTGAATTTACAGAAAATATGCTCTCATTTTAGCTTCTGGAGCACCTTCCAAAACTCTATGGGACAAGCATGTGAAAATAGTTTTCTCTCAAACATGATTCATGATATCCCAGCAGAAGGTTTTTCACAGGGTAAAATCACCTTAGAACACACCACAATTCCTGAAATTAGTATGGTACCATCAACAAATGAATTCTAATGTAACTAAAGTCTGTTATCACCCTTTATAGTTCTCCTTTTGGTAACCCTCAAAATCTTTGATTCACTACAATGCATTTCAATGGGGTACTATCATGTATATTGGTCCCAAGATGGCTGCGAGCAATTCCAGGATGAAGTGCTGACAGCCAATCAGATCTCACAATGACATTTGTGGTTAGGCTCTGCCCAGATATATATGTGATTTTACTTTTGATTTTCTCAGGAACTACTGAACGGATTTACACCATTTAACCAAAAGGCACGACACTGAACCAAGGGCTACCTTTTGCCAAAGTTGGTGTAATTCCGTTCAGCAGTTCAGGCTGTAGCTGCGATGAAAGGTTCCTATGGAAAATTGCATGGGGAAAACACGTTTTGGGACCCCCTTTTTCTCGGCCCCCACTTGACAAATCACCCCAAGACTTTCAGGATAGGAGCGGACCGGAGCGCCCCACGAGTTTTGAAAATTTCGCGAAGATTCGTCAACCGGCGCAAAAGTTATTTCAAATAGAATGTTGCGGATTTCCTATGGAAAATAGGTCCTAACTATAACTATCTACTGGCGACCGCCAGTAGATAATATATATTATATATTCTCTTACAATACGTTATTACAAAAAAGCGCAGCTCTTACCTAGACGAGAAAATAACATTTGTTATAAAAAAAAAACACAGAGAAATTCTAATTCTCAATTAAAGTCTTAACTAGAAATATTGCAACTGAATGATCTAAAACACGTGAAATTTGAAACATTTATGGTAAGATATACAGCATATCTCCCACTCTTGCATGGCAGTTTTCATGCCTCACACTGGTGACATAAATGCCATAATTGAATATCACGCATGAGAAGGCGTTTGAACTGTAACAGCAAGAACAGTTATGTAAAGCCAAATTTCATAGAGCAAAGCGAGCAACAAGCTTCTTTTCACATTCTCGCATGAACATTTTAAATCCTTTGTGTAGTCATTTTTCTGTCAAAATTCGTAATTCATCTTAAGGTAAGGCCTACAAATTTCTGGTTACAATACAGACTTCAAAAATTACAAAAAAGACCAAAAATCTCTCCAGGTGCAGCCACATTAGTAAAATAAAAATCGTTGTCTTCTTTCTCCATTTTCATGTTTTGTTTCCTTCTTTATATAAAGTGTGCATGCTTTTGTTGTTTAATTAATGTAACTTGGTCTGCACCAACTATTTGTCTACCGAGCAGGTTGTGCACAACCTCTGTGCAAAGAGGCACAGTGCGTCTCTTTAGGGCACATGTTGGAAGGTGGTTAATTACTAGATGCAGGTAGGTACCTACAGCTAGTAATAACACCACAGTCACAAATAAGGTCCAGTCAAGTTCTCAATAAATTAATCCTTGCTCAACCCAGGATAGCTTGGCTGCAAGCTGAGAGACTTAACTTATGAGACAGGTGTGTAAAGCATTTAAAAACACAAATACAGTAAATAAGTAAGACACAACACACAATAAAAATCTAACACCAATTTTTAAAAATAGGAACGATGTTCATGATTAAAAACAACACCAAAATGACCAAAATCCAATGTATGGAACCGGAGATATGAATTTTTAAAGATTAAAAGTAAAACTAGTGCTTAGAAGCAAAGAGCGCTCAAAGGGATAAAAAAAGGTTGCGCTGGACAGGGACATAGTCAAGAGTTTAGGCTGCATGCGATGTAACAATTTTACACTTACTTCCAGAAGTGTTTATTGATGCAGGAAAGAGGTCCACAGCACCAGCCAAGGGTTCATATGCTCTGGTGTGCTTCTTGGGGTCTGGGACTAAAACTCCCACAATGCACCTGGCCAAGCCAAGTAATATCCAGGTGATGTTTGTCAGCTGGAGTTGTCCTTGTTGTTGAAGTTGCAGGTAGCCCTTCCAGCACTTTTCTACCAATTGCTGATCAGGGAGTTCACTCCTTTTCTTTTAAGACAGGCTAGCCTTGTGGGCGCAGCAGGTGCAGTCCTTATGAGTGTATTCCTCTCTTGTGCAGTCCAAGGGTCCAGCAGGGAAGTCCTTCTTCTCAAGATGTTTGTATCAGGCCTTAGAGGGTTCACAACACCAGCCAAGAGTCCAGAAACTCTGTTTGACATTTGGAGGTTTGGGACTGAAATTCTCACAAGGCACCTGGTCCAATTCTTTAAAGTCTTGGTGAAGCTGGTCAGCTGGGCTTGTCTTGATGGAGTTGATGCAGATCACTTATTGAAGCTCTTTTGTACCTGTTGCTTTCAGGGAGTCCACTTCTTAATCCTTGTGAAGCTAGGTAAAGTCCTCTTTTGTGATGCTGAAAGTGTGCAGCAGTTGCAGTCCTTATGACTGAAGTACTCTTGTGGTGCAGACCAGGGGTTCAGCAGAGCAGTCCTTCTTCTCTTGATAATTTCAGGCAGGGATCTGAGGTGCTGGGCAGCTCTCCCATATGTATTCAAGTTTCTGGGCTGGCAAGAGGGAGGCACCCTTGACCAATGGGGTTCAGGGTGCCACCCTCAGTGAAGACACCTTCCTTAGAAAGGTGGCATATTTTGTCCCAAAAAGCAATTTTCCCAAAAATCCAAAATGGAAAAAATCTCTCCAGGAGGTTCAGGTCTGGCTAACCCAACCCACAAGTGTGGCTAACGTTTCACTATACCCCCCTTCCAGGCCCACTCCTAATTGAAAGATAGCAACTCCCATCTGGCTGGGAGTACAGGAAGGGGCGGTGGGCCTGGTTCCTGCCCTAACTGTCTTTCTCCCTTTGAAGTCTAGTTTGGCTATGCAGCCCCCTTCCTGTCATGGCCTCTGCAGCTGCAGATCTCCCTGCACCAGATGGCATTTTTGTCTCAGCCCTGGCCACTTCACACCTAATCAAGGGAGCTTGGATCAGCCTGTCAAAGGCTGGCCAATCAGAAGAGGCTGCTCGGAATACCCTGACCCCCTAACTGTGGTCCTGTGGTCCACCTGTGACGCCGACAGGGCCAAAAGCACTTAAAAAATATATTTTGCCATGGAAACGCGACAGAGCTGTGAATCCACAGCAAACGTTTTTAAAAAACAAGTGCGGTCTCCTGCGTCCGTTTTGATTAGAGCCCCCAGGTGGGCCAGGTCCCGTGGGCATGTATTTAAAAAATTGGGTTGCACATGGGCCCCCCTTCTAAGGCTCTTAGAGCCCCGGGGATCACCACCTCCTTGGGGCTTTCTTTACATATTGAAAGGGGGCCTCACGGACCCCTCTTTATGAGCTCTCTTGAGCCCCAGGGACTGCCACCTCCCCGGGACTTAATTTAAAATATTTTAAGGGGGTGTGTGGACCTCCCTCCATGGGCTCTTTTGAGTTCCAGGGATTATTCCCATAAAAATTATGGTTATTCATCTAAACAAATAAAATGAGAACATATTTTCTGAGTTCTCATATAGCGATGACCCACTTTTAAATCATTTGCTATCTTTATTTTTTTATCCAGTTGATCACTTGATTATATGTTACACTTAAAGGAGAGGATGTGGTGATATGGCCAGACCTGCCGACTTTGCAAATGGGGAGCCAGGTTCAAGTTTCGGCATCAGCTGGACATCCTGTGATTCAAATCACTTATCTCCCCATGCCTAAAATCAAAATGAACATGTCCTTGTGTAATGTAACTGATGCTCATGTAAAATACTCCAATAACTTTAGGTCAAGTCTGCGCTATATAAAACTGCAAAAAAAAACAAAAGAATCTAGTGTTTTGCACACTTCTGTCATTGGGCTATACTTGGTCCACATTTGGTTGATATCTGTGCTATATTTAGGCTCTTTTTTCTCTGGTGGCCATCTTGAGAGACGTATTTGTTATGAAGCTCCATAATTTCCTCATTTACTGTGGTATCCTCAGTAGAAAATGCATTTAGTTTTCCACTTCGATTCTATCAAGATGGCATTCAGCCACACTGTTGCCATAAATTCAGAATGTTAGCCCTCTAGTTTCTCATTAGAACGCTGTAGTAAAGCTGCTGATCACCAGGGAGTTGATTGGCAGTCTGCTGCTGGTGTTGAAAGTGCATGTTTCAGTCTACATCGGAATGTTTTTAATGAAATAGAAGAGGAAGATATTAGAGAACTCACTTAAAATGCGTCCTAATTTTTCTTCCTACAGCACTTACCATAATTTCTATGCCAAACTCTACCACCTTATTTTGTTCCTTTCTAAACTAAATGTTTTACATTTTGCCAGTTTGATTCAATCAAGATGGCTTCAGGTGTGCCATACTTTTGTACTAAGTAAGACTGCCAGCACTATAGTTGTTCTTTAGAACACTCCGGAGGCTGCAGCAGAACACAAAGGAATAAGCAGACAGGCTAGTCCTGTTGGAAGTACATGATTTACTGTGAATGTCAGACTTCATTCTCAATGGATGAGAAATGCAGTGTGCATTTACAGAAAATATGCTCTCATTTTAGCTTCCGGAGCACCTTCCATAACCTCTATGTGAAAATCATGAGAAAACAGTTTTCTCTCAAACATGATTGATGAAATACCAGCAGAAGGCTTTTTTCACTGTGTAAAATAACCTTAGAACACACCACAATTCCTAAAAGGAGTATGGTACCATCAACAAAGGATTTATATTGTAACTAAATCTGTTATCGCCCTTTATACTTTCTCCTTTTTGTGACCCTCAACACCTGCAATTCACTATATTGCATTTCAGTGGGGTGCTATCATGTATATTGTTCCCAAGATGGCTGCCAACACTTCCTGAGTGAAGTGTTGGCAGCAAATAAGATCCCAGCATGAGATCTGTGCTTAGGCTCCGCTCAGATATACACTTTTGAATTTCCTTCAATATCTAGAAAACTACTGAATGGAGTTACACCAAACAACAAAAAGCCCTCTTTCTGGATCAAGAGTTACCTTTCTGCTAAATTTGGTGTAATTACATACAGCGGTTCAGGCTGTAGTTGTGTCTAAAATCTCTATGGGACCTAACATGGGAAACTCACTTTTTTTGACCCACCCCTTTTTCTCACCCCCGCTTGATGGATCACCCCAAAACAACTAGCATCAGTGGGGCACTTTTTTAGGGAAAATTTCGTGAAGATTTAGGCAAGTCAAATACTCTTTTCCTATGGAAACATGGTCCTAACTATAACTACCTACTGGCAACCGCCAGTAGGTAATATATGTTAGGGAAGAGATTTTTTTAGGATTTAGAGTGGGTATGAGTTTTTGGGTGGCAAGGGAATTTTGGGGGTTTAGGGTGGGTTTGGGTTTTTCGGTGGCAAGGGAATTTTTAGGGTTTACAGTAGGTATGGGTTCTTGGGTGGCAAGAGTATTTTTAGGGTTTAAGATGGGTATGGGTATTTGGGTGACAAGGGAATTTTTAGGGTAAGATGCCCATCGCAATGCATGGTGGGGTGTTGATTGCAGCACCTGGCCTGGCATTGTGCTGGCCCCATCCAAGCTTGCAGCTCCTGCCCCCCCTTACCAGCTATTGTCCAAATCTATGACCCAGCTCCTTCTTTACAGCTGAATGTGGCTGTTGTTCTGTCACTGCACTACCACCTGCCCTAAACAGTTAGCTTTCTGCCCCACCCACCTCCTCCCTACTGTCTCTTGTCAATGTCCATGCACCAGCCCCCTCCCTCCTGCCCTGCATGGTCCAATGTGCTGCCACTGCCCACCATATAGCTTGATGTCCCTGTCCTCTATTGCCCAATTCTATGCCCCATCATTGCCCTCCTGCTTAGCTTCTGTGCCTAGCTTGCTGCCCCTAATCTCCTTCCCCTGCCCTTTGATGTCTGCATGCATGGCCCTGCTACCTTCTTTTTGTCCACCATGTTCCATGGACCTACCACCGCCCCTCCTGTCTATTCTTAAGTGTTCTGTTGAGCTGCCACTACCCCTCCCACCTGCCTAGCATGGTCAGATGGCTGCCCCTTGGCACTGACACCTCCACCCTGCCTGTCTAAGTTCTGTGCCCGCATCCCCTCCCCCTTATCCTCTATGGCCCATTTTGTTGCCACTCCCTTGTGCCCTTAATGCTCTGTTGTGCTGCAACTGTTCCTCCTGCCTGTCTGTGTGGTCTGTTGTGAAGCCCCTTCCTCTGCCCTCTTTTGTCTGTGTCCAGGCCCTACCCCTCCCTTCTGTCCTTTATGGTCCTTTGTGCATGCCCCTGCACCTTCCCTCTTGCCCACTATGGCCATTGTGCTGCCACTGACCCTCCCACTTGACATGGATTGTATTCTGTTCTTCCACAGCCCTTCCCACCTGTCCTGTGTGGTCAGCTTGCTGCCCCTGACCCCCTCCCAATCAGGTTGTCATTATAAAGCAAGGCTTGTCACCCCAGGGGGTATCTTGGTGCTTACTGCTGGTCTCATTCGAACAGCCAAATCTTCAGTCCCTTCCCGAAGGCGGTTAGCAATAGTTCAGTGTGTAGTTGGAGGGGTTGGTCACTTCAGGCTTTGGCAGTGAGCTGGGAGAAGGAGCGTCCTCTGGTGCAGCTGCATCGCATGCGCTGTATCTCTGCGAGGGTGACGTGTGCTGACTAAAAGTTCCTGTTTGGCTGGTGGAAGTGCATATGGTGGTTCATTGGTTATAGAGGGCTTTGTAGGCATGGGTCAGGATCTTGAAATGGTATCTCTTCTAGACTGGGAGTCAGTGGAGGTCCTTCAGGGCTGGGTAATATGGGTTCTCTTGGGAGGGTTGAGAATCAGTCTGGCCGCTGTGGTCTGTATCAGCTGTAGTCCTTGCATGAGTTTGGTGGTGGTGTCGGCATAGTGTGCTGCAGTAGTCCAGTTGACTGGTGATGAGGGCCCATGTTACCATTTTTCTGGTGTTGATGGGGAGCCATGTGAAGATCTTTTGGAGCATGCATAGTGTGTTTAAGCAGGCTGGGGAGATGACGTTGGCTTGATGTTTCATGGATAGCTCTCTGTTGAGGATGATACCGAGGCTGCGAGCGTGGTCTTTTGGAGTGGGGGTGGGACAGAGTTTCGAAAATTACCATCAGTCATTCCATAGGGTGACGTGCTTGCCAAAAATGAGGACTTCTGTCTTGTCTGTGTTGAGCTTAAGGCAGTTGTCCCTCATACAGGCTGAGACTTTCTTCATACAGTTGTGTAAGGTGGTTTTCGTCGAGGTGCGGTCAGCTGAGAGTGATAGGATGAGCTGGGTGCCATTGACTTAGGAGATGATATTTATGTTGTGTGATCTGATGATGTCTGCAAGTGGTGTCATATAGATGTTGAGGAGGGTTGGGCTGAGGGATGACACTTGTGGTACGCCGCAAATATTGTGTTTGGCCTGCGATGTGACAGGAGAGAGTCTGACTTTCTGGGTGCGACCAGTAAGAAAGGATGCCATCCATTTGAGAGCATTGTCTGTGATGCCGATCTGTTCAAGGCGATTGATGAGAGTGTGATGGGAGACAGTGTCGAAGGCTGTGGAGAGGTGGAGCAGGACCAGGGTGGCTGATTCTTCTCTGTCTAGTTGGGTGCAAATGTCATCTGTTGCAGAGATCAGGACTGTCTTGGTGCTGTGGTTAGTTCTGAAGCCTGATTGTGAGGGGTCGAGAAGGTTGTTTCTCTCCAGGTGCTCAGTGAGTTGTAGGTTGATGGCCTTCTCCAGGACTTCAGTTGGGAAGGGGAGCAGTGAGATGGGTCAGTAGTTCTGGTGATCGCTGGGGTCTGCCAAGGGTTTCTTGTGCAGTGGTCTGAGATTGGCATGTTTCTAGGCGTCGGGGAAGGTGGGTGTAGTTAGTAAGGCATTGAGGATGGTGGTGAGTTGTCTGCTGATCTTGTCTCTTCCAAGATTGTAAAGTCGGTGGGTGCTCCTGAGTAGATCGTGTTCATCAACGTGGTTGTGTCTCATATGCTGTTCTGCGGTGGAAGATGACTGGTGGCAGAGGCGGCTGGTGGGTTGGGGTTGAAGTTTTTGTAGATGCCTGCTATCATGTTGTGGAAATGGTTGATCAGGGCGTCGCAGAGTTCCTGTGTTGCTGGGATAGTTTTTGGTGGCTGATGGGCAGGAGAATTCTTTGACGATAGTGAAGAGTTCCTTGGCTTGGTTGGAGCTGGTGTCGATTCTGTGGGTGAGGTCCTTTTTTTTGCAGCATTGATCTGTTGGTTGTAATCATTGAGTACTGCTCTGAAGGAGGCTCTATCAGCATGGTTCTTGCTTGTGCGACATACTCTTTCCAGCTGTTTGCATCTGCTTTTGGATGTTTGTAGTTATGGGGTGTACCAGCAGGTTTGTTTGGAGGGTCTGTATGTTTTGGCTGGTTTGGTGGGAGCAACTTGGTCTGCAGCATTGGTGATTCAGTTGTTGAAGTTGCGAACAGCCTGGTTCAGGTTGGTGGTGTCTTTAGGCTGTGCGGTGCCAAGTGCCTTCCCTGTGCTATCTGTGTGTATGCCATTGCAGTCTCACGGTTGCCCTCCTTGGTGTGTTGTGCTTCCTGTGTCCATCCAGACTGACCTCCGTGGTCAGCTTGCTGCTCCTGCCCTGCCCCTTTGCCCCCTACCCCCCGTTTTCCATGTGCAGGCCCCTATCCCATCTCTCCAGTCTTGTCTGGTCCATTGTCATGCCCCTGCTCCCTCCCTCTTGCCCTTCATGGTCTGTTATGCTGCAACTGTTCCTCTTGTCTGTCCAGTATGGTCAGCTTGCTGCCCTTGTCTCTTTCCCCTATGGTCTCTGTTTCCATGTGCATGGCCCTGTCCCCTCCCTATTGCTTTCCATGGTCCGTTGTGCTGCACTGCCATCAGCTTGCCCTGTGTGGTGTATTATGCTGCTGCAACTCCTGACACCTGCCCTGTAAGTTCATTTTGGTACCCCCACCCATCTCCCTCCTGCCATCTGTTATCCGAGTCCATGTCCCTACTCCATTCTTCCTGCCCTCCATGATCCAAAGTACCTTACATGCCAACATTTTTAACTTGGTAAGTGGGAGATTTTGAAAAATAAAAACCTGGGGAATTGATTTTCCCTATTGACTTACATTGAAAAAGAGGAGATTTTAGGCAGGTGACAGACAAAATTAAGCCCTTTAGCGCTTAAAAACATCTGGAGTCTCCTTCCTGAATCAGCTCTGTAGGCATGTATGGTTGTACTGCTTCATCCTCCTGCTTTCCATGGTCTTTTATATTGTCACAGCCTCTGTTGCCTATCCTGCATGGTTGGTTTGTTGACCCTGCCCCCCTTTCATCTGTCCTCCATGGCCCATGTGCTGCCACTGCCCCTCCTCCTGCCCAGCGTGGTCAACTTGTTGCCTCTGACTCCATGAGAGGGTCTTATTCCCCTAGAAATTATGGTTAGTGCTTCTAAACAACTAAAATGAGAACATATTTCCTGAGTTCTTAAATAGCAACAAAGCACTTTTAATTAAATAATTTGCTATCTTTATGTTTTTTTATATAGTTGATCACTTGATTATATGTTACACTTAAGGGAGAGGATGTGGCGATATGGCCAGAGCTGTAGACTTTGTAACTAGGGAACCAGGTTCGAGTTTCAGCATCAGCTTGCCATCCTGTAATTCTGGGCACATCACTAAATCTCCCCATGCCTAAAACCAAAATGAATGTGTCCGTGTGTAATGTAACTGATGCTCATGTAAAGCACTCCAATACCTTCGGGTCAAGTCTGCGCTATATGAAACCGCAAAAAAAAATTCTGTTATTGGGCTATACTTGGGTTACAATTGGTTGATATTTGTGCTATATTTGGTCTCTTTTTTTCTTAGGTGCCATCTTGGGAGACTTGTGTGTTATGAAGTATCCTGAGTAGACAATGCTCTCAGTTTTCCACTTCGATTCCATCAATATGTCGTTTAGATGAGCCACACTTTTGGCATAAATTCAGAATGTTAGCACTCTAGTTGCTTATTAGAACACTGTAGTAAAGCTGCTGACCACCAGGGAGTTAACTGGCGGTCTGCTGCTGGTGTTGAAAGGGCATATATCAGTCTGCATGTCTCAATGTTTTAAAGAAATAGAAGAGGAAGATATTAGAGAAATCACTTACAGCTACTCACACGCCTACTTATTCACCTATGTATTCATTCACACACTCACTCACTCACCCATACAGCCTTTAAACACAGCCACTCACTCACCCATACAACTACTCACACCCTCACTCCCACTCCCACATAACCCCTTACTACCCATTTACATATCCATACAAGCACTCACACATCTGCTCACTCACTTATACAGTGATTCATATATTCACTCTCTAATACAACCACTCATACACCAACTCACTTAAACAAACACCCACCCAAACAGTCACTCACTCACCCAGACAGCCACTTACACACCCAGTCAATAAATCATACAGCCATTCAGACACTCACTTACTCACCCATACAGTCACTCATACACCTACTCACCTACCCATATAGCCATTTACTTACCAATACAACCACTGACACACCCACTCATGCACCAATACAGCCACTCACACAGCCCCTCACTCAACCACACAGCTACTCACACACCCACTTATAAACCCATACAGCTTCTGACAAACCCACTCACATACCCATACAGTCAATCAGACACCCACTCACACATGGATACACACAGGCACACAACCACTCACATATTATATGTTAGGAACAGTATCACTCATTAGTAGTAGACCTAGTATACTCATATAACTTTTGTAGTAGCTTAATATATATGTTTAACTTCATAAACTCTTAAATTTGCACTCACTGGATGATGTCATCAGTGATGTCATTTGAGACATCATCAGTGATGTCATCAGTGATTTCACGTCCATGTAACCTTTGGTTTTTTCCAGTGAATTTTCAAGGCTTTTTTTATTGTATTTCCTAACTATAACTTCCCTGTAACCTTTGGGTTTTTTCATGTTATTTCCTAACTATACCGTCCTTGTAACCTTTTGATTTTTCAGTGAATCACTACTGTTTTTTAGTGTTACTTCCTAACTATAAGGTCGCTGTAATCTTTGTTTTTAGGTGAATTTTGAAGATTTTTGAAGTTCTGTTTCCTAGCTGTAACATCTAACCTTTGAGAGTGGGTGTGTGATTCACTGTATGGGTCTGTGAGTGGGTGTGTGAGTGGCTGGATGGTTCTATGAGTGGGTGTGTGAGTGGCTGTATGAATCTATAAGTGGGTGTAAGAGTAGCTGTATGGGTGTGTGTTGGTGTGTGAGTAGTTTTCTGGGTGTATGGCTCTGTGAGTGGGTGGGTGAGTCGTTATGTGGGTGCATGAGTGGGTGTGTTAGTGGCTATATGAGTGTGTGAGTAGGTGTGTGAGTGGCTGAGTGGGTCTGTGACTAGCTGTGCTGGTGGCTGTATGGGTGTGTGAGGGGGTGTGTGAGTAGCTGTGTGGGTCTGGGTGGGTCTGTGAGTGTTTGTGAGAAGAGCTGAATGGGTATGTCAGTGGGTGTGTGAGTGTCAGTGTGGGTGTGTCAGTAGCTCTGTGAGTCACTGGGACTAAATGGAACCTCACCTGCCCCTTTATTGAGCAAGAGTCCACAGTTTTGCCGAAAAAGTCTACCCAACAGGAGTACTTTCTACTGGTTAATTAGTAAGTGCTACCAAGTTGGGTAAATGTCGATTGTCGATATACACTAGAGCTGTGTAATGCACCAGTAGGAAATGTCTCCAGCGACCCTATGTGTGTTTCCACAAGGTGATTGTTCCTCCTGCAGCTTCATCCAGAAATCTGTGATAAAATGAATCCTCCTATAGAGAAGACAACAAGACTACAAAGAGGTAAATCTTCACTAAACAAGGGTACTTTCTCTTAACTGCATGACGTAAGTGCTTCTTTTTTGGGTGGAGATGTCCCCATTTTCTATGGTATCAAGAACTCGTCCCCAAAATCGGCAGGAAACACACTTGGGGCCTTTGGGTAAGCTGTCCATCATCCTGACAAAAGACTATTGCATACTACTCAGGTGAAAGGGGCGGGCCGAGTGGTCAGATATTCGAGTCATATTGTAGTCATTGAAAGGGAGAACCATGGACTCTGTTCTCACCAGGAGAGACCAAGAAAAAACCCACTCGACACAGTCACTACAGATTGCACTCCAATAGATCAACAATGCATTCACCTTCACCAAGGGTTTCAGATAATTTTTCATTGTGGAATTGCAGAGAGTGCACACTTGCTTTGCCTTCGCCAAGCCCAAGAAGTTGGGATAATTTGTCCTTTAAGAAGTGGAGCTTCAACTGGGGCACCTGCTATGTTTATATTTGTAAGTGCCTCTCATTGAGGTTTACGTTTTGTGAAATGAGCATCAGGACCAGAACGGCCCAGGCAAAACTTAATGGAGGTGGGGGCCAGTAGGTAGTTATAGTTAGGACCTCGTTTCTATTCAAAAAGCGTTTTTTGTTTTGCCAATAACTTTGGCGCCGGTTGGTGAAACTTAGTAAAATTTTCAAAACTAATGGGGCGCTCCGGTCAGCTCCTGTCTTGAAAGTTTTGGAGTGATTCATCTAGCGGGGGCCGAGAAAAAAGGGGGGTCCCAAAACACGTTTTCCCCATGTTAATTTCTAATGGAAATTTTAGACAAGGCTACAGCCCGAACTGCTGAACGGAATTACACAAAATTTGGCAAAAATTAGGTCTTGGTTCAGAAAGCGACCTTTTTTTTAAATGGTGTAAATACATTCAGTAGTTCCTGAGAAATTAAAAAAGAAAAATATCGATATCTGAGCACCGAGGAGGAGTCGCGACTCCTCCCGGGCACGAGCTTCACTCTGATTGGCTGCCATCTTGTGACTCGGTAACCGAGTCACAAGAAAAGAGTAAAAAAAGGTAAAAACAAGAAAAGGAGGCTGTGTAGAAAGACCCTGACCCCCTAGGCCTGCTCAGGGGTCGCCAAAAAGCATTTAAAAAAAAAAACAATCGGCAGAATTCGCGCTGGGTGCGCGAATCCTGCCAAAAATAAATAAAAACAAAGCGCGGGCTCCGCGCTTCATTGCTGTTTGCTATGACAGGGCGGAGCACAGCTCCCGCCCTGTCATAGCAAACTCTGCTTTGCTTCATTGAAGCGAGAGTAGGAAAACCTGCTCTTGCTTCAATGAAGCAAAGCAGAATTGCTTTTGAGCAAGGGGAGCTGCATGTCAGCAGCCCCCCTAGCTCAAAAGCAATGCCGGCTCCCGCAGGAGGCGGGGAGCCGGTGGGACCGTGGGGGCATTGGGGCTCCCCCCACGGTCCCCTATGGTAAGGCCAGGCCCCGTGGGATGAGGTCCCCGGGGCCAGAAGTGGCTTGGGAGGGGGGCCACGTGGGTAATAATTACCTCCTACCGAAAGTACACAAGAAGCCAATTACACTGCCAGGGAGACCTATAGTCTCATCAATAGGGTGTGTCTCTGAACACATGTCAAAATATGTAGACCATTTCCTCCGAGAACACATGATGACATTACCATCATACACAAAAGATACAAAAGACTTCCTAGATAAAATAAAGAACATTATCTGGGAAGAAGATTTCCTACTACTAACAATGGATTTCAACTCTCTGTATTCCATTATTGACCACACTCTGGGAATACAATGTTGCCATCACTTCCTGAAGAAAAGGCAAATCTGTTACATGGAACACACTACAATGTTGTTGGAAATTATTAAGTTCTGTTTGCATAATAACATTTTTCTTTTCAATGGTACACTGTACAAGCAAGTCCTTGGCACAGCCATGGGTACTTGCTTTGCCAACCTCTTTCTAGGGGTCTGGGAAGAGGAAGTACAGAAAGAATTGGAAACATATAACACGGAAAGGAGAGTCAGCAAATGGTTAAGATACATAGATGACTTATTCATCATATGGAAAGGAAGCGAAGACAGTGCCAGGGAATTCATAGACAAACTAAATGTCAACAACTTCAATTTAAAACTAACATATACCATCAGTAGAGAGTCTATAGAGTTCCTGGATGTGGTAGTGGAGGTGAGAGATAACCAGATCTGTACTAAACTGCAAAGAAAGGCAACAGCAGGCAATGGCCTCCTTCACGCTCTCAGCAGCCACCCAGAAACCCTCAAGTGGAGCATTCCATTTGGAGAACTGCTGAGAGCGAGAAGGTACTGCAGTAGCCAAGAAGATTTCCTGATGGAACAGGAAATTATGATCAAAAGATTCAAAGAAAGAGGCTATCCAAGATGGGTACTAGAAAGAGCAAAAGACAAGGTCAGCAAGATCCTGAGAGATCAAACACTACAGGAAAAACTGATCATAGAAGAAGAAAACAGTCTGAGAGTGATTCTGACGTACAATTCTCAATCCCAAAAAATCTCTAAAATTCTTAATCAAAATTGGAACATTCTAGAATGCAAGCCCACTTTAGCCAAACAGATGCCTAATAGGCCCCAAATAACATACAGAAAGGGCAGGAACCCTAAAGACCTACTAGTAAAGGGAGATATAACCAATAGACATCTGAATACACAATTGAATCTGAAGGGATTCTTCCCTTGTGGGCATTGCAAGGCGTGCCACAACAGCTGCATGCGAAAACAATATCATACTCCAACAACTGAAAAACTATAAATCAATTTCTTATATGTGGTACGACTTTTGCAATCTACATTCTAGAATGTCCCTGCAAATTATGGTATGTGGGAAGTACCACCCTGGCAGTGAAGAAAAGAATCTTGGAACACATGAGGGCAATTAACAACAAAGACCCTCATTATCCTGTAGCCAGGCATTTTGCCGAATATCACCTATCCAACAGTTCATTGCTCACTTATTTTGCATTTGAGCAAATTGAACAGAACAAGCGGGGTGGGAACAGAGTACTTCAGCTGAGACAGAGGGAGTCCTGGCATATCATTAACCTACAAACCATAACCCCTGTGGGACACAATCAGGACGAAGAACTTAGTATACATCTCCATGAACATTGAGTTGGTACTAGAAAAGGATTTGAAATGTACATTAACTCAGTTGCCTATGGGTACATGATTATGAATATATCTGTGGTCTCTTTTTCTTGTGTTGTATATATGACAACTGTTTGTTTTTAACCCCAACCATTAGATTAATCTATGATTTTTTCCTTTAAATCACAGGAGGAAAGGAAGGGGCCGACTCCAAGTTTAGATACGCCGATTTCTTCCCCTACCCTTTTCTTCGACATCACGGAAACCAAGTGGTGCGGTACAACAACAGACAGATAAGAGAACCCTTTTGTTCCTAAATGACTGAGAAGAGTTCCTCTAATTTTCTGAAATTTTCCATTATTGAGTCAATCTAGATGTGTAAAGATGGTGGTTTTAAAATTCTAAACAATTTTTTGATTTTTCTTCACGTTAACTTTTGGCTGATAACAAGGGACACTGCCATACTATGCTTGAGTATGTACAAACCGCATGCAATCAACTGTGTTTCTTCTAAAATTTTGTGTGGGGCAAACAGGGTGCTAGCACAACCCACCTTGAATTACTGAAGAAAATAAATCATCTGTTGGTAAAATTAAATAAGAGGCACTATGCCAATCAGATGATTTTCTCTCCCTCTTTGAAGGCCATGTACCTTTGTATAAAAGACCGTATGTAGCTTGAATTACTGAATAAATCATCTGCTGGTGAAATTAAAAAAGAGGCACTATGTCAATGAGATAATTTTCACTCTCTTTGAAGGCGAAGTACCAAGGTCCATAAGACCGGACACAGACTCCCAATCGGGTGCCAGCATAACCCATCCCCTAATATGCACTATGCCTTCGAAGGGGAGGTAATAATATATGGCATTCTGTTAAGCATATAGTCAATACAAGCTAGAATGTATTAACAGTGATATTAAACAGCGAAGAGAATGTATCAACATTAAGGTTTCATGCTTATATAGTGAAAATACCTTTCCTCGCACCATTCCAACATGGAAGCTACTTTTGAAACACAATTGTTATTCATTTGAATTTGTTGAATACCGACATACTGCATCGAGCGAGATCTATACCTGTAATATATACTGAACTTTAGTAAGATATCAGTGAATTCTAACTGATGAGGACACATGCACAGGATGTAATTCAATTTCTATTAACAAATCTCACCATTCCAATATGGATGTCATAATGACTAACTAAAACAGTCCTTTCTTGCTTTCTGTACTTTGCATTATGTATGACAGCTTGTCCCACAATTCAGTGTGTGAGCAAGCCTGCTGTGTCAGGCGAAACGCGTTACTGATAAGAAAATAAATCATCTGCTGGTGAATTTACCCCCTGAGTGATCGCCTCATTGGAGTATTGGGTATATATATATATTGGCTATGGGGGACCCCAGCTACAGGGCTAGGGGTCAGGGCATTCCTACACCTTTTTTAATTTTTCATTTTTCGTTGGGATTCGGCTATACCCCTTTTTTATTTTTTCATTTTTTGTTGGGGGTCGGCTAAAGCCAAGTCCTAAACAGGCTGGCAACACTTCCTGGCTGATGTATTGGCAGCCAATCAGATCTCTTCACAAGACCGATAATATTGGGGGAGTCTTTGGGACCATAGATATACGCATTTGTATTTTCTTCAATATATCCAAAACTACTGAACGGATTTACACCAAATAAAAAAAAGGTAATTTCCAGGCCAAGAGCTACATTTCTGCCAAATTTGGTGAAATTACCTCCTGCGATTCAGGCTGTAGTCATGTCTAAATATTATTTGCTGACAACTCCCTCCAAGCAAAAGCGAACATAACTCCGCTTTCTGTAAGCTGGAGCTATCAAACAGCTCCGGCTTGCAGAAAGCAGAGTTTTCATCTGTTTCCTTGCATTTAAATATGCATGCAGGGAAACTGATGAAAACATTTGCTCTGACTGACAGGGTGCTGCCTTTCAGCAGGCCCCTGTCTGTCACAGTTATGCCTGCTACCGCAGGAGGCGGAAAGCCGGCAGGGACTCCTGCGGTCCCCAACAAAGGTCACTGGGTGCACTGGGGCACCCAAAATAAAGAGGTTGGGCCCGAGCGATAGAGTCCCTAGGGCCGAAATAGTATGTAATTTAATATTATATTATTTGCACCCACTCTCACAGTCAGGAAGGCACTTACAAACCCAGTTATACTCTCACAAAAGCAGTTATGCACATGTAACTCATATAGCCAGACAGTGACTACCACACTCAATCGCACACCCATAAGACCATTCACCCACTCATTTACTTATGTGTACATCCAAGTTTGAGTACTAGTTCGCCCTTAGAGCCTGTGGGGACATCCGCAGAATGCAACCATCACCAGAAGAAGAGTCTGAAGAGGACTACTTCTGCACTCTTGAAAAGGGAGAACCCTGATTGTTGTTGACCTCAGAATCAGGGCCCCAAAGTGTAGTGGGTTTCAGAAGGAGGGAAAGGAGTGGACAAATGAGTGGGTAAAGCCTTCACAGGAGAGAGGGAATCCCCCAGAGAGAGACTTCTCTATTGGAAACGGTGCTGGAAGTACTGTCTCGTCTCAAACTGATTCCCCTGAGGACCTCAAGGACAGACAGGCTGAGTGGAACCTGAGGTCACAGCTGACTGAGCTGTGTGCAGAGGATAGAAAATGTGAGGCTAAGAGAACCTTAGGGGAGAAAAAGGTCTTGCTGGCTGAAACGTTAAGGAGGTGCAGTTGAAGGCCAAATAGCTATTAGAGTCTAGCAAAAATGATGGAAACACCGCTACTGTGGCCAGTGCAGAAGAAAGAGTTGATATCTATTTAGATGGTGCCTAACTTTATGGAGGGGTTTGATATAGGCAGGTTATTTCTGGCATAAGAAGTAGCCATAGAGGTACAGAGGATCTCTTAGGAGGAATGTAGACGTGCATCTGGAATCATATTCATTGTGATGGGCGGGAACATACTGGCTCTAGAGAAGGGGAAGAGGATGAGGTATTCCCCTATAAAGGAGGTTCTTGTCAGTAAGTTTGAATTAACCCTGAAGTGCAGGTTGAAATTCAGTGTTAGTCAGAAACTGTGTCACTACTGCCGGAAGGATTTTGAATGGGTACTTTTGAAATGTTTGTTAAAATTACTGTTGTTTTTTAAGAAGGTTTTCCTAACACTGTTATACTTTTACTTTTGTTTCAACGAGAACTGAGAAGAAGCAACTTGAGAAACATTTTCTCCAGACACTCATTGGAGATCCTTTAGCTTGTTGCATCCCTCATATTCTCTTTGGAATGTAGTGGATGGATACTGTAATGCTCACATATTTCTTTAACTTTGCTTGTATCCACTTTTTCAAACTGTCCACTTGACACTTGAAGGCAACATTACTTCCTCCATGCCAATTCCATGTTAGAGACCATTCACATATTTATAGTACACTTTATTGTGTTTAAGATATAATGTAGCTTTCTGCAACTTATTTACATCCACTAGTTCCTGCTAGACTTTGTTGTTTTTCATGGGCACACCATTCACTAGAATAACAAGTAGTTCTTCCAAATCTCTCTCTACATCCACGGTTTCAATATTGCGTTTGACATTTAAATGAAAATACACAGCTGTACCTTTAAGCCCTTTCTGAAAATCAATGGATGACCCCTTTAATGGTGTGCAGACAGAATATCGAGTTTAAAATATCGAGTTGCACAAATATAGAGTCAGAACTATTATGGTTCAGAAATATCGACAGCAAGAATATCATGGTCAAGAATATCGACTTAAGGTAAGTAATATAGATTTTAATAATTTCGTTTGCAAAAATATAGTTGTTACAAATATCAATTTTTTAATTAATGTTATGTATTTTAGTATATGTTTTAAATGTATGTGATGTATGTTTTTTTGTATAAGAATTGTTTGTATTTTTAATATATGTGTTACATTTTTAATAGTTACTAATTTATTTGGGGAGAATTTTGCGTTTTTAGTTCTGTAGCGGGTTGTGGGTTTATAGGGGAATAGGGTGGGAAGTAATTTAATTATATTAAATTTGTTTAATTGAGATGTTATAGTGTTAAATGTGTAAAGTAATTTATTATTAATTAATTAATAATTTGTTGTTATTTAATAATAATTATTTAATTTGTAATTAATTATGGTAATATTGTAATTAATTGTAGGTGTTGTTTTGGTGTTTATAGGTATAAAGGGTAGGAAGTAATTTATTTTTAATTGATGAATTAATAATTGGTTGTTAATTAATTTGAAATAATTAATTGGTAATTAATTATGGTAATTGTGTAATTAATTTTAGGTGTGTGTTTTGGGGTTTATAGGGGTAAAGGGTGTTAAGTAGTTCATTTATTTTTTATTAATAATTATTTGCTAATTGATATTAATGAAAAATGTATTATAGCAATTGTGTAATTAATTGTAGGTGTGTTGTGATGTTTATAGGGGTAATGGATGTGAAGTGATTTGTGTTTAATTAATTAATATATAGTTGTTAATTAATGTTAATTATTTGATATATATTTTGGGTAATGGTTTATTTTTGTGTGTGTTGTTTTCACTTTTAAAGGGGTAAAGGGTGGGTATTAAATACATTTTAATTGCTTTATAATTAGTTGTTAATAGTAATTGTTTTTAATTTAAAAATAAGTTTTAATTGTGTTTTATTATTTTATAGTTTAATTTAGGTGTGTGTTGTGTACATTATAGTGTTAAAGTGTGTGTAGTCAATTAATGTTTATTAGTTTTTTTAATAATAATAATATTTTCTTAATTCCTTATTAATTATGTTAATTATGTTAATAAGTCAGTGTGTTGTTATAGGGTAGGAAATAAAATAAATACATTTATGTTTTAATTAATTTTTTTGTTTGTAAATATTTTCTAGTTTAAAAGATAAAAAATTTTGTAGATTTATTCATTATTTTATTTTATATAATATTTGTAGGTTTTTGTTATATGTAATATTATAATATTTTCTCTTTTTATATATTTAATATATTTGATTTTTAATCTTTTCAATATTATTTATTTATTTTTATAATTGTTTTAAAATTTTAATATATATATATTTTTTTTAACTGTTGGAGTGGGAATAGTAAATTTTGCCTCTCCGCTATCCAACACTTTCACTACTGTTGCACTCACTGGAGTGGTAATAGTAAATTTTGCCCCTTCGCTATCCAACACTTATCCTACTGTTGCACTCAGTGGAATGGGAATAGTAATGTTTACCCCTCCGCTATCCAACACTTTCCCTACTGTTGCTCTGTTTGGAGTGGGAATAGTAATTTTTGCCCCTCCGCTATCCAACACTTACCCTACTGTTGTACTCACTGGAGAGGGAATATGTATGTTTACCCCTCCTCTATCCAACACTTTCCCTACTGTTGCACTGACTGTATTGTGAAATTTAAGTTTATTTATTTTTAATATAAGTTTTTTAATTTATTATAGATTATTGTTTTTTTATATTTTAAATCATTGATTTATATTTTAATTTTTTTAATGATTTTTCACTTTTAACATAAATTAAAAGTAATATTTTATTAATTGTTTTAAAGTAAATATATATGTTTAAATAATTATGTTTGTGTGTTTATCTTTTTGTATTACATGTATTTGTTATATTTTATTAAAATGTATATTAAATGTATTTTATTTTGTTAAAATTAAATTTAATATTTATTATATTTAATAAAAATTATTTTATTTTATATTTATATAAAAGTCGATATTTTATACATCTATATTTTTTTCATCAATATTTCTTAGTCGATATTTTTGTACTTACCTGGTTAAGTATAGAAGTCGATATTTTTGTAGTCTATATTTTTTACTCAATGAGGCCCATTACGATGGCGGGCGGACTTCGTCCGCCCGCCACCGCAACGGAGCCAGGGACCGCCCGCTGACGTCGCGGCGGTCCCGCCCGGCACATTAGGATGCGCCCGCCACACTGGCGGGCGCATCCCGCATAGTTTACATTGCGGCGGGCGGTGCTGGCAGCAGCACCCGCCGCAAGGTACAAAGTGCATGTTGTGCTTATGCATGCACAACGTGACAGGCACCGCGCGGTGCCTGCCACCTTGTGCATGCAAATGCAGGGGGGTACCATAGGTACCCCCATGTGCACCCCCACCCCCCCAACATCCTGGGGGCCCGCAACGGGCCCCCAAATGCGAATACCGCATGCCTTTTCATGGTGGTAATGCCGCCATGAAAAGGCACCTCTCCGCCTACATCCTAATATGGATGGTGGTGTCTCACAGACACCGCCACCATATTAAGCCCGTTTTCCGCACGGTTGACAATTCGACAGGCGGAAACACGGCGGGCGGTATTTCCATCCGCCGCTGACCCCCCAGCCATGCTAATGTGGCGGGGGTAAATGGGTGGCGGGCGGAGGAAAATGGAGGGCGGATCGCCACCGCCATGCGGGCGGTGGCGATCCGCCCTCCATCGTAATGACCCCCAATATTTTTTACATCGATATTTATTACATCATTGTTGTGTCAGTGAACACCCTTTAATGTTTCAGAAAGTAATGTAAGTGATCCAACTCAGGATTGGAAATCAAGCTAGTGTTCATAAAGTACACAACATATACTTAAGTTTAACATGATGATGATAAAAGTACTAATTTGTCCCAATATTTGCAGATGTAAAGTAAATAGACAACAGCACTGCAAGTAAATTTGTTGGTGTCTTACTGTATCAATTTTTTCCAGCCAGATAATACATCTGCATTCCCATTTATATACAGGAGCATGTCTACACTTTCCTTGTACCTCTTCATCTATCTCTTGCTCTACATTTCCAGGAATCATCTTTTCTTTTCCAATGGTACTACTTTATGTTGTAAAAGTTCAAGTTTCAGTGTGCTTCTTATTTGTAAATAGTTAAATAAGTTATGCTATGTTTGATTGTTACTTATTTGGTTTAGATTGTATTCTATTATGTTAAGAAAATATACTTGTAAAGTTTATATTAAGTTACAAAGACACCCATACAGGTACTCATACATGTACTCACACAACTGTGCAGTCATTCACACAGACACAGTAGAAGGGAAAATGGACCCACATAACACATTTTTACATCTGCAAACATGTGACATTTCTCACAGTGAGTAACCCTATCAGTCAAATTTTCACAGGCTGCTGGTATTGTGATGACTGCAGCTGATGAACATACCCAAGGGTGCTCTAGCGGTGGAATTTTTGGCTGCACCTAGTTTCTTGTTCATCAATCAGTTGCACACCCTTTCAAGAATTGTTTTTAAATACTTCCAATTGGAACTTGTCTGATGCTGTGCTATGCTATTGTATGCTAGGCATTTATAAAGCTCATGGCTACCCAACGGTCTTCACAGCACTGTAATAATGTCCTTCCTATAGCTAGCATAGTAGGCAAATCACTTAAAGAGATACGTTTTGAGAAGCTTCCTAAATTTAATTTTATCACTGGTCAGTCTTCAGGAAGAAAGGAGAGAGTTCCAGAGTTTAGCTGTGAGAAACACAAAAGAACGTCCGCCACTTTGTTGATTCGAGGTACAAAAAAGAATCTCATATCTGTGGAATGCAGGACTCTTCTGGGAATGTAAGGGATTAGCAATCTTTGAATTAAAGGGGTGCTTTTATTGTACATCACTTTGTGATCCAGACACAGGGACTTGAATTAAATTCATTTACATAGGGCAGCCAGCGCAGCATTTTGAGCAATTTGCAAGTGCTTTACCACATACTGAGTTGCCATAGTCAAGGAGGGACAAGTTCAGGCCTTGTACAACAGTTCTTTGAGTGGTGGGGGAAGCCAACTCAAAGCATGAGGGGGCAAGTTTTCTTATTTGGACTTCCATAATAAGATGACTGTCTAGCCAGAAGCCTAAACTTTTAATTTCAGTTTTAGGTGGGGGAAGTTCATCTAAATAGTTAGGCCAGTGGAGTTCGGACCAGAGAGTGGGTGAATTCTCAACTGCCAAAACTTTTGTTTTGTCTCCATTGAGTTTTAAATTACTGCTGGTCATCCGGTCAGTGACATCCCTTAGTTAGGCATTCAGTTTGGAGGAAAGTACAGTACTCCTGTATCAGATGTAAGAGAGATATTGATTTGAGTATCATCAGCATATGATACTATGGAAAAAGCATGCGCTGTTATAATGTCTGCTAGGGGTTGCACATAAACATTAAACAGAGTGGGGCTTAACGAAGATCCTTGAGGTCCCTCTTATTCGAGGGGTAAAATGATTCTTCGCTCAATAGGAAGCCTCTTTTCTACAGAAAAGATGTAAGCCATTTAAGGGCTGAATCATTAATTCCTACTTGCTCCAGTCTTTTAATGAGGATAGAGTGGGACACTGTATCAAATGCGGTGCTTCAATCTAAAACGGATTCCTTTAAGTTCTTCAGTCAAGGATAGAAATGCTGTTTCCGTGCTGTTTCCTAATCAAAAGCCTGTTTGCGCTGGGTGCGAAATTTCCCATTCCTCTAAGAATATGGAAAGCTTTTTATTCACAACTTTTTCTATCACTTTTCCAATGCATGGGAGAAGTGAAATTGACCTGTAGCTTACGGGTGCGCAGGGGTCCAGAGTGGGCCATGTGGATACTTCTTGGCAATGCTGCTGGTTAACTGTTTGCCAGAAATATTACACTACACATATTTATTGGTAATCTTTTACCCTGAAGGTATTCTAAAATGTTTCCTGACATCACTTTCTTTTGTGCTTGTGTAAAGATATATATGCACGTGTTTAAAGAGGTTGTGCACAAAACTGTAGTTGTAAATAGTTAAATAAGTTGTGTTATGTTTATTTGTTTAATTGTAGTGAGTGCAATGCACAGTGTTCCGTAATTGCAATCAGATAGTGTGCAGTTTTTTTCTACAATCTTTATGATTGTTTTTTCCCCTCATTTCAATGATGACTGCTTAAAAAGTACATTGTTTAGGGTGTATGAGTAAAGAAGCTTAGAACAGTAAAAAAGGAGAAATGAAATGCTTATTTATATTAATACATACCTGACAGTATGAGAAATGTCTAGTTATTTCTTAGAATTATGTCTTTATACATTGTTGAAATTGTAAGTTTCTTTTGTAATTCTATTATTTGTAAAAATAATTCATATTTCGGTTTTTTTCTCTTTGTGCAGATTAATGGCACCATCTATTGTGGTAAAGTACTTTCTAAATTAGTTCTTACAGTGTTGTTGCATAACTTTAGATTTTGAGGAGGCACACCCAAGGACAAATTTCTACAGTAACTAACACATCTATGCACACATCAGCACAGCAACTCACACACACAAATGTACATAGATAGATGTACTCATACACAGAGGCTTACACTGATACAGCCACTGACACACCTAGACACACATACAGTCACCGGCACACCCAACTACACACTGATACAGCCACTGACACATCCAGCCAAACACTAATGCATCAAATAACACACCCAGGTACACAGTGACACACCCAGGAACTTACTAATGCAGATACTCACACACCCAGACATACAGCAATGTAGATACTGACACAGTCAGCCAAAGAATAATTCATCCAATAACACACCTAGGCACACCCAGGCATACACACTGAGAGAGTCAGGGTCCTAGCAATGAAGAGACTGACACACACAAGCATACAGCAATGGAGACACTGACACATCCAGACAAATACTAATGCATTTAATAACACGTCCAGGAACACACTGATGCACACACTGAGACATCCAGAGACTTACCAATGCAGACACTGACACACCCTTCTAAACACTAATGCATCCAATAAGACAACCAGGTGTTAACTGGCACCTACACTGACACACCCAGGGACATACCAATGAAGACACTGACACACCGGCATACAGCAATGCAGACATAGACACACACCCAGCAAAACAGTAATGCATCTAATAACACACTCAGGCACACACTGATGCACACACTGTCATATACATGTTCACACTGATGCACATGCTAACACACCCAGGCACATGCTGAAGCATACACTAGCACACCCAGGCATACACTCACGTATACACTAACAGATTTGATTTGTATACAACATTCTTCCAGCTTCAAATGTGTTCTCAGATACTAGTTCGAACTCATAGGCAGTTTTAGGGAACAAAGTGACTTAAGGCTACAGGTGCAGGTGTCATGTAGTTCCCACTCATCCATAGGATCTGCACATATGTGGACAACATAAACTTTAGGTGAGGTGCCTAGACTGATTCCAAGCACCCCCACAGGATGTGTTGGCCTAGAGACCAGCTAGCTCACCGTGCCACCATATTCCCCCTTAACCTAAACAGGGAGCAAATTGTTTCTGGCAACCACTGAACATGACAACCCTGACCCCTCAGGGATCGTGGTAACAGATCAGGACCCTTTTGCTCAGTCACTCATGCTCTTTGTTCTCAGAGAGATATACAGAGAATACACAATGGGACGTTTTCAATGAACTTATTGAACCAATGTTATTCTTGTATAAAATACATGTGCTGTGATAATCAGTAGACAGAAGAAGATGAACGTGATTACAAGCACCAAAACAGTAAATAGCAGATATAGTTCCACCATGTTGCTAAGACAGTGTATATATGCAGGCATATAAAACAAGATAGTAATCAGGCGTACTCCTATTATGCAAAACCCTACCTAGTGTGTGTGTAGGTATGTAGCCAAGAAGCCCCCCACGGGGTGATCCAACCCCATTACCTGGTGGGAGAGAATGTAGGCCCCTATCTTGGTCACAAATTGGACACCCCTTATGGAGATGTCAGACCCCTGTGTGGTGAAGTGTCAGCATCCAGGGACCCACGTGTCAGCTGAAGTGTCTACTCTGCTAACCCTCTGAGATGCTTATTATATATACTAAAAAGCATCCTTGCGATGTACATATAGATTATAAATATTATGGATATGTAGATAGCCATGTCGCCCCATGGATGAAGATATAACGACATTTGTACATTGAGCATAAAGGCCTTGCAATTGGTGTTCGAGGCATTGTGATAATGTTATGCGAAGCCAGATGTGTAAACAGAGAAACTAATATGACATTACCACGCACGTCATTGTGAGCAAATGGTCACAGCCATAAAGTTATTGTGCAAAAGAGGACAATGTAAGAAAATGTGTAGCTAAGTTACATGGGCCTAACCCGGGCAAATAACAGAGGGACAATTATCTTTCTTTCTGCGTGTGGATCTCTGCTGACTGGAGGATTTAACTGTGTTTCGTGCTGTGGTTCTCCTGGAGCTTCTCTTTCTTCAGTAAGCTGTTAAAGATGCATTTTGGCTACCGATGGTAAAACCTTTGTACTTGTAGTGGAAAAAATTGCCACAATGTGGCATCATTACTATGTCTTCTCTTCTAGGAACTTCTTCATTATTCACGGTTCCATTGATGGCCACTGAGCCACGTCGCAACTGTTTCTGAATCTGCTTAGATGCAGGTTTTTATTTGTGGATGTATGTTGTTTCTGGTTAATGATTTAGCACTACTGCTACACACAGCTCCGACCATTTTAATGTATGGGTTTGTTGAGTGTGAGTCAGTTACCTTTACGCACTAGTTTTATGTTATTCTCTTCATCATTCTCAAGTCCTGTGCTCACATAACCTCTACTGCAAATCCTCAAAACCTTGGGCTTCTTCTCTGGTGGAGATTGTAACAATCAAACATTACCTACGCATCCAAACCGAATACCCAAAGCTTCTGTCAATGAGTGTTCCCTATTGTCATCCCCTGTACTGCTGAACCTACGGCACACAGCCTTCAGCTAGCTATTGGCAGCAGGATCGAGGAGCAGGAACTGGTAGTTGTTCATGTCCTCTGCAAGCCTTTGTTTACGACATCCTACCGTGTACTACTTGTTGCTCTTTGCAGTGGGTTTTTGATGCAGGCTTTTGAATTTTTATATTGCCCAGTGCCTTGCACCCATGCCCCCAAACCTCTAACCTGTAGCTTTCTGACATGTGCAGAAGACTCTGAACACAGCAAGTGACCGACAGGCATTTGAAACGGCATGTTATGTTAATTTACACTTAATGAGTGCACAATCACTAAAGAGCTCTAAGAATCCAAGTATAGAAACAAAGAACAAATTACTTGTTTTTTCGCGAGCACCCTATTCTTGTCTCACCACCTAAGTGTGTGTTGTTTAATTCAAATGCATACTTATATCTAAGGGTGAAAGCGGAGGAAGAACTGCTGAGTATGTGATTAGGTAGAATATCTGTCAGTTCCTTGCCACAACTCTTCTCCATTGCTCAAATTGAGCAGTGTTGGATTTAGGGCGAATACTCGATACGTCTTTAATTTCACTTTCAGAGTAAGTTGTCTTAGGAAGTAAATAGGCCCACAATTATTTAAATGTGCGTAAGCAGGTAAATTTTTGTGTAACATATGCGTTATAATACTCTGAAAATAGTATACGTTCGTTATTCGTAACAATTTGTACTCACCACACGTTATCAAAGAATGTTGCTCCGGCTCTTATTATCGTGGGAACTATTTTTGACTGACCAGTGCAATAAACTTGCACTGTTCAATTCTGATTCAACTCCAGATCAAATCACCAGATACTGTTCTGGCTTGGTGCAATGCTTGAATTATAGCTGCACAGTCTGACAGCTCAGATTCCCTTTGACAGACTATACTGTGATGGTAAAGGCAAAGTGCTTAGAGAATCCTACTGTGCAAAGAACTACATTTGTGATTTGTGAGGACATCACGCTGCCTTTCATGAAATATATAAGTGCGTGAGAGTTGTACACTAACTGGCATGTTTCCTATTTTAGTTTCTAAGTGAAAGGTAATCTTGTAAGATATTGGCTCACCAGACCTTGTTCTGTTCAACTTCCAATCACTATTCTCCCTGAAATGAAATTATAATGTGAAATGCCCATATTTTAGAGAAATGATACATCATTTCGTGTCGTTCACTTTTTTTGCTAAAAATCTTAGCATTTGAGGACAAAATAAAAAAAAAACACACACAGCCCCGACAAGATAAGACCACTGTAATGCATTTATTATGATGAGCGGTTTAATGTTGTCCTGAAAAGCATGGACCACGATCCCTGGTGTGTAGAGCAGCAAAGCTGACTTCAGCTTACTGGCAGACATATCATCGGAGGGGATCAAGAGGAAAGACAGAGGGGCCGATTCCGATTCGGGCCGGAAATCTCTCCGACCGAGCCGGACTCGGAGAGATTTCCGACCGAATCGGTCTCTGGCAGCCCGACCGAACGAGTACGATGCGCACGTATGCCATCGGACTCGAGTCGGTCGGACTCCCATTGAAGTCAATGGGAGCCGGTCGTCACAACGCGTACGCGGGCTCCCATTGACTCAATGGGTGCGAGGCGGTCAAGGGCGCCCCCTACAGCGTGTACGCGGCGAAGCGACTCGCACCGTACACGCACAGGTAGGGGGACCCATGAGTCCCCCTGTGTGCGGCTCGTGCAGCTACGGGTACAGGGGGTCCGACACGGACCCCCAAAGTACGGCTCCGACTGCTCTTTCGAGCCGGAGTGCGCGGCTCGGTCGGACTGCTCGCGGCGTGCATCGTACTCACCCGGCCGGGGAACGTCTCCATTGCGCGGTGCGAGTCGAGTCCGAGCGAGTCGGTCGCTGCAGTTCGACCCGGGAACGAGTCGGTCGGAGCGGTCGGGATGCCCGGACGAGTCGGTCGGCGAATTCGCATCGTACTCGCTCGCCCGGACGCGCGTACGACTCGGTCGGGAAATAGGGCTCCGAATCGGATCCGGTTAAGCCGAATCCGATTCGGAGCACTACCGGCCGAGATCGGAATCGGCCCCAGAGCCTGCTTCTTCCAGTGTGGCTTGGTACTTGTGCTGCTAATTGATCTGTAAATATTATGCAGAATTTCTTTGGGAATTAAATATTTAAAAGGCAAATGTATGCAATTCAACAGATGAATGAATACTGTAAGAAATTGGGTTGCTGGTTAAGGGGGGTGAAACCTCCTCCAGAAGGATTCACAATCGTTGTCAGGATGAAGTCACAAGCAAACCTTACATTGACCTGTGCTCAACCCTCGGGTAGGTTGGCTCAGGGCAGTCTGGCTTAACTCAGAGGCAATGTGTAAAGTATTTGTGCAACCATAGAAACACAAAAAGATGATCGACGGAATGCTGAACATTGTCAAACATTCATCCCTAGTCACAGATCTGGGCTAAATGTATTGTTTTTTTGCTTACCATGCCAGCACAGTTTGTACCCAGCCATATGAAATTAAGTCTTGACTCTGCTCTCTATGGGAACAGTCAGCCTGAACTGCTAAGCCAGGTCCTCCCTGGACCAGAGGCAAGCATCCTGGGACCGGTTTTTGGGGTACCACCCTCCATCATCCAGGCTAGCTTGAATCCAGTGGCACAGCGAGCATGAGACCCATGTCAGGGCATACCCTTCCCACTTCTGGCAACCATAGCAGCCCACAAAGATGATGGACGGTCTGAGAAACTGGGTATCTGTTGCAGTACACCCCCAATTTTTGCCTGGGGTTTTGATGCAACTTCAACTGAGGTGTACTGGGTCCCTGCTACCCAGGTTCCCAGTACCAGTGTTCTTCCTTTAAAAATGTACCACAGTTGGGACAACTTCAGCCACTTTGAAAATGTTCAGGACCTTATTGAGCCTGAGGGACCTGTGAGCAGTGCTCACAGGTCCCTCAGGCTCAATGAGGTCCTGAACATTTTCACTGTTACTTTTGGGATATAGGCAGTTCACGAGCCCTGCAATGCACGCAATATTGAAGTACCTTCAAGAAATCGTTTGAGAAACTAAATAGGAGTGCACCGCTCACCTCACAATTTTACAACTTCAGCCACCCCTGTAAGTCCCTAGTAAATGGTACCCCTGGTACCTAGGGCATGGGCACTGAATAGGGCCCACTCGGGCTGCAGCATGTATTATCCCACCCCAGGGACCCCTCACCAAGGCTATGCACAATGCCACTGCAGGCTGCATGTTTTGGTGCAAAGAAATCCAAATAGTCAACATGATACACAGCCCTGTGTGCCATACCCCCCCATACACTGCATAAGATATATGTAAGCCCACCCAACTTCAGGCCATTAGCCCTAAGGCAGGGTGCACAATATCCTATGAGAGGAAATATCAGCATGAGCAGATGTGCTCCTACAATGTCCAGTTTATCCTGAGCTATTGTAGATGCACAGAGAAGCCATAAAGAGTACATGGGCTGGATACCAAACATCTTATCTTAATACTCACTGATGCTAGTGTTGGTCTTATTAATACATTTACACAGGAGACTCTTTAGAGGGTCCCTTGAAAACCTACTAAGCACTGGTGTGGTCTCTGATTTGTTTTCGCCAGTCTGACACCACCAGACATGTTTCTGACCTTATGGGGTGAGAGCCAGTGCTCTCAGAGGACTGAGACAAAGCCTGCTCTGGGCAGCGGTGATTCACACCTCTTCCAGGACAGGATGGCCTTCCTGGGCAGGAATCTTCAATGGCAATGCTGCCTTTGAAATCCAACCCAGGAACCCCCTGATAGTGGGGGAAGCCAAGCCCCCTTTCCTGCTCCAGTTTTGGCAGGAGGAAAGGTGGGAAAATAAGTTAGATCAACCTAACAATAGGTAGCCTGTTCCCTACTAACTGTCTGCCCTTGTAACACCCTTAAATGCAGTATTTAGGTGTCACCCTGAGACCTGAACATCTGATTCAATGGACAAGAGAGGACCAGGACAAAGAAGACCCACTGCACATGAACTGAAGCCCTTCTGCAGGAGAAAAAGGCACTAAACCCTGCCTGCTGCTCCCAGGACTCGACAGTTGCTACTACTGTGTCATCCTGGAACCTGAGAGGACTCCAAGAACCCCGGAGCACCTCAAGCCTTCATGAAATCACAAAGAAGCTCCCTTGGAGTGAAGGTATCACTCCCCTGCACACTGCAGGCACCTATCCGTGAAGTCCGGTTTATTGACTTACTGCTCCCCGACGACCTCAATGCAGCACTGAGTCAAGAGAAGGTACAACAGCTCCCGAGGGTCATGTCTGTCTTCCCACCAAGTTTGGAGACACCAAGACCTACTGGAGCTGCAGCACCTGAATACCCACGGTACTGGACCCCCAATAGCAAACACCAAGAAGAAGAGTCCTCTCCAGACTCCCAAAGTACCAGAAGCAAGCACTCAATGAGGTATGTTGAGACCCCCAAGACCCACTTCTTGAGTGGCCCAGATGTCCCAAAATCGCCTCTCCAAGTTGCCTACTTCTGACCGCGAGGACCTCAAGACGCACAACACCAGGCTGAACTGTTTGCTCTGCACCCAGCCCCACCGGCCCCAGCACCGACCAACCAGCTCTGCTCCCATGGTCCCATGGCCCTTGCAATCTCCTCCCTCTAAGGAGACCCACCGGACTTACCTGTAAGTCCCTCTGTGCAGTGTGTTTTCAAGTGGCCCCCTATGTCTTTGCGCAACAGCTTCCAAGACCTCAGCACTCTGCTCCCGGACGATCCGGTCTGCTCCCAAACTTCTCCTTCTGGAACTTTGGACCTGGTCCCAACATCAATTTAAAACAAAAAGGTGAACTTCGTGAAAGCATTGTCTGAATTTCTATGCATTTTTCTGCTTTTTCCCCATTGTTTCCTATTGTGTGTAATTGCATATAGAAATGATATTAATCGAACTTTGAAAAATCGTACCTCCAAAAGTACTTACCTTAGAACTGTGTTCTTGGTCATAAAAATTATATAAAAATCAATATTAATTTTACAGAATGGTTTATTCTTGAGTGTGTGTCTCATTTAATGCCTCGGTGAGGACAACAAATGCTTAGCACTACCCTCTGATAAGCCTAACTGCTCACCCGAACTACCACAAACAGAGAGTTAGTGTTATCCACTTATACCTCTGTATACCCATTGTGGATTCCCCGGACTCTCTACATGGTGTACTTAATTTTAGTACACTGTACAGAGAGCCAGTTTCCTACAGACTGAATGCTAAACATTGTCAAACATTCACCACCCCCCCCCCAGTCACAGATCTGGGTTAAATCCATCAAAATAACGAAACCGGTCCCTGGATGCTTGTTTCCAGTCCAGGGAGGACTTGGCTTGGCACTTCGGGCTGGACTGTTCCTATGAGGAGCAGGGTCAAGACTGATTTGCATATGGTTGGGTCAAAACTGGGGTGGTGAGCAAAGAAAAGGGTGGAATAAACCCAGATCTGTGACTGGGTGTGAATATTTGCATTGTTCAGTATTCCGTCTATTATCTGTTCTTTTTCCTCAAGTACTAGTGCACCACTTCAAACAGTAACACAGTGAAAACGCACCACAAAATTTGAAAAATATAGTCATTTTTAATAAATAAAACAAAAAAAATCTCAATCAGTAGAACCGGACAGATGCAGGTTTTAGGATTTCAGGAAAAATAGCGCAAAAAAGCACAAACTGACAACTTTGGCTATCTGGTTGTGCCAAACCCGAACAAAGTCACACGTTCAGGCTGATCGCGATTAAGCGTAGGACAGCTACAGGGTCCCAGTGAGGCCTGCTAAATGAGAGTACCTTATCCTGGTTGTTGACTGCTGCCAGTTCCCATGTCAAGGATGCGTTGAGAAGCCGTGGCCATGCATCTGTTCCAAGGTGCTGCGGAGTTGCGATGCAAGGCCCTGTGTTGCTGTCGAGGATCTCGTCAATGAGGGCTAGCAATGCAAAGTAGAGGTGATACACTGGTTCCGAAGAGCTGTGAGGCTGTGATGTGAGAAGCTGCATCATTCTCGAGGCTGCTGTTGATGAGAGATTTGCGATGCAAGGGCCTGCGTTGACAAATATGACAAAGTGTAAGGAACAGGGAACACCGCGCTAGAAATAATAATGAAAGAATGGTTACAAAACATGAATAATGAGGTTATAAATAATGAAGAACAAGTTAAGAACTAGCAAACGCCAGAAATTGCACTGAGTGGTCAACGGCGTTTAAACCTGTTTGCATTTCATGTCATCATCAGGACCTGATTACAAAGGACTCTGTTGGTGCTGAGTCAGCTCAACTTCCACAAAAAGGATGGTGCGTTATGAAGTGCAACCAAGGGATGGTGAGCACAATAGGGATTCGGGATTGGGCAATTAAGCTCAAGCCAATTAAAAGTGTGATCGGTCAAAACCAAACGGTGTGAGGATCCGAGAGTTGGTCCACCAAAGACGACTATGTTAGGAGTCCAGAATAAATCTTGGCGAGTTAGAGCCATTCTGTGTATGAATGTGCTCAACATGAGCAATTTCTGAGACCGTAGGCATGCAAGGATTTGGTGTTAGTGTGCCACACCTGACCTGATTGGGACTTTTTTGATCTACGTAGTGGGTGGCAGTTTGAAGACCAGCTGCAAACACTGCTTTTTGAAGGCGTATTAAAGTGTGTTAGCATAGCGAGACGGGTTCTGTCTCTATACACAACACTAATGGCCTGCCTGTCATTACAGCCAGAGAGAGAAAGTGAGAGAGAGAGAGCTAGAGAGAAAGAGAGTGTAAGAGAGAGTGCACGTATAAGCGTGAATATGTGCGAGACAGGGAGAGAGCACATGTGGGAGTGTGAATATGTGCAAGTCAGGGCTTCATGTGTGACGGGAGCTCCGCTGAAGCAGTATTTGAAATTTGAAATGGGCCCCACCCAGGTATTGTTTTTTAAATCATTAAGTTTACAAGCAAATACCATGGGACCTATTAACATACTGTCTTTTTTAGCACATTTACTAACACTACAATATTTGTACAAATGTATGACAAGCTACTATTCACTAACCTATGTGTTGAGCTTCTGACTCCCCTCTCTTATCTTTTCCTATGCACAGATCTCTGCCCCACCTGCTGAGTCTCCACTCATGTAAGTATTCGGTTTAATAGTTAATTTTATTTGTTTTCATAATTAATTTGAGAGGGACATGGAGCAGTGGCCTGAAAATTGTAAAACCTTACTACTAAAGGGGATGGGTTATGGTAGAAGTACGCAGTGCATAAGGGATGGCTTAGAGGGGGTTTAGAGACAGACATGCATTCACTCACAAAAGAGTAAGCCCACTCCAATTCACAATCTGCACTTCTTTAGTTACTACTGCAAAAAACAGACCCCAAACAGAGTGAAATGTACTCCAACTTAGAGCTGGAGTAAGTAAAGTGCCACATATGGCACTCACAGGTACCGTAACACCCACCCACAGAAAATAATAAAGGTAGAGATGTAAAGTAAATCTTCATAGGAAATAATTTTAAATCAAATTATTTAAAATAGTTGAAATACAAACAAATATAATTCGATGTTAAAGAAAAATATTTACATAACATAGTTTTATTTTATTTTAAAATATTTTAATAACCTTTTTAAATTTAAAACACTGTAAAATAGTGTTTTAGTAAAATATAATTACATTTGTTATTTGAAATATTAATTGATACATAATTCAATAGTTTTAATTTAATATAGTCAAATATTGAAATGTTCTACATTTGAAATTCAACATATAAAGTGTTTTTAATATTTTTTCCAAGTGTTTAATCTTTTTTGCTTTTCTGTTCACTTAACTACAGGGACATCTAAATCACCGGGACAGCGATTTCCTTATGGTAAAATTATAGGGAAATCTTTTCAAATTTTAACCTTTTGAAATTAACCAAAGAAAAGGGGCACATTTAATTGTCCACTTTATAGGAAATAAATGTGTAATGTATGCAATTTCTTGGACCTGGTACATAACAAACCCCAGATTTTATTAGTTGCAAAAATGTTCAACCCCTGATCGGGGTCACTAGTAATGAAGGACTTAGGATCAGATATTATAAATCATATTGCAATTGTAAATCCTGTAATTTAACAATTCACTGGGTTTGCAACCTCAAAACACTGTTTTTTATATGCAACACACATTTTAACAGTCAGAAACGTTTTTACAAATCATAAAATGACCTCTGCGACCCATACCGAATCGCAATGTGGAAGAGGTGTAAAAAGGACGTTACTTTCAAAGTGTGATTTGGAAAGCAATGCAGCAGTGGTTTGTGACTGCAATTCCAGTTGCAAACCATTGACCAGTTCCTGATTCCTGAAAGGAGGTGGTTAGTGTTTCACAAAAGGGAAGGAGACCCTTTGGGTTGGCAGCCTCAGGAGGAGTAGACAGTGGTCCATGCCACCACTGCCTGCTCCATAGGAAGTATTCTCAAACGGGAAACCTTTATTTTTTAAAGCAGCATGGGTTCCTTTAAGGAACATGTGCTATTTAAAAAAATTATGTTTCCCATTTGTGAATGCAACATAGGGATGGTGATATGTGGAGAGGTGTGGTGCAGCGGCCAGGGCAGCTGACTTCGGAGCACAGGGTTCACAGTTCGATCCCCGGCTCCGGCGGCAGCTTAGCTCAGCACCATGTGACTCTGGGCAATAGCTCACTTAATTTCCACGACGGCCCCCAGCGCCTTGAGACCCGTAAGGGTGAGTAGCTGCGCTATATAAAAACTTACTTACTATATGTTGGCCTTTGCAGGCAACCATTCCTATGTATGTAGCCAATCACAGGGGTTTAACAAATTGTGACCTGTCTAATGAAAATTAATTAGGCAGGTCACCCCCCTCCAAATGGTGGTTTTGCAAACTAACGTAACAGTGCATAAGCCGGTTCTCAAAATTAGATTATGTTCACAAAATGTCAAAGTGCAACTTGTGACAACTGTTCGTGAAAGAATTCTTGATATTGCCATAAAATAACATCAGCTGTTATTAGAGTTTGGTGGTATGGCAGGTGAACATTCAGGGTCCATACACCATCTCTGCCACCTTCCTCTATTGACGTTATCAAAGATGAAAACTGATGAATGGTCCATTAAATATGTGAACTCCATCCACCAGCAGGTTCATGTAGGTAAATACTCTACACCTGTTTTGAAGGAAATAAAAGTACAAATAGCCAAAACCTACTTAAACTCATTCTACAACTACACAAGAAAGATATCCCTGCTATTCATAGGCATTGGAATGTATGGGGAAGAGGTTGTGAACCACATGAATACTGCAGTACAAAATCTAAGGTAAATCGACAACAGGACTGTTACTGAAACTATTTTGGACTCAAATTGTAAATATTGTGAAATATAATCATTCGAATGTACTCAAACAATATATATATGATAAGGATGCCTCAGAAGCATGTGATTTACTCTAGTAACTGATGAACTATTGTATAGTGTCTTGCGAGGTAACAATGACATAACCTTTTTGGCTTCTGATGTACTCCCTAGCGCTATGACGTAATGAATAGAGTGTATTGCACTGAAGACTGTTTAAGAATGTTAAGTTCGCATTAACACGCAGACGAATAAAGATGTGTGATACCAAGCTCTGCATGTGGCATAGTCATTGACAGGTACCCTGGCTGGGAAGACGCTACAAATGTTGATGAGATAGGGGATAAGTAACCCAAAGTTTGACAGTGCTCTCTCAGAGAGTTTGCCATCGTCCAAGCAAACTGCTTATGCGTACCATGTATGCCGTTGTCTAAGTACCGGATCATCGCTGAATGCATGTGGGGTCAAAGCGCAGTTCCAGCTGCTGTGAAGCAGTTGAAAATAGAAGCATTTATAGCAAATCTACACATTGTTGGTCAAGAACTTGTTGGTCAGGCCATACATAATGGTACCGTGCTATTACGCAACATAGAGCCATACTAAGTACAGAGTGATAAAGCTGCATTTACAAGCGCTGCCAAGCAGAGATCAACCTGGTGTCAAAAAGTACAAAGCTACAGACAACTGCAAGATAATGCTGCAATTACAAGAGCTGCTAGGTGGAGATCAACCAGTTGTCAAGAAAAGTACAAAGCAACAGCCACGTGCACGAGAATGCTGTGGTTGGAAGCAGACAATCACATACTATCAATGTACTTACCAGAGCTTTGAAAAAGGAAGAGCTCTATGGCCTCAGCAGCGGGCGAAGAGACCTAAGAAGAAGCACTGGGGTTGTGCTTACTGAGCTGTCCAATGCCTGTAGTGGTACACCACCAAACCTGCTCGGGTCGTGGCTCAAAACAATGCCAATAGTCTCTGAGAAGTGAAGGGCTCCAATGGAGACCAGGAGAGAGGTCACCATTCCACTGATTGTCCATGGCAATCCAGAGGCCAGCACATCACAAAGCCTCAGAGATGGTGCGAATGATCTATTTCTAACTGGACTGCAAACAGTGTCGAACAGAACACCATTCAATACCGCCAAAAAGCAAAATATTGGTGACCCATGGACTACGGGGAAGGACACATTTGAAGATTTCATTGATGCACTTGAGGAGACTGATACAATAAAGACCAAATGCCTCAAAAATCTTGCTGGTGATGGCGTAAAGGAAGTTATAAAGAAAATGACAGCATGGACAAAGAAACCACATACCGTCAGATTAAAGAAACCTTGAATCTCAAGTTCAATCCAACGCCAAATGTTGACTGTGAAAGATATTTTCAGTCAAGAATGACAGAAAGTTGGAAAGACCACAGATGAATTTGTAGAAAGACCTGACACATTCATCAAACACTGTAAGTTTAATGAATTTAATGATGAGGATGCCATAAGTCTCAGGATCATTGATGGATGCGCGTCTGATTCGTTCAGACACTGAATGCTGAGAGAAATGTTGAGTCTGGAACGAGTCTTGATGTCTGCTAGAGCTGAGGAGCATGCCAATTGAAAAGCTTCTTATTTTTATTTTGAGGCCGGAGGTGCTGTGAATGAATCATTCATGAGTATGAAAAGCAAGTAAAGCAAAAGACTGAAAGACACAAAGTGATGTCTCTACATAAAAAGAAGTTATGTTTTAGAAGTGGATTTTCATTTCCACATGAAGACAAATGTTCCACCATTAGGCTGATATGTAAGGGCAGTGGAAAGGAGAACCATTATTTGATGGTGTGCGAAGCAGAAGGAAAAAACAAGTGCTTCACGGCACGGAGACAAAATGGCCACCGGAACATTCCAGAAGTAATGTTTGAAGCACACTGATGGAGCAGGATTTTGCAAAAAGAAACCTTCTCGGATTAACACCCCCATAAAACTTACTAACAGTGTGCAGTGTAAACTAATATGCAAGGGATTTGGGTGAATGTGTATGGGCCATTGTATGTAATATTGATGAGTATTGATCCCTTATTAAATGTCGCGCTGGATCAACACCCACAAGGCCCAGTGGAGATGTCAGGTACGACAAATCGAAAATGAATGAAGTAGATTGTCATCTAAATCATCGTTAAACAGTTCCTCCATATCAGTATCAAGTGAAAGGGAAGAAGATGGTTGTGCCATGTCGATGTTCACTTCAGAAAAGTGTGGTCTGGGAGCATGTAAAGAAAAATGTCAGTCAAAGAAAATGAGACATGCCAAACCATCAAAGTCATTCAAATACTGGCCGAAAATTATACTAAAAGTAAGTGGTTGTTCGATACCTTTCATCATCAACAATAGTGCGTCGATAAATATTACGTGTGAGGAAAAATATAATGAATTGCATCACGTACCTCAACTTATGCTGTTGAAAACCAAAGTGTATAATAATAAGGAAGGAAGGTACCCCTATATGTATTTTGAGGTCCAAGAATAAGGGGAGAAATAATCACTATAAAGAAATACTCTTGTCTGACCTATATTACTTTCTGTGCGGCCTCCTGTGGGCTCAAATATTAGACTAGGCCCCAACCCATATATCAAACATGACTCATTATTTAAAAAGTATAATCAATGTATTTATAATTTTTAGTACATATAAAATAATTTTTCTCTTTTTTTAACTTTTTGTTACATTTTGTAATAATATTCTGTAATCTGAATTTACATCAGTTCTTTCATGTCAATTTATAACAGATGTAGTACAATTCATATATGATGAACCAGTTAACCTTTACAGGACATGAATACAAAGACAAAGAATATCATTTCATAAATAACTTACATTACAAAACAGATTTATCATACCCAATCAATGATTCAATATACTAAAAATCAGAGATAACCCCATGCCACATCCTCACACAGTCACTCTCATCAGGCAAACACTCACTCATACCCTAACACACATACACAGAACAATACCATTGCACTGGGAAATCCAACTGTTGATGTAGACATACACTGTTTGCCTGATTTTTTATTTAACAGGTCTAAATTTCTTCCATTCATGTGTTGTCTTAAGGCGGATTTCCCCTGAGGACAGATATGGTCAACGCACGTTTCGGTAGGGGGACTTTGCAACCACCTTCATCAGGACCAGATTGTTTACAATGCAGAGTCTCAGGTAGTGGACCGGGGTTATCTGAGAGATATAAAGAGTCCAATGAGCTTCTCAGTCTCTGTGCCCAATGTCTTGTTGGCAAAGCTGAGCTTATAATCCTTCGGTATAATCACACCTCCTTGTCATACCATCGATATTGTGGTATAGCGTTCCTAGTTGTCAGAATTCAGTAGAGAGACCAACTTCATATATCACTTGGTCCTGTCCCACTGTCAACCGGGGTACAGCAATTAATTTACATGGGTGGTTTCAAAAGAAAACATATCCAACTGACCGTTTCTTGTTCTTTGAATGTAACCGCAGCAGTCCGTCTCGCATCACATCGATGTGACAGGACAGGACAAAGTGATATATGAAGTTGGTCTCTCTACTGAATTCTGACAACTAGGAACGCAATACCACAATATCGATGGTAGGACAAGTAGGTGTGATTATACCGAAGGATTATAAGCTCAGCTTTGCCAACAAGACATTGGGCACAGAGACTGAGAAGCTCATTGGACACTTTATATCTCTCAGATAACCCCGGTCCACTACCTGAGACTCTGCATTGTAAACAATCTGGTCCTGATGAAGGTGGTTGCAAAGTCCCCCACCGAAACGTGCGTTGACCATATCTGTCCTCAGGGGAAATCCGCCGTAAAACAACACATGAGTGGAAGAAATTTAGAACTGTTAAATTAAAAATCAGGCAAACAATGTATGTCTACATCAACAGTTGGATTTCCCAGTGCAATGGTATTGTTCTGTGTATATGTGTTAGGGTATGAGTGAGTGTTTGCCTGATGAGATTGACAGTGTGAGGATGCGGCATGGGGTTATCTCTGATTTTTAGTATATTGAATCATTGATTGGGTATGATAAATCTGTTTTGTAATGTATGTTATTTATGAAATGATATTATTTGTCTTTGTATTCATGTTCTGTAAAGGTTAACTGGTTCATCATATATGAATTGTACTACATCTGTTATAAATTGACATAAATGAACTGATGTAAATTCAGATTACAGAATATTATTACAAAATTTAACAAAAAGTTAAAAGAGAAAACATATTTTATATGTACTAAAAATTATAAATAAATTGATTATACTTTTTAAATAATGAGTCATGTTTGATATATGGGTTGGGGCCTAGTCGAATATTTGAGCCCACAGGAGGCCGCACAGAAAGTAATATAGGTCAGACAAAGTATTTCTTTATAGTGAAAACCAAAGTGCATACATGGGCTGCCTCAACACCCTTAAAAAGTGAAGGTAGATTTGTAGCAAAGATAAAACATAAGAAAACGAAGGTGCAAGCACCCATCCATGTGCTTCAAGGCACAGGGTCAAGTGCCTGTGTACTCAGTTTCAGCACAGCTGCTGATATGGGAATGATTTCTGTGAACTACAAGAATGCTCACCATGAAATAGGAAGTTAGTTTCATACATTGTTTTATGGTTTGGGAAAGCTTAAGACTATGAAAGTAAAGTTGCATATTAATGAGAATGTCCGTCCTATTGCTCAGAGACATAGGCAATTTGCTTTTCATTTACAAGATGCTGTTGAAAAGGAACTTGAATAGTTACTTAAGTATGATATCATTGAGCGTTCTACTGGTCCAATGCCATGAGTTTCTCCCATCGGGTAGTACCCAAAAAGGACAGTGAAGGAGCAGTACGCATATGCGTTAACATGCATCAGGCAAACAAAGCAACTGAACAAGAATGACAGCCAGGTCCAAACATTGCTGACATGATAATGCAACTGAATGGTGCAAAGGACTTGCCTTGATTTAAATAAAGGTTATCATCCGTTGGAGCTTGAAGAAGCTTGCAGGTACATTACAACCTTTTCTACACATGTTGGTCTGTTTTGAAACACAAGACTAAGGGGTCGATTCCGATCTCGGCCGGAAGCGCACCTAACACTATTCGTCCGGAAAAAAAACAAGCTGAACGCGTGTTTCCCGACCGATTCGAACATTCGTTCGAACGAGCAAGTACGATGCGCATAACTGCCCAGATCCCGACCCAGCCGTACGTACCCATTCCAGCTCCTGTTCCCCGCCCGAGCCAGATCCGTAAACGCCGAATCGAGTCGCACGGTAGCAAATATACAGCACCTTCCGGCCAGACTAGTACGATGCGCACTCCGTACGCACCGAACCTGTCGCTACGTCCGGCACGTCAGAGCATCCGGGAGAGCCTCACATAAGCTCCGATTCGTGCCACAAGACGATCCACGGCTACGAGACGAACAAGCCAGCGACGAGTACGAGTCGAAGCAACGAGAAACCCGAGCGAGGCGAGACCAACCATGAATCCCATCGTGCAGGTCCTACCAATACTCTACATCTATTACCGGAACCGGTACGGACGCGTATGGCACAGACGGTAAGTCAGACACCCACTACACAAACAAACGACACGTACCCGACATATGTCATACACACATAGGGATGCAGAAATGACGTACACTAGCAACAGCAGAACCATAGGGGCGGGATGGCTATCACCAATGCCATACACACCCATAGGGGCCTGATGGCTACCACTACCACCACCCCTACTCATGGGGGGCTGGATGCCTAGCACTACTACCATCCCCACCCATAGGGGGATGGATGCCTACCACTATCACCACCCCTACTCAGGGGGTGCTGGATGCCTGTCACTACCAGCACCCCTACTCAGGGGAGACTGGATGCCTACCACTACCACCACCCCTACTCAGGGGGGGCTGGATGCCTACCACTACCACCACCCCTACTCAGGGGGGCTGGATGCCAACCACTACCACCACCCCTACTCATGGGGTGCTGGATGCCTGTCACTACTACCATCCCCACACATAGGGAATTGATGCCTACCACTACCACCACCCCTACTCAGGGGGCTGGATGCCTACCACTACCACCACCCCTACTCATGGGTGCTGGATGCCTACCACCAACACCAGCCCTACTCATGGGGGGCTGGATGCCTACCACTACCACCACCCCTACTCAGGGGGGGCTGGAGGCCTACCACTACCACCACCCCTACTCAGGGGGCTGGATCCTACCACTACCACCACCCCTACTCAGGGGTGCTGGATGCCTGTCACTACCAGCACCCCTACTCAGGGGGCTGGATGCCTACCACTACCACCACCCCTACTCAGGGGGCTGGATGCCTACCACTACCACCACCCCTACTCATGGGGGCCTGGATGCCTACCACTACCACCACCCCTACTCATGGGGGATGGATGCCTAGCACTACTACCATCCCCACTCATAGGGGGATGGATGCCTACCACTACCACAATCCCCAATCATAGGGGGATGGATGCCTACCACTACCACCACCCCTACTCATGGGGGCCTGGATGCCTACCACTACCACCACCCCTACTCATGGGGGCCTGGATGCCTACCACTACCACCACCCCTACTCATGGGGGCTGGATGCCTACCACAAGCACCACCCCTTCTCATGTAGGCCTGGATGCCTGTCACTACTACCATCCCCACTCATAGGGGGATAGATGCCTACCACTATCACCACCCCTACTCATGGAGGCCTGGATGCCTACCACTACCACCACCCCTACTCATGGGGGGATGGATGCCTAGCACTACTACCATCCCCACTCATAGGGGGATGGATGCCTACCACTACCACCATCCCCACTCATAGGGGGATGGATGCCTACCACTACCACCACCCCTACTCAGGGGGGCTGGATGCCTACCACTACCACCACCCCTACTCAGGGGGGCTGGATGCCTACCACTACCACCACCCCTACTCATGGGGTGCTGGATGCCTGTCACTACTACCATCCCCACACATAGGGGAATTGATGCCTACCACTACCACCACCCCTACTCAGGGGGGGCTGGATGCCTACCACTACCACCACCCCTACTCAGGGGGGCCTGGATGCCTGTCACTACTACCATCCCCACTCATAGGGGGATGGATGCCTACCACCAACACCACCCCTTCTCATAGGACGGGTAAGGCATGACACAACCAGCATACTCCAACATAAGGAATGTCAGAAAAAGACATCCCCCCAACACCATGACAAGCGTGTGTAGTCTGTGTCAAATGCCTACAACACTGAACATGACATTGAAAATACAATGTGACCCCCTATCACATGTGTCACACATAAATGTGTGTAGCCTCCACAATGCAAGCAGACCATGACCACTGTGGCAATGGGGTCTAACCCGCCATCATCACAGTGACCAAAAGGTAAGTGTGGGGTCCATAGCTGAAGCACATTTTGAACATTGTGGCAATGGGGTCCAAACCCCCATCATCACAGTGACCAAAAGGTAAGTGTGGGGTCCATAGCTGAAGCACATTTTGAACATTGTGGCAATGGGGACTAAACCCCCATCATCACAGTGACCAAAAGGTAAGTGTGGGATCCATAGCTGAATCACATTTTGAACAATGTGGCAATGGGGTCTAAACCCCCATCATCACAGTGACCAAAAGGTAAGTGTGGGGTCCATAGCTGAAGCACATTTTGAGCAATGTGGCAATGGGGTCTAAACCCCCATCATCACAGTGACCAAAATGTAAGTGTTGTCATGGAAAAAGCTGCAAATGCCAAACAGCATGGATGATTCCTGGTCACAGAACAACAAACACATCAGTGGCAAAGTAGTGCTTGTGTCCCATAGCAACATAGATTGGGTGAGGCAAACAGTGCAGTGCAAATAAGACATACCTTTGGCCATGTGCAGACAAACATCACCCATGGGGGCTGACATTGTCAACATTTATCAATTACACAATTACAGAAGTGACCATCATAATGCAGACCCACATATCTGCACCAATGGACACACACATGTAGATATCCTGTGGAGACTGTAGATGTGAGGTGAACAAATACCATACCATGGCAGCAATGGGACATACAAATCATGATCATTGTGCTGACTGATGACCTAGGAGTCCCAGGGACAGCAGGGGACACCCACCAAACAACATACAGCCAATGGCACACTAAATATATGCCAATGCAGTGGTGCAGATGCACAAACACAAACAGGCAGCCTCACACTGCATATCAAACACAACAGGTGATGGGGGTGTGTGCCAGTGTCCCTAGGCAACCACACAACACATGAGGAGGCCTGAATCCCAATTACACAGATGTGTATACAGTGCCACACAAAAGTAACTCATGGATCTGATTCCCTATGTGGGCAATCAGGCATTGTTAGATGAGAGGGAGCCCAAATTACACATGTCACACAAGCTTGTAGGAACAGCAACTAACACAGCAAGAGACAGACCCACCACAGCACTACCCCCAGGGACCCCACATTGTGGTGACACTGGCCTGCATGATAATCCCACTGTGATGACAAAGCTAGATGTTGTTCACACTGTGAACCACAGTCATGTGTCCTGAGCAACAAACTACCATCACACCTACACAAGCACAAATCAATCAGCACGGCCTGTCAGCCAAGGCCAATATGGAGGTAGGGGTCTAGCCGTCCAACAACTCTCATTTCCACACACTCAACACCACACACCCTGATCTCCACCAATGTGCAGCAGTGAAGCTCATGTGGACTGGTGACATTGCACATGCACCCATGACAATCCCAGGGGTGGTGGTGGGAACTAAGGTGCAGAAACCCATCACAGATGGCCAGTCAACAAGACTCGTGAATGTCTGACACACTGCACAGTACGCCGTACATGGGCATGACGTCAAATCCACCCCAATAAATGGGATCCCGGCCACAGTCACACACCAATGAAGAAGCCAAGGTCACCCACAAAGAACACACATAGACAACTTCCAACATTGCAGCTCTGACCCTGAGGAGTGGCAGCAGTCACACACACAACATGTCACAATCACTGAAAGCTACCACAAACTGTAAATTACATGACTTGTGTAACCAACAAGTGCCAAGGGGAATCCTGACTGTGTCTCATCTGCGTTTGCCCACAAACTCAGCCCTGACAGCAAACACACCTATGGATGACACCCTGATGACCAGTAATGTGCCATGCACCCACATCCCAGAGAACCCAGGGCAAAGACTTTGGGGGAACATAGGTCAACTCAGCAAGCATCACAAACAGGAACATCACTAGGGATCCCAGCCTGTGTAGCAAAATGGAAGTGAACACACACAGACATGCTCACACAACACACACCTTGGGCTCAGGCAATGTCACAGAATTACACACTGCCATGAGGGGACTCCACTCCTGTGTAAGCAAAGCTGTGCCATACGTTGTCTCTGCAGGGCTCTATCATGTCAGCAGAACACTTGGTCACCCAGTCAACAATTAGCACAAAATGAAGGCTCCCGTCACATCAGCCTGGTCATGGGAGTGTCACCGAAATCATCTGCACAGATCCAACACACATGTATAGCAAGTTGCACTGATAACACAGATGAGTCCTTCCCCATTGATGCCCAAACTTGCATGTCCAGTGGAGATGGTCACACGGTAAGGGAAATAGAAAATTGAACAATGGCAAGCACAACAGATGTGCAGGGGTGTAAGCCACAGATGTGATATTGCAAATAAAAGTCGGAAATCCCATTGCCAAATATTGAAAACATGACACCCTCATATTGCTGCAAAGGATGACATGGATACACACCAGGATAGGACACATTCCCCCTGGACCACATGGGGTCCTGCACAGTAACACTTCATTTTCCTGATATCAAAAATCACCATCACTGCAGCAAGGGCATGGTTAGCATCATCAACATCATGTACATCTGAAGCAAAACCACTAGAGAACAGAAAGTAGCTTTATTCAGCATATGTGGGTGTAAAATTGAAAGTCCTGAAAAAACACAAAGGCCAATGGCCAGTCCATTAGTAAAGTCCAAACAGGGTGACAGTGGCAGATGTCACCCTTTGCTTGCCTGCACTGCTACGGACCAGGGACATTCCCCTCGGAGGGGCATACGGGGGGGCAGGCCAGGCACCGCAGGGACAGGATCAGGGCACACCAGAAGGAGGCAGGGAAGGGGTGGTGGGTGCTGGAGAGTCACTGACAACTGCAGTGGAGGTGTCTGACATGGTGTGTGCCGGCACAACTGGGGGCATGAGTCAGATGGTGTGGGTGCCGGCACGACTGCAGTGGGCTGGGCAGATGGAGTGGACAGGTTCCCCACTGCAGTGCCCAAGTCAGACGGGGTGGTAGTGGACTCCATTGCAGTGCCTATCTCCAGGGGAGTAGATTGGGGTTCAGGTAAGGTGGGCAGGACAGAGGGGGAGGACACGGTCTCCACACCAGTGGCACAAACATGGGCAGTGGGGGTGTGGGGCTGGAAGAGCAAGTGGTAGGGGAGAAGGCCGGATCATTTTGGGGATGGTGTATCTGTGGGTGGGGGAACCTGGGGCAGGGTGTGGTGGGGGAACCTGTGTAGTGGGGGCCTGAGGGATGGAGGAAGGAGACTGTGTGGTTGAGCTGCAGGGCGGTGGCGGGGTCTTGCTCTTCCGGGTCCGGGGGACTTGCGGGTGGGGGCCTCAGTTTGTCTGTGCCTGGGGGAGGGTATCCGGGGGTGAGGGGCACTACCCTCTGTGTGGGTGGACTTCCTCTTCCCCCTGTATGCTGGATCAGCTGGATCGGAGGGAAGAGGCCGAGGTCACAGAGGAAGAGCTGCTTTGTAGGTGCGGTTGCAGGTGAGGCAAGGGAAGGGGTCTTGGAGGGAGAGGTATCGGAGGACTGCGGAGTGACTGTGGATGCCTGTGTGTGTGTCTGTTCCCCATCCCCTGTGGGTGTGGTATCAGTCCCCTGAGGATGCTTGCGTGCACGTTTTGACTTTGTTTTGGGTGTTTCTGTGCTGCTCGTGTCTGTGTGTTTGCGTGATTGTGCAGGTGTGCATGTGCTTGGGACAGGTAGGGTGCTAGGAAGTGTGGATGGGGCAGAGGTAGGAGGGGTGAGGGACTGTTGGAGGAGGGACACTGCTGCCATCAGGGAGGAGGCCATGGACTTATTGATCCTCTGTAGGGCAGACATGCCCGATGAGATGCCCTCCATGAACGACACCAGCTGTGTCAACAGAGTGGTGTGTTGCTGGAGGACACTCACCATTGATGTCTGCCCTACATGGAGCTGGCGAAGTAAGTACACAGACTCCTCACTCAGGGCAGCAGGGGACACAGGGGCAGGGGGTGCGGTGCCTGGCACGAAGGAGACACGCTCCTGAACACGGGAGCCTCCACGGATCTCTGGAATGGGAGCTGATGGGAGGGCGGTGGTGGTGGTGGGGCCAGCCATACTAGCTGGGGTGTGGTGGCTGCTGACACCCGCCTCCACAAGGGAGTCATCCTCCGAGATGCTGTGGTCCTCAGCTGAGGTGGATGCTGCTGAGGACTCCTCAGTGTGGCTCCCCTCGCCCTCCGTGCCACTGGGTCCCTCCGACCACTCATCGGCTGCTGACCCAGTCTGGCTCTGCAGCTCCTCCTAGTCCGTGGAGCTGTCCCCTCCTGTGGCCGTGGATGTATCTGCAAACAATTAGGGAAACAGACAAACATCAGTCACCTGCACTGACCGCACACACCACAGTAAGTACAGCACATTACAGAGCAAGCCCTGGCATCCTTAGTTGAACATTGCCAAAAGTGCTCACACAGATTAGGAGAAGCCAATTGTCAGTCTGATGGTCAACCATGGCACTCACATCCCTCCTGGCCTTGCACCCATCTGTCTGGTGCCTGTCGGATGGTAATCCCCCAGTGTGGACACATGCACCACCTACACAGTTGTTGGACATTGCAGAGAACACGGTGAAGTATGTGAACATGCACACATCACATCTCTTGCCACTGAGTCAGTACAGGTGTCCGGATAAAGGGATGGCCAGAGTCTAATTTGAAATGCATGTGATGCATACCAGCACCAGACACCATGATGCACCCATGTCCTGATAGTCAATGCCACAATGGGGTGCATGTAGCACATGTCACTCCCCTGCAGGATCACTCTTAGGAAGTTTAATGCCATGGCACAGGCATGCCTGCAAAGTCATACATCACTGTCTCCAGTCACATGGGCAGGGCAGCCAGCCAACAACAGTCTGCACTGTGTCACAATCCTAGGTCATGGGGAATGCAAGTTCTGTAGCTGACAAGTGCACATGTCCATCCCCCACAAACCACATTATCTGAACTCTTATTTGTCCACGTCATACCAATTGGACATATGGGAGACATGAAACACAACTCTCTGAACCTGAGCACCTCACAGTCTGCTGTGAATGAAAAACAGCTGCCTGAACTTCACAGTCGCATACACCAGTCTGCACAGTCAAGTGATCAAACACCTATATGTCACACAAGTACCGTCTCCTATGGTCACATCTCTCATGGCATGCTGAGCCCTAACCGATAAACACCCCAGTAGTCCTGACAACGAAGCCACAGCACAATGACACAGAGGCAGACACCTGAGGGAACATTTCACTGAGCACAACGTGTCAGCTGATACACGGGAGTGGGAGTACAGAGTGTATTGTATGCCCTGGAGTAGGCATGACTGTCCTGCTCCACGTGAAAGAGGGATGAGCCCTGGACAGTAGGCAGGTGGCTAAGCATGTGTGACACCTTGATGTACATACTCCTGAGGCCCAAACATTGTTCCCACCCGCAGCATGGGTGTGTGCCAAATACCCCAGGCACATGTGGTGAGTCAGATCAGCAATTGGACCACATATCAAAGTTACACGCAGATTACATGTCAGAACTCAGACATTGTGTAAGCAATAGACCCACCCATGAAGCCCACCACAAAGTTACGGGAACAAATGCTGTCCCCCACCTTGAGCTAAGCAAAATGCAAAGACACAGTACCCAAGTGACACAATTTCCTGACTGTAAGGGCCACACCTGGGTATCAGATGAGGAGTGGGCATGTCACAATTGAGGGACATGGGTCCTGGACCACAAGACTGCTGTACTGTGAAATTTTAACCAGGCCAGAGGAGGGCACATAGCATGTCAGACAAAGTTCACAGTGCAGTCATGGACTCACCCCCTCCTTGCTGCTGTCTGGCCTTCAGCTGCCCATCCAGGTCTGGGAAGACCACCGCCAGAATCCTGAGCATGTGGGGGGTCAGGGTCCGGTGTCCGCCCCTCCTGCGAGGAGGCGACAGCTTCAGCTGGACCCGTGCGATCCTCCGGGTCCAGCCCCGAAGGTCCTGCCACCTCTTCTGGCAGTTGCGGATCCGGCGCTTGTAGACCCCCACGGATCTTACTGCCCGGGCGATGGTCAGCCAGATTTCCTGCTTCTGGTGGGCATCAACCTGTGAGGATGACAAAGTGAAAAGGCCATTACTACACATGCAACATTTCTGTGCATCACACAGTTGGATATACATGTCTCAATCACAGGGGCATATGATGTACACAGGCAGTGCAACTCTGGCTATGAACAGTTTTCCAGCAGTTACCAAATGGTATCATTGCCTGGGAAGTAAAACCTTGTTGGAATGCACTGTTACTGCACTATACCTGTTCAGTGCATGTAACTACACACTTTGGGGGGTGACAACTACTCAGCGAGCATGCTAGCCAGTGGTGTGCACACTGTAAGTCTTGCTAGTCAGACAACATGCACATTTAGTAAGGCAGTGGACAGCACACTCACCTGCTCCCCTGGTTTCCCATACAGCTTGCTGTACTGTGGAAGGAGGCTGTCCAGCAGGGCCTGGTTCTCCTCAGTGGTGAAGGCTGGGGCTCTCTCCACAGTACGTGCCATTGCAGTAGCCAGAGGATGCAGATACAGCAGCAGTGGTGGTGGCAGATGTCGTCCTGGAGCATGTAGTGCAGGTAAGTGAGCTCTCAGGGGAACAGCCAGCATTATATGTGTGCTGCAGAGGCAGATACTGTCGCATGTGTCCAAAGTGATAGGTCCAAGTCGTTTGCATCTTCTGAATCTGGCCAATCCATGGAATTGCACCACTTATACACGCCCACAGCATCCTTCAAAGTTCAACTTCATGACACCCATGAATTTGCAACATTGTTGTGGGTGGCCAACTGAATTCACTGCATCAGACTCGTTAAAGCTTCGAAAACGCGTCTGTTGCCATATCAGGCCATAGCCAATGCGTGCGCACCGATCGGACCATTGCTGTACGATGCGTATTTCAAAAAACAACATGCATCCGTCCACAGCAAATGCAATGGCCAATGCGTGCGCACCGATTGGTCCATTGCTGTACAACACGTATTTCGGGAAACGACACGCATCCGTCCACATGATATGCAATGGCCAATGCGTGCGCACCGATCGGTCCATTGCTGTACAACGCGTATTTCGGATGACAACACGCATCCGTCCACATCATATGCAATGGCCAATGCGTGCGCACCGATCGGTCCATTGCTGTACAACGCATATTTCGGATGACAACACGCATCCGTCCACATCATATGCAATGGCCAATGCGTGCGCACCGATCAGTCCATTGCTGTACAACGCGTATTTCGGATGACAACACGCATCCGTCCACATCATATGCAATGGCCAATGCGTGCGCACCGATCGGTCCATTACTGTACAACGCGTATTTCGGATGACAACACGCATCCGTCCACATCGTATGCAATGGCCAATGCGTGCACACCGATCGGTCCATTGCTGTACAACGCGTATTTCGGATGACAACACGCATCTGTCCACATCGTATGCAATGGCCAATGCGTGCGCACCGATCGGTCCATTGCTGTACAACGCGTATTTTGGGAAACGACACGCATCCGTCCACATCATATGCAATGGCCAATGCGTGCGCACCGATCGGTCCATTGCTGTACGACGCGTCCCTGCAGAAGTCACTCGCATATGTCACCATGGTTGTCACTGGTGAACCTATGCCAGCCACAATTACTTGACAGGGACTCTGGGGCACACCTACAACACCACAGCCTGTCCACACTGTATCCTAAGGCATGTAAGGCTGCATTACTTGTATGTGTATGGGGGTCAACATGTGGTTTGTTGTGTGGCACTTGGGGGCAGCCACTCCCAGGCTGTGCACATGTTCATGGGGACAGAATCCTTTGTGTGTTGTGCACATGAGCACTGTGATGTGCAACTGTTCATCTCAGAGCATGTGGCATGGTCACATCTCCAGGTTGTGTATGTGTGTGTTATGTCACATACACCCTGAGTCCCATGTGGGATGGTATGTACGTCACAGGGTGACCCATTGCCACAATTGTGATGGCCCTCCACAGTCTGTGTGCATGTTGTGTTTCAGATGTCTCGGATTCCATGTGCACAATGGGAGACAGTCTCCACATCCACGTTGTTTGTGCATCGACTTTGATGTTGTGCGTGTGTGTGTCACAGACGTCCATGTCTGTCCTGCAGAGGCAATAGGGGCCACTACCTGTGGGAGTCATGGTTGTTTTGCTGACATGTACATGATACGCCATGTCATGCCAGTGTCCATGTGGCAAAACAGGGTCCCTGGGAATCTACCTGTCAAAGAGCTGTGATGCCTGGGGCACATCTGTCCTCACTTGTCACTGTGGTGTGTGTTTGGAACGTGACAGCAGTACATGGGTACTGTGACACAGCCGAATGATTTCCCATAGCACAACCTGGAACTTGTTGTCAACACATGTTGAACTGAGATGTTAGATGTTGGCCATGTAGGTGCCATATATGTCCATATAGAACGGCACACACATCAAGTACTTGTGTCTCGTAATGTTGTATCATGTGATATTGAGTATGGTCAATGCCACATATGTGGGGTGACTGACAATCTTTCTTTGTTCACCTATGCACTGCAGGGCACCAGCTGTCCATAGACCATTCCCTGACCTTGCAACCATGGTGGAACGTGACTGCATCCGACGGTACCGCTTCAACAGGCCGCTTATTGAGGAATTGGCGGTGCGCTTGGCCCCACATTTGCAACCTGGCCGGCCATACCCTGCAGCGCTGACCCCCAAGGTGAAGGTGATGGCAGCCCTACACTTCTTTTCCACTGGTACCTTTCAACACACTGTGGCGTCTGCAGGTGGGATGTCACAGACCATGTTCAGCCGTGTGCTACGTGATGTTTTGGAGGCAATGTTGAGATACTTGAACCACTACATCTATTTCCCTAAACGTCAACAACTCACTGACGTGAAGAGTGACTTCTATGCCCTGGGGAGGATGCCACATGTCATCGGATCCATTGATGGGACACATGTGGCTTTGGTACCACCACAGGCACATGAGCAAGCATGCAGGAACAGGAAACATTACCATTCTATCAATGCCCTGGTGGTATTTCTTGCAGATATGAGCATCTCACATGTGTGTGCACGTTTCCCCGGTTCTGCACACGGTGCCTACATCATGAGGAGTAGTCGCATCCCGAGGATGATGTCACAGATGCCGAACCAGCGAGCCTGGCTTGTCGGTGGGTGCTGACTTTGTACCATTGTGTGTGTTCTGCAATGTTGTATTCCACCCTCTTTTCCAACTCAGCTAATGTGCAATTGTCTGTATGTAGGTGACTCCGGATACCCCAACATGCCGTGGTTGCTGACACCCCTCAGGAACCCTGTGACACCAGCCCAGATGCGCTACAATGAGGCACATGGTCGGACAGGTAGAGTGATCGAGCGGACATTTGGTCTCCTGAAGAGCCGCTTCCGCTGCCTGGACAAGACAGGAGGGGCCCTCCCATATGCCCCTGCAAAGGTGTGCAAGATTTTCATCGTCTGCTGCATGCTACACAACCTGGCAGTGCGGAAGGAGTTGGCTCTCATCCTGGATGACGATGACCAACATCCGCCACCTGTGGAGGATCCTGGCCTGGGCCACGATGCCAGTGATGATGGTGATGATGATGAGGGTGATGTCCGCACACAGCTCATCGCCAACTTCTTCAGCAGAATGTGAGTATACAGAGTTGGTATGTCAATGATTTGAGTTTGCATGATATGTGTTGGTGGTGCTCTGTTGCTGTTTGAGTGTGGCCATGTGCTACTTGACTGTATGCGTGCAGCGATGTGTCCTTACAGGTAGTCTGTACTCCCCAACAGTGTTGACATGCTAACTTGGTTTTGTGTACGTATCTTGTGACATGTATTGGGCATGAGTATTGCAGTTCTGTCCTGTTATTCAGTGCTTTTGACTGTGTGTCATGTCTGTCCTTCACAGGGTACTTTCAGAGTTGTTTGGTCAACTGTGATCCCCGACACCATGATTCAACTTCCAGGGTGGAAGCAGTCGTTTCCCTGCAGGTGATGTGCCACACACCCCTGGACTTTATTTCCTCTACACTTGGTGACTGTGTGGCCACTGCCACGTGGGATTACCTTGCATCTGTAGTGGAAACAACATGTTGCAAATGTGTAATAAACCTGTGCTTCACTTTGGGATGTGCGTTGTCTGTGGTCACACATCTGTCTGACATTTGCTTACTTCACCTGTGGGCTAGTTAACACAGACTCTGAAGAGGTGTGGTGTCTGTGCATTCCACTGTATTTCCTGGCAACATCAGTGTAGGCGATGAGTCAGATGGCCCTGGTGTGTATGTGTTGTGTAGCCCTAGTGGTGTGTCGCCCTCATGTGTCATGTGGCCATGACTCACATGACGGTGTTGAACTTGCTGTAGCAGTTAGCATGCACAGTGTCATTTAGCAGATCATCATCTCCATGACAAAAACAACGTTGGAATCACAACAGAGGCAAGTATGGTGTATTAGTGAGTTTATTTACATACATGTGTGAGGATAGTGCACAGGATGGTGGGTGCTGTACATTGGGATTGGAATCCAAAGTTCCCAGATGAGTTGGAAGTGTTGGTAGCAGAAATGTCCTGAGTAAAGTCCACAGTCATCTGATACATTGGTCCAACTTAAACTCCCCATGTCATGTGGGAGAGTTGGGTTGCATTCGACAGGGTGAACAGTTTGCACACAAAGGAGAACTTCCCAAACAGGTGTTGGGTTCCTGGGGGATGTACATGGCCATCGGGCTCTCAGTTTTCCTTCCTCGGACGACCCCTCTTCTTTCTGGGGGGACCCTCATGTGCAGGCCGCTGCGGTGCAGAGGACTCTCTGCCAGAGTCATCCTCCCTCCCTGTGGCAGTTGCAGTTGTTGCGGCACCAGATGTTGTGGGCACACAGGGAGGTGTGGCCATGTTGGTGCTAATCTGGCGGAGGCATGTCAATATGTCCCTCTGCACCACTGTCAGTTGTTCCAATGTGTCCCACTTGGACTCCATGCCAGACATGTATGTCGCCACACGGGACATGTGGGAGTCCAAGCGGGCATGATGGGCAGCCTGCTGCTGTTGAATGTCCTTGAGGATCCCCACTACCTGGCTGACCTCTCCGGTGCTATTCTGGTATGCATCAGCAATGCGTGCCAGTTGTGGGTCATCATGCAGTCCAGACCCCTCTGCAAACAGCGACCTCTGCCTACCACCCCTCCCACCACCCCTGGCCACACGTGCGGGACCTGCGGTGGCACGCACAGGTGACCCTAGGCCCCCTTGGGGGTTGGTACTGGGGTTGTTGTCCGTTGCTTCACGGTGGGCCAGGGTCCCTGTGCTGTTTTCATTGGTGATCCTTGGTCTGTCCGTGTCGGCGGGGGTGGTCTGTGTGTTGGCAGATGTTGGAGGAGTGGGTGCAGGGGGTGCAGATGGTGGTCCTGCTGGTGCTGCATGATGACTCACACCGGAGGGGCCAGGTAGGTCTTCGCCATCCGAGGAGGGCAGAGGCTGTTCCACACCAGAGAGCTCAGGGGCCCCCAGAGCCTGGGACAGGGACTCCTCATCATCTGCTGCTGTGTCCCCATCATCACCTGTTTTTGGAAGAGACACACAATGTATGTTATGTTTCTACAGGCATCAATGGTTCAAACACCTGACAGTTGTGACTGTACCTCTGGATGCGGGCCTGTACATTGCATTGTCCTAAGTTGTCACAGTCAGAGGTTGATATTGGTGTAGCACATTGTCCTGCCAACCTGAAGCATTTCAATGTGAATGTTGAGGTGTGTGCATGGCCAGCATTGGTGGTATTTGGTTGACATCCAGCCCTCCTTCTCCCCCCAGCCCAGTTATCCCACCATGAAGCATGCCACCCTTGCAGTGGGTGCAGGTTGACTATCAGGATGTCTGTCAGTGGTGTCCTGCTTTTGGTTGGTGCCCAGTTCCCAGCAGGGCCTTGTGCTCCCCACAACAGAGCACCATTGTCAGACATCTTTGAAGTGGCTTTTCACTCCCTGTGATGTGCGCATGGTTCAGAGTGGTGTTGATGGGGCAATTGTGAGGGTGACCAATATCTGTGACTACCACTCCCTTCATGCTATTGCCTACACCCCCCTTCCCAGCATGTCCATACTTCCTTCCTTTTGAGTGGACTTCACTGTGTGTGAGTGTGACAGCAATGGCAAGATGGCTGACAGTGGTGTCCTGTTGTTTGTTGGTGCACAGTTGCCAGCAGGGCCTTGTGCTCCCACAACAGAGCACCAGTGTCAGACATCTTTGAAGTGGCTTTTCACTCCCTGGTAGGTGTGCATGCTTCAGTGTGAGCTTGCTGGGCCATGTGGGTGGGGGATGTTGAGCTGTGACTACCACTCCCATCATGCTATTGCCTACACCCCCCTTCCCAGCATGCCCATACTTCCTTCCTTTTGAGTGGACTTCACTGTGTGTGAGTGTGACAGCAATGGCAAGATGGCTGACAGTGGGGTTCTGTTGTTTGTTGGTGCACAGTTGCCAGCAGGGCCTTGTGCTCCCAACAACAGAGCACCAGTGTCAGACATCTTTGAAGTGGCTTTTCACTTCCTGGTAGGTGTGCATGCTTCAGTGTGAGCTTGCCGGGCCATGTGGGTGGGGGATGTTGAGCTGTGACTACCACTCCCATCATGCTATTGCCTACACCCCCTTCCCAGCATGCCCATACTTCCTTGCTTTTGAGTGGACTTCACTGTGTGTGAGTGTGACAGCAATGGCAAGATGGCTGACAGTGGTGTCCTGTTGTTTGTTGGTGCACAGTTGCCAGCAGGGCCTTGTGCTCCCCACAACAGAGCACCAGTGTCAGACATCTATGAAGTGGCTTGTCACTCCCTGGTAGGTGTGCATGCTTCAGTGTGAGCTTGCTGGGCCATGTGGGTGGGGGATGTTGAGCTGTGACTACCACTCCCATCATGCTATTGCCTACACCTCCCTTCCCAGCATGCCCATACTTCCTTCCTTTTGAGTGGACTTCACTGTGTGTGAGTGTGACAGCAATGGCTAGATGGCTGACAGTGGTGTCCTGTTGTTTGTTGGTGCACAGTTGCCAGCTGGGCCTTGTGCTCCCTACAATAGAGCACCAGTGTCAGACATCTTTGAAGTGGCTTTTCACTCCCTGGTAGGTGTGCATGCTTCAGTGTGAGCTTGCCGGGCCATGTGGGTGGGAGATGTTGAGCTGTGACTACCACTCCCATCATGCTATTCTCTACACCCCCCTTCCCAACATGCCCATACTTCCTTCCTTTTGAGTGGACTTCACTGTGTGTGAGTGTGACAGCAATGGCAAGATGGCTGACAGTGGTGTCCTGTTGTTTGTTGGTGCACAGTTGCCAGCAGGGCCTTGTGCTCCCCACAACAGAGCACCAGTGTCAGACATCTTTGAAGTGACTTTTCACTCCCTGGTAGGTGTGCATGCTTCAGTGTGAGCTTGCCGGGCCATGTGGGTGGGGGATGTTGAGCTGTGACTACCACTCCCATCATGCTATTGCCTACACCCCCCTTCCCAGCATGCCCATACTTTCTTCCTTTTGACTCTGCTTCCCTGTGGGGTAGTGTGCCTGTGCTGCCAGGATGGCTGACAGTGTTGTCCTTGCGTTAGTTTGGCTACAAGTCCCAAAAGTGTCCCTGTGATTCACACAGCATAACCCAGGGTGTTGGTTCTTTGTGGGATATTTAATTAGAGTGTGAGGCAATGCATTCTCCCAGGTGAGTTGTGTGGAGTTTGTGTTAAGGGTGTGTGTGAGAAAATCTGCTGGTAACTATGGTCAGTGCTGTCAGTCCTCCTTCCCACCCAGCCAGATATCCCACCATGGAACGTGCTTCCATTGCAGGGAGTGCAAGTTGGCTTTCAGGATGTCAGTCAGTGGTGTCCTGCTGTTGGTTGGTGCACAGTTCCCAGCAGGGCCTTGTGCTCCCCACAGCAGTACCCAGTGTCAGCCATCTTGTCAGTTCTTTTCCACTCCCTGTGATGTGAGCATGGTTCAGAGTGGTGTTGATGGGCCAATTGTGAGGGTGACCAATATCTGTGACTACAACTCCCATCATGCTATTGGCTACACTGACTTCACCAGCATACACAGAATTCCTTCCTTTCAGTTAGCTTCCCTGTGAGGTGGTGTTCTAGTGGTGGCAAAATGTCTGACAGTGTTTGTTGGTTAGATTTGTGCCGCTGCCTTGCTTTATTTGTTGTTGGGTTTGTACATGTCATGACACAGTTACATTTCACTATGGGATGGCAGGTATTGTGTTTGTCTAACTAACATACACATCTTGGGATGATTATGTTTTGGTTACTGTGGCTTTGCTGATGGTGCATGGTTTGACTATCCCCTTGACAGTGATGTGTGTGTATTGTCACACGATATTGGGTATATTGGTTGTGTACTCACCAGGCTCTGGGATGTTTGATAGTCCATGTACGCTCTCTGGTGGTAGGATGGCCCGCACCTTCTCCTCCCAGGGCCTGAGGTATACTGGTTTGGCAGGAGGGCCACTGCCGGTGCGATGGCTCAAGGTGTAATCCTTCTTGAGTAGGGCCTTGACCCTCCTGCGCACATCATACCACCTGTTCTGGATGTCTTCCTTTGTGCGCAAACATGGTGATTGTGCATTCACCCTGTTGACGATCCTCTCCCACATCTTGGTTTTCTGCGACATGGGGGTCTGTTGGACCAGTGTACCAAACAAGTGTGGCTCTACCGTGAGGATTTCATCTACCAGCACTTCCAATTCACTGTCTAAGAACTTTGGATTCTTCTTTGGGGGCATGGTGATGGGTGGTGGTGGGGATTGATGTGTGTGTGAGTGTGCAAGTGAGGGTAGGTGAGTGTCAGTTTTGCTGGGTGTATGTGAGGGTGCTATTAGGGAGGTGCTAATGGTGTGTGGCTTGTGTGATGGATGAGTTGTGGGTGTGTCTGTGGTTGTTGTCTGATGGTGTTCTGTGCTGGCAGGTCAGTTGAATTTGCAAAGGATCATGGTAGGGATTTGTGGCCTTTATATGGGTGGAGTTGTGGGTGTGTCTTTGTTCCATTTCCCCCCCCAGTATTTATTGATTTGTCATTGCTTGTTTGGCCCTTTTTTTTTCCTTTGTAGTTTCTGGGCATGTAGGAGACGTTCTTCTGATGGAGTCGGACGCTGCAGTTGGCTCGTGCGAGCTTCTCCGAGTCTTTCACGCTGTGTTTCGGATGGATTTCATGTGCGGCGTACGCGTCGGTCGCGGAGTATTGGGTTGCTTCGGCTCCGTTTTGTATGCGTGTCGGTCATACGGCTTGAGCTCCGTGCGACTCGGTCTGGTTTTCCACACATTGCATCGTACTGCGCGGGTCGGAGTCAGCGGGTACGTTTCTGTCGGGTTCTTTCCTGGTGCGTGTCGGTCGGTTCGATTCGCGTGGTTTCCCGGCCGGATAGCTGGTTTCCGTGCGGTTCGGTTGTTCGGCTTGTGTTCCATACGAGTCGGTCGTGATTCACATGCATTGCATCGTACTAGGCGGATCGGGCAGCGCCGGTACGTGTCGGTCAGACTAAATTCCCGTACCGAGTCGGTCGGTACGTTTTCCGGCCCAAATCGGAATCGGCCCCTATGTTTTGGTGTGTCATGTGCTACCAAACTGTTTCAAGATTTCATTCGAAATATCATACAGCCTGTCATGAATGCGTTCAATTACAGAGATTACATATTGGTTTTTGGAGCTACACAAAAAGGACACAATAAGGATCTTACACGAGTATGTCATTTACTTGCTGAAGCAGGTTTGACTTTCAATGCAGACAAATCTGAGTTCCATAAGACAAAGCTAAAATTCTTTGGTCCTATCTTTTCTGATGGGAGTATGTAACCAGATCCTGCTAAGGTACAAGCGCTGTCAAATTCCAATCCCCCACAAGATGTTTCAATGGTGCATTCATTTCTTGGCATGGCCAGCTACTGTTCTAGATATATACCAGACTTTGCCACTGTAAGTGAGCCATTGAGAGAGTTAACAAAAAAGAATGGTTCATTTCAGTGGTCCCGGTAATGTGGGAACAATTTTAAGAAAATCAAACAAGCCATTGAGAATGCTACTGAAATAGCTTATTTTGATCTGAAACGTCATCCAGAGGTTGTAACCCAGTGGGGTTATGTGCTATCCTTGCACAGCATAGCGGAAACCCGAATGCTCGTAGGCATATTGTGGCGTATGTGAGTAGGAGTTTGTCCCAACCAGAACGTGCTTACTCACAACCTGAAAAAGAAAGTTTAGCCGTCGTATGGCCAGATGAACACTTCCATGTATTCCTGTATGGAAAGCCTTTTACACTGGTAACTGATCATGAAACTATACTCACAATATTTGGCAATCCAAAGGCCAAGATGCATCCTCATAGTAAACGTTGGGGACTATGGCTACACGAGTACAATTATAACATTGTGCATCGGCCAGGAAAGGATCAGAACCCTGCTGACTACTTTTCCAGAGTGCCCATCCAAGCTCAAGGCACTCCATCCAAGTCCGCTGAAGCTTATATCAACTTCATCGTAAAATAAAACACACCAGCTGCCATTTTGTTAACCCAGATTATCACTGCCACAAGTCACGATAGTGACATGCTAAATATGAAAGATATAATTACACATCTTTAGTGGAAACAGCACAACCGACGTCTCACCAGTGACGGTGAATATCAAAAATACAGAAAAGTCAAAGATGAACTGTCCATAACTCAAGAGGGAGTTATATTGCTAGAGTCGAGAATCTTAATTCCGGAGAGTCTGCGGCAGAAAATGATAGAAATGGCCTACGAAGGACATAGGGGAATCATTGGCATAAAATGAACACTCCAAGACAGAGTCTGATTTCCATATCTCGACAAGTGAGTTGAGAAGTAATTTAAGGCCTGTCATCTCTGCAACTGCTTATCTACAAAAGTTACTCAACACACCCTAAACATGTCAGAACTCCGAAAGCATGCCTGGAAGAGAAGAGCCATTGACTTTTTCGGTCCACTCGACAACTGACTCTGATGGCGATTGTGGAAGAATACTTGCGATTTCAATTAATTGAGGATATCTCATCCACCACTCAAGAATAAGTCATTAAGAAAGTGGCTGGCATCTTGCAACATAGGGTGTTCCAGACATACTAAAATCTGACAATAGTCCACCTTTTAATAGTCAAGAGTTCAATACTTCTTAGAGCATCTAAGTATAAAGCATCAAAAGAGGACTCCTCTGTGGCCTCGGGCCAAAGGACTGGTTAAGAGATTCATGAGTACGCTAAAGAAAGCTGTGAAGTGTGCTACACTTGAAAACCTCAATTTACAAACTATGTTCAACTCTACATTGCGTGTTTACCGTTCAACACCTCACTCGACCACCGGTGGAAGTCCGGCAACATTGATGTTCGGTAGACCAATGACAACCAAAATACCCCGGTGGACCAATCAGAGAGAAAGAGATGGGAATGCAACTCATATGAAGGACTTGGTTCAGAAACAAAAGATGAAAACATGATGACCGAAGACAACTTGCGCAAAACATTGTCTTCCAGAGAGGAGATGGAGTGCTCGCACAGCAGATGAGGAAAAGAAATTCTGATATACCCCCCTTGATGCAGAACCTTACCAAGTGGTGTCGACCCAAGGACACTTAGGGGCCAATTCCGATCTCGGCCGGTAGTGCTCCGAATCGGATTCGGCTTAACCGGATCCGATTCGGAGCCCTATTTCCCGACCGAGTCGTACGCGCGTCCGGGCGAGCGAGTACGATGCGAATTCGCCGACCGACTCGTCCGGGCATCCCGACCGCTCCGACCGACTCGTTCCCGGGTCGAACCGCACCGACCGACTCGCTCGGACTCAACTCGCACCGCGCAATGGAGAAGTTCCCCGGCCGGGTAAGTACGATGCGCGCCGCGAGCAGTCCGACCGAGCCGCGCACTCCGGCTCAAAAGAGCAGTCGGAGCCGTACAACACGGACCCCCCTGTATGCGTAGCCGCGCGAGTCGCACACATGGGGGACCCATGGGTCCCCCCTACCTGTGCGTGTACGGCGCGAGTCGCTGTGAGGCGTACCCGCTGTAAGGGGCGCCCTTGTCCGCCTCGCACCCATTGAGTCAATGGGAGCCCGCGTACGCGTTGTACGACAGGCTCCCATTGACTTCAATGGGAGTCCAACCGAATCGAGTCCGATAGCATGCGTGCGCATCGTACTCGTTCGGTCGGACTGCTAGGGTCCGATTCGGTCGGAAATCTCTCCGGGTCCGGCTCGGTCGGAGAGATTTCCGGCCCGAATCGGAATAGACCCCTTAGTAACTGCCCAGTGCCCTGGGAAGTCTATTACTAAAGGCTCTTCTCAATTTTGGCATTTGATTCATAGTTCACCAGATCTCCATGGTGAAGTAGAGACTGACTCTGAAGCATCCATGACTGCTGCTGTCTTTTCACTATCCAGCAGCTCTTGGATCATGATAACGACAGGTCTCACCTTCGCACGACACGTTCAGGTCAGACAATTACTTCGCCAAAGAGATTAATTGAAGAGATTTAAATGTATTTATGTGTATATCTTGTCTAAAAATGGTATGTTTTCATTTAACAGAGGTGGAGATGTAGTGTTGTGCGAGTTATGAATAGAGTGTATTGCTGTGAAGGCTGTTTTAAAATGTTGAGTTCGCAGTTACACGCTAATGGATAAATTCATGTGATACCAAGCTCCCTGTGTGGCGTAGTCACATGTGGGTAACCCGGCTGAGAAGACGCTACATATGGTAAATAAATGACATCTCAACAGCACAGTGCCTTTAGTTTGCAAGAGCCAAAAGAATCCTTATGTGACTGGCCTTATTTTGTTTTGGTCTGGGCGAACTTGAAATTATGCAGTCGTAATTCGCAAGATTTCGGGAATTTTGCTTTACAGTTCTTATGCGATATTCCCAAAATTACACCATTAGGACACTTTGCGTAATTGCGTGCCACTCGCAGTAAAAATATACCACTAATGCCACAATTTATGGCAAATGTTTACCACGAGTGTAGAGGAACACTAGATGGCTTGCATCCGTTTTTTGCAGTCCTTCTATTCAACGCGTCCTTGCACAAAATATTGTCACAAGGACACATTTTGACCTTAATTGTAATGTGAAATGAAAAATTTGAATTTTGCTTAATGGTGTGCAATTTTGTATAATTTTGCTATAACTAAGGGAAAGCAAATTATGTGAATTTCTCACAGGCACAGATCAGAAACACACAGAAACTGCATATTACTCTGTGGTAGCACTAAAGTTAGAGGTTACGGCACAATTTAGAGGTTGTAACATAATCCCAGTATGTAGGTGCAGGGGACAGTATTGAGCTTAACACGAGTTCCACAATCTAAACAAATAATATATCTAACTCGCCCTATCTATTGCTAACCTAAGGCTTGCACTGGGAGAGTTTGAATCTTTCCAGTGGTGCAAGGAAAGTCTTTGAGGTGATACTGCAAAAGGAATTTCAAGAAGTTCTAGAAATGAAAACTTTGGAGAGGATGTTCTTACCATCTCTCTAGAAGATACTATCAGATTGAGAGCCAAAAAATCAGGTGAAGAGCAAAGCCCAAGCAGAAGCTTATCAAGAAGGAGGGAAGCCAAACACCTGACCACACCGCTAGTGTGGCATTTATAGCATATGTGAACCTCTCATCCTGCAATCGGTTCTGAAATCCCTGGATCCTCAAATCCCATGGTAGGTCTTAGAATCCCAGGATGCTGAAATTTTGCAGTAGATTTTAGAATCCCACTTTAGCCTGTACTCATATGGGCATACTGTCATGGCTTTTGGGGTGCTGGCAGATGCCGGCAGGGGACATAATTGGTGATGGGGGTAACAATTGAGCAGCATGACACATATCAAAGCAGTGCAGATGACATCCTGATTGGCAATGGCATGAGCAAGGGGCAAAATGTAAGGGTGGGCGTAACTCATGTAATATTCTTTAGCGTAATTATGCAAAATTACATCAACATTACAGAAGATTACGCAGAATTAATCAAATAGCACAACCGAGCATTTAGCTGTAGTTTCTTAGTGCAAAATGCACCCTTGCATCCAAAAATCTTGAGGATATGTTGTGTGCTAAAAAATAACAGAACACAAACAGGAGCAGCCAGCAACTGCTTGTACTAGCTAAATTCATTTTTCCACTGCTCCTGTGGTAGGTATTCTTGTGCCAAATTACTCAGAATTATCTGACTGGGCTACATCACATAATTTTCAGGTATTTTGTATCAAAAGTGTAACATAAAATTACTCTAATCACTCTAGTGTAATTAACATTTTGCCCAGGCCTTGTGAAATGGGGCAAGGACTAGAGGTGAATGGCAGTGGGCAAGCATTTTGAGGTCATGTGAGATATCATATGACTCTGTGTTAGACTCTAAACCTGAGCTGTCTTCCAGGCCAGTCACCTTACAAGCTAGGCTACTGAGCTGTGCTGTGCCACTGGAACATCCCTTTAACTCTTGCGCTGCATCTATGATTCCGCAGATGATTGGCTGCATTCTCTCTGAGATTGTGCAGAGGATTCTAAATTAAATACAAAAATCTAAATAGAATAATAATAAATTATTGCTACAATTTAGACAAATTACCTTTTTTTCAATCATCTGACAAACGCATGCTAATCATAACTTCAATGCCAGAGAGTACCTCACATTTTTTCACCGACCCAGAAAAATTGAATTTACTAAATCTTTATCTTCAATTGTTCAAACAAATTATAATTAAGGCTTCCTGTTTTCCGTTTTACTGATTTTTACAGATAAATACAGACAGAAAAACATTTATTTTCTTGTCTGTATTTTTTTAAAAATGTGGATAAAAACGGAAATTGGGTGCTTTTTCAGTGATTCTAATTTCACTTTGTCAGGCCAATAACTGTGTGAATTGATAGGTAAGGGGGTTAAAAAGAAAGTTTTAGTGAAGAGGCTTAAACAACAGTAGATATGCACAAGGCTGATACTGAAATGTGCATATTTTCATAAAAGTGTATTGATTTATCTTCTGCGGTTGTTCATATCACTGAAACCTGGCAGGCATTCAAGCATGACTGCATATTTACTGGTTAAATAAATGTGGAAATATACCAGTTTCACGTTATTTTTTTCACAAAACCCATAATAAATATGGATAAATACAGACGGAAACGTCAAAAAAATAAATACCATAAAACCGGGAGCCCGAATTATAATACAATACTTATCAATATTGAAATAGTCTTGCTATGCAAGCAAACTAGTCACATAGGGGCCCATTACGATGTCGGGCGGAAGCAGTACCGCCATGCTGTCGGAGGCAAAAAACGCTAGTTACCGTCCGCCAGCAACGGGCCACACGCCCGCCAAATTAGAATGTGAAAAGTCAGGCAAACACCGCCCGCAAGCCTGCGACGCCGCCCGCCATCAAAGTGTGCCCATCTACGTAGCGGCGCGAGCCAATGGAGACACACCGTCCGACGAAATCACGTACCGCCCGGCGTACAAATTACGATGCCATAACCAGACAGCCTCACCGGCAAAGAGACACCGCACGAGAAACCAAGGCGGAAAACCAACTGCACATTACGGAGACCGAAAAGGCGGCCCACCCAGATATGAACCCTGCACTCCAGGCCATCCCCATGCTCTACCTGATGCACCACCCAGGAGTGAACGCGCCACGATGACGCAGGTAGGCAGACACACAACAAGGGCACGTAAACACTGCACACAATGCAAGGGCGGAAAAACTGTACATGGCCCCCCCAGGCACCCCTGTGTTTACATGACACATCCACCACTGTACCCACACATGTCCCACCTGTCAAAATAACACAACTCGCAACATCCTGGGCACCCACTACCCGGGCCCAGGAAGTGACGTCCCCGTCACGGCACCGCAGCGTAGTGGCGATGACGCAGGTACACATGCGCACAACACAGGGGCTAACGACAGCGCCATGCATGGGCTGCACACAAACACCACAGGGGCACAACCACACACCCCACACACCAGCACCACCCTGAAGGCACATGTCACGTGGCCTCCCTGCACCAGTCATGTCCCCAACCGACAACTCACAGTCATCAACTTGACGTCACACAAGTGTCCCGAACAGGGGAGTAATGTGATGGCAAAATAGGACACACCCATGTGTTCAAAACATGGAGAAGCACACGGCGGCTGCTACATAACAGCGCAGAATATCGATAATGTCCGGAAAAGGCACGCCAGTCTCAACAAGAAATACCTATACCATCCTGCTCACAATAACAACCCATGCAATGTACAAAATAGAAAAACCCTGCTGCCTGAGAACAGGTGTGCCCAAACACAACACCCACACAGAAGCCTCAATGTACAGCGGCAAGGGAGTGTCCCGCCCACACACGGGAGAGCAGATAGCACCGAATGACCTTCCATTCCTACTCCGAAATAACATTGCAACTAATTATGCAGGAGAATGGAGCCATTGTACCAACAGGAAGCAAAACATAGACATGCAGAGTAAAACGTCCACTGGCAGATAGCGCACAACATGAAAGAAAGATAACACCACAAAATACAACAATACCACTCCTCCATGTGGACCAAATGCAAGTAATCTGGAAAGAGTCACACACCACTGGCCTTGACTATTCATAGAAGCATGTGGGATGAGGGACTGTGTCCTCCGCCCAAGCCATACCCCAAGTCCTGCCACCGTACATCCATTCCAGAATTCCCAGCATCGTCGGAGGCTGCACTCTGCTGACTGCTCAGGCAGCCGGACCACGCCATCACATCACCCTGTAGCAATATGGCTGTTGCACCAGTGACCCTCAACTACGCTGGACAGATCAAGCTGTACAGTGACAGTTTGCTACACATAGTGGGCTGTTCGAATCTGGAAATGCTGAATGTAAGTTACCGAGTAACTTACCGCATTGCAATGTTCAGCTGCGTCATCCCCATCTTCTACTGTAGGAGGTGTCCGTTCCACTGGCCTGTGGATTTATGTATCTCCAACCCGGCATGCCCAAAGTCGGACTTGGTACAGTTGTTTGCACCCCTGGACGACCACGACAGGAACTGTTCAGTGTATGGGGGCATGGCGTTTGTGGCTGCAATCGGGGACACACTGCAATGGGACCAGTGTGCCGCAACACGGCGTCTTCTGGATCACAGTTTCATCGAATGTCATCCAACATGTCCCATCAGGATTCTACAAGGGACAACTTACGATGAACACTTTGCTACCCACCATCCGCTTCATTGGATGACAACCATGTTTACCATCAATGGGATGGATGCCCTGCTGGAAGGTATCGCATACACGTCAACTTGTCAATTCATGGGTCCCCGACTCAATACCCCCAATTGAACATTGAAGTTCAACACCGTACCCATGCATGGCTGTCGCACGGAGTGGGCAGTTAGCTGCACAAGAACTATACCATATAATCTGCTACTAACACCTTACCATCAACTCCACTGCCATGACATCAGACATTTTCGGGACATGCACCCTGTTCCTCACCATATCCTGTGTCTCTGCATGAACAGGGGGAGGCAGACGTATGGGACCTGTGTACAGTAAACACATGGCCAATACAGCACGAACAACTATGCCATAATATGTATTCTGCGCACCTGGACACATGCACCTGTCAGTGCACACTTATCTGTCTGCTGTAGTACGTGAGAACTGTCACCTCACCTTTGTCTGTACTTCCGTGCCAGGACTTTTGCATGGACAACAAATGCAACTCCCTACAACATGGCCCTAGTTATAGTGTCATGTTCAGCAGCCACCACATTGCAACAACTGGTGAGACGCTGCTGCATGCAGGTAGGCACATGCCCTGATGTCACCCCTGACGCAGGTGTGTGGGAGTCACTATTGTACCAAACCGGTACCATGGAACTGAGATGAACTGTCCCTATGATGTCAAGCTGTCTGGTAGGCTAAATGAATACTGTCTATGTCAAAGCCCAGAGACCACCAGTAATTACCAAATGTACTTTAGCATAGCAAGGGCAAGGCAGTTGTAACCCTGAAGCCTCCATTCCACAGTCAACAACTAATTACATCCACCTGTACCCCCTTTCGTCTGTGTAATCATGCTAAGTATATCCTCCACATGCATTTTGCTGCCAGTAGTGTGCACTATACAGCATCACAGAGGAAGTAAGTCCAAATACATGCCTCGAAGCAAAAATTGTGACTCTGTAGAATTATTGTCAGTAGACAAGTACGAATGAGAGAGGATGAGAGTGTGTGAAGTACACGAGAGTCGTGAGATGACCATGTAGTCCAGTGACATTGGATGTCAATGCATATGACTTGCCGCCACAGTGGACCTAGTGAAATACTACAGGTCGTGGGCCTTTCGATTGTCAGACTCTGACGTGGCCCAACAGATCATCACATTAACACTGACGGGCTGGTCACTTCAAAGCACAGTCCAACATATGTGTATAATTACCTTCACAGTCGGACATCACACTCATCAAGCAAAAGTAGGACCCACGCAAGAAGCATGCTACAGCAATGCATGTCAAAACACACACAGGACACCAGTGTGGGTGGGCAGGTCCGCACAGTGAGTTTGAACTGCTGAAACTCACATACATGCTCAATTAAACCAGGCACAATCTTGACAGTCACACACCCTGCAGACCCACAATGCTCAAAACACATTAAGTAGGAGCCATCCTGAACTGCAAGGACACACCCACACACTGCACACTGTGCAACATACAATACACACATGCGCTCACATTCACAGACCTGAACACGGATACAAACACCCACCATGCCCCTGGGTAACACGTGTGTAATCGACATTGCCAGAGTGCACACACATACACCAACACTACCCCAAAGTCACACACTTCACACCACACACACCTACACCTCCCAAATGCACACTTTGAAAGTAACCCATGTGCCCAGGCTCAATGTTCATCACAAGATCAACATACACCTACACTGCTGGCCACCCAGAAAGTAAGCTCACACATACCTGCACACTATGCACATACTACCTGTCATCCTGTAGCCAGACTCACACCCCGTGCCTTGCTTGCACGCAAACATGACATGTATACATTTTCCCTGAAATACCAGCAAATACATGCAGACGATCCGTGTAACTGAAATACTTCTTCATCACACACACAAGTAGCAGAGTCTGAAGGAAGTGAAGTCCCAGCCACGTGTAAAACACATTTGAATGTGAGACCAGACATTGCAATTGTTGAGGTACCATACAAGGCATGTGCCTCACTTAACTATGCACACACAGTAACAACTGCAATCAGCAACCACACAGGCACAACCGACTACAGGAACAACAGCATCCAGTCACAGATTACATAGACAGGCGGCAATATTGTTCAACACCAGGGACAGTGGCCAGTCCGATGTGCAGAGCAGTGACACGAAGAGCTGCGCATGCATTGTGTGTGAGTGTACCCTGCCATGGCCAGCAACACTGCCATGTCAGTCACAATAGCCATTACAGCCACCACTGTGTCACAGGTAGGTTTGTGAGGGTGCCTACCATTCAAAGAGGATGCCAGTCCGACTCGGTGCTGTCTGTGTGCCACGGGACAGTTGGAGGTCCGCCCCTGAGAGAGGAGCAAAACTGTGTAAGACACACATGTGGCATGTGAAGCGGGAGGGCTGCTTGGCCCAGGTGGGTGGGTGTCACGGGTAGGTGCACTCATGCAGTGTTGAAACAGACTGTGTGGGGAGGATCCCGGAGGGGTAGAGTACCACTGTGTTGGGTATTTGGAAAGCCTACCTGTCTGGGGATGAATGTGAACTCGTGTGGGCACAACAGGTGGGCACACGATCAATGCTGCATCAGGTGTAGACGTTGGCCCTCCCTCTGGGGACATGCTGGATACTGCTGTGCGTCAGGGCACAAGTCCCAAATAAGAAGTGGGGGGATGCTGACGTCACGACAGGAAGTGACGTCACGAAAGGTGGCTTGCACCATCAGACTCATTGCCTCCCCTCGCTCACCCCTTAGATGCGATTGCATCAGAGAAGCCAGCGCGTGAGCAGCAGCTCCAATCTCGCCCCAGAGAGGCCAAAGAGTGAATATGTGGCTCCATTTGCTCCAGTCATCGGGCTCACGGTAAAATAAGTGGGGGGACGCCGTCCACCCGCGTGGTACCCCGACTCGAGCCCTGGTGTGCAGGCAAAGTGTCCTATTGGCTTAGCGATATGTGTGAGTTGCATGACACTCGTTGGCGGGGGATGGCTCGGAGGCCCGTCACCCTGAGGCCCATATCTCACTCCATGGGTCCCTTGTCAATGGCAGCGGATGTAATGACTATGCGCGCCGGGGTGGGTCTACCTTTCGTCTGGGATGGTGTTTGCGGCCTGGCCCGCTAGGACAGCTACAGCTTCTGTGTGTTGCAT